>NW_027019306.1:3918031-4330595 GCF_013076305.1 Rhopilema esculentum
AACTCTGAGTTTCATGTGTAAACAATCATCAGGTGTATAAAAGAACACAAGCTAACGGCAAGCAAGATATAACGGTGAAAACGAATAATCGAACACAATCAAACGAAGTTAATTGTGCAGAGTGATAAATCATAACAACTACATTCTAAGATCGAAAATTGCTAATCAAAAGTTTGTTTTGGTGTCTACATTGGCTTATAAATTCTGTTCTATTATTAAGTATTTTATTGTCCCCTAAAGATTGAATTATATAAAATTTTTCTGTCAGGCATAATTTACAAAAGTTGCTTCTAGCTGTGCTTTTTATTCTCTTGACAATTCTCCATTTAATGGTTGTATAGGTTGTGTGTGTGTGTGTGTGTGTATAGGCTCAGCATATACAACTAATCAAAGGGCAAGATGGCATGATTCGTTCTGTTCTTTAGCCATGTTGTTTTAGAATCTCTTAAAACTGCCAGTTTACCGCGTGCTAGTCATGAAGATCACATGAATCAACTCATTAAAAATATCTTCAACAAACCGGTGGATCAGAGTCAATAAGAAGCTTATATGGTCAGCCAAGAACTCCATCTTAAGCACGCTTTGAAGGGCTTTTTGTCTACCAAAACAGTGCTTGATGTCACTTTCTTTGCAGTATGATTTTGCTGATACAGAAATCGAAAAAAGTAATAATGTTATAAATTGAAATGACAATTCAAACTATTCCGAAAATGTAACACAGTAAACAGCCTATATCGATTGCTGGTTACCAAAAGAGAAGATCCCTAGTTGAATTGATACTGTGTAGCAAAGGCTATCCTGAATTGATTCCTAGTATTTTGTACTTAGCCAGTGATAATGAACGGTTTTAGAAAAAGAATGAATCAAGATTTTTCTAAATCTACCTTGATAGTTTAGAGGGGGTAAAAAACAAGAACTTAAGTTAAATGGACCAGTAAAAGAAAACAGGTCTGAATCTTCTAGTTTGATGTCATAATATGACTTGGGAATTTGTTCATCAACCCTTTGCGAATTTAAACAATTGCATGCAAAGAATTACTCTGGGTACCAGGGCCACAGATTTTCGAGCACGTAAACAGAATGCCAAGCAGAGACTGGTACCCAGGGTAGTGAAGAATATCAAGGATTATCTAGGCAGCTGCAACGAACGAATACTTGCACAAGTTCTTAACATTCATCCAGCCCCCGTATACCCGCCCGTTCACAATCGTGCATGTTGCTGTTTGTTTGATCCTTGTGATGGCGACCAAGACTAGGATTTGCGAAGAACGAGAAATATCTTACTGCTCATTATTAAAAATTTATTGAAATGAAATATTAATTGGCTGAATGCGTTGTTCGATAAGCCGCAAAAATGCGATTATACTAAATCAGGCAAAACAGGCTTAGTTTTCTGGAACAGAAACAGATTTGTTTCGTAATTAGGTATAGAGGAAACTCGCCCGCATTTTCAACAAATTTCACAGCCATGTTGTTACCATAACAGACACTATTTCTTGTACGGCAAGAGCATGTCATAGCTCTGTGGTGCAACTCATCCGAAACTGACTTTAATCGTTGGAATCGATAGACCATTCATGTGCAGAAATTATTATAAGAAGGCATGATAAGCTCTGAAAATGTTCTGAGAAAAAAAACAGTATGTCCCTGGAAAAAACAATTCCACTAATGATCATATACAAGCTAGAAAAATTTTTTGTATTTCAAACTTTTGAACACATTGATCGTTGCCACATGAACCTTTCTTTTCTTGAAATAAATTGTCTAGCTCGTTATTGAATCAATTCAGTGTCTTCAAATTTAATAACTACATGGTAATTGTTAAATACATACCCATTCCATATTGATCCAGTGGCGGATTCAAGAGGGGGGCAACTAGGGGCGCAGTTGCCCCTCCTTGGCCGATTTGAAGCAAGTCTGGCGCCCTTTTTTGGAAATTGTGCACCCCTTTCGATGAATGAGAATCAGGTGACAAAGATTTTGGAGATTTGAAGGTTAATTTACTTCAAGGATTACCTTAAAGTATACAACAATTAATGTTAAAATTTCCTTCAAAGTGAATAAAGAGCCTTCTATAAGTAGTAAGGCTCATCACCAAATTCTGAAAATTTTTCAGCGCCCCCACTACTTACTGCCCCTCCTTCAAATTTACTTTGGATCTGCCCCTGTATTGATCCACAAACTGAAATATATCTTCATTTTATCTTTTCATGAGTGCTCTTCAACAATATGGCCACAAGTTCTATTTGCTTCCTCAATATGAGACAGGTTTTCAGTGTTGAAAAAGTCATGCATGTATTTGCAGGCATAAGGACATGACGTAGTTCTCTGTTCAGAAGACGTGGCAGCTAGAGTTGTCTTAAAAGCTCATCATAATCTAAATGTTAAGGCCTTCGATTCCTTGACGTGCCATGTTGAAAATTCATTATTTCGATTTTTCACTTTCAGGAATACGGATATCACCAAACTGATAAAAACATATCTTCATTTGTGTACTTAAAAGAAGATCATCTTATAATTACACATAGCTGATTTCGTTTACTTTAAATATTCTTGACATGAGAATGAAATTAAAGTATCTGTCAAAGCCTTACCCATATACAACTTTAATCATAAGTCTTGATACCTTGCTCAGGAATTATTTTCTCCATCACCTTGCACATAACGCTATTCAAACTGGCTGATAAGTCTCATGCATTTTCTTCTTTTCTTTCTTAAAAGCTGGTGTAATGTTCTCTTTCTTCCAATCTTTTAGTACTTCTTCATTGACTTCTCAAATAACATAGTGCACGACCAATAGTTTTAAAGTAGTGATTTTAATCGGACTATCACCCTAATTGATGATTTGAATCGTGAATCGACGGTGGGTAAAACTTGGGCATGCTTCAGGAGTTCTTTGAAAAAAATGAATTAACTTAATGAGAAAAAAAGGAAAAAAACATATGATAAACAAATACTTTGAGAAGAGACAATGAATAAAAAAGGAACAACAAATACGGTCAAAATTGTTGTGAACAATGAAAAATGACGTATGAATATGTCAAAAACGCAAGCGACTTGTGTCAGTGACTTAGTGACCAGTTACCTGTCCACGTTATTTTGGCTACAGCGATTTGCATGCTTTTCAGTTTCCTAAGGGCCCTTATATCTGAGCTCTTTCTCATGGAACAAGCCAAAAGAGAGATCCAAAACTAGATACTGTCTTGATACGTATCATTTCATCTAATACATAAGGAGTTGAGGCATTTTAAATGGACATACAGACCTATTAAATATATATACATTAATGGAAACAGTGGGATTTAAGAGTTCAAATTCAAAATTCCTTTAATATTCAGCAATCATTCCACAACATTAAAAGTCAATAAAGTGTTGATAAAGACAATCAACAATTTAACAATAATTAAAATTTTACCAATAACATTGCCTAGGATGTTGGGAGGAACCGAAACGGTTTTCGAGCCCAACCCCCTAAATTTAAGTGAAAACAGTAATATGATTATAGTAACAGTGAAAAAGATTTGCAAAAACAATGGGAGTATTTATTCGACATTCGGTTGAATTCGTTACACGAAATTTTAACGATACAATTTCTACAATATAAAAATATCCAATAAATTAGTTTAAAAATTGATTCATCCTAAAAGAAACATAAAACTACACCATATTAGCCAAAGGAAACACCTATGGGACAATATAGCGAAAGTATTTTATCCTTTATCTTCAATTCACTGTAAAAATTGTAATTTTTGAGCATCTATAGAAAATTAAAAAAAAGGGTTAACCAGGGGCTGATGTTCTTTGCATTTTCAAAACAGCGTACTGATGGAAAAAGGGTAAAGTCCTGGGATTGGTACCCATTTCCTGTGTCGTTACGAGTGACAAATAATGTCTCATTCTGTAGATAATACTCTGTGTCAACCCTGTCACATAGTCTAAGAAATTGGACCTGAGGAACACATCACTGTCACATTGCCCATTTTCTTCATACATCCCTGCACACAATAAAAATGTGGTCTATTTCCTCTCTTCCCCTTCATGCTTATGCAAATAAAACAAACCTACATGTGTGCATGTGCAGTAACTGTTACAGATTGGAAAAAAATTAGCATTTAAACCTACTACATGTAAGGTAGTTGGTAATTATGAAATAATCAGAATTATAAATTATGCCTTTAATTAGATCTGTTTACAACGTTCAATGAAACATCTTATTCCAAATCTTATTCCAAGCCATTAATAAATTAAAAATACTCATTATATTTATACATTACCAAGTCAATAAATAAAAATTACATATAAAATCAGTCCAGATTTGAAGATTTGATGAAATATCAGATATTTCAAGTTCATAGCTAGATTAAATCATATTTATACTAGATACAAACATCCAAGATAATTCTCAAGATATCCCCATTTTTTCAATATACTTTTTTAGAAGAGCAGCGGTTTTTCCTTTCAGGCACTTCTTCACAACCTCCTTTTGCTTGTCATCGCATGATTCCCAAAGGGTATTGTTCTTTTCATCTTCCAACATGTCAGTAAAAACATCCTCCATGAATTCCTCCTCCACAGCTTTCTTTAAATCATCACTTTCAGGGGGCCCTATTTTGCTAACAGCACTGACCATACGATTATCAGTCACATAACGCAGCATAAGTGGAATAAAAGCTTTGTCTGGTCTGACTGAATTATCTACAACTAAATAATATAGAACAATGATATTTGTGATGAAATGCTTTTAGTCTTTATCTACTAGAACAACTGAGAGAAAAATATCCATTACTAAGGAGCATCATTACTGTTTTCAATATGGCATTTTTACAAATTTTCCATTTTTTCTATGCCTTTAATTTCTGTTCTGTATTAAACCGAAAATAAAGAATTTTTACCTCTCTAGGTTTATTGGAAATTTTAATCCAATTTTATATTTTTTGTATCAAAAACTGCACCCCCCCCCCAAAAAAATGTTTTGCATAACATTAGAGCAGTGGGTATGCATGTTGAATAGTTATAAAAAAGGAATCATTACAAAATTTTGATAAACATATACAAAACATTTTAGGTACTATTCTCTGAATCTTACCTGCACCCTTTTTCTTAGTCCCTTTCTGATTTCTTGTTTCATCAAACTCGGGACCCTTTATTTTAAGGATCACTCGCTCTTTTTCACCAAATGCTGTTTCAACTACAATATTCTTCATGGGTTTGATGACTATACCTTCTGCCCTATTTGAGCCTAAAAACAATGACAGAGATTGGTTAATAGTCAAAGACAGATTCTACTTTAAGCTGCTTGGTGAAGACCCTATTCTTAAGGGGTGAAGACCTTAAGCTTTTAAAAACCAAAAAAGGAAAATTCACATAAATCTGTTTACTATCAAAGGACTTGTTACCCTTGATATGATTTTGAGATAGCTTGCCTTTATAAGTAACAATATACAAAATAATTGAAAAACATTTAGCTAATTTTTTAATGAAAGTTTCATGCTCACTAAACCCCCCAGCCAGGGAAGTTGAAGCATTGAAACGCATACCTCCCTTGACTCCAGCATCGCTGACCACTCCGTTTAATGTGCTATAGTCAGCATTCTTTCAATTAATCAATTTTCTGCTGGTTATTTGTCAGTTGGTTAAGTTATTAGCCTGAGTTTCAGATATGTTGGCTGTGAAACTCTTTTGCCAGGCTGCTGCTTTTTGAAGTCAAAATCATAAAAGTTGGATAATTTGGCTTTATTTTAGTGCTATTTAAACTTTTATAGTATTGCCTGGATTGTGTTTGGATGTTCATTAAGTAGTGTGCTTGTGAAGGTAACTTCAAAGTAGGAGCACAGAGTCCTGATATGCAAAGAAAAACAATGTCATTATTTACAATAGCAATACATTTTTACCAATAAAAATTTATTACCACTATATCTGTATTAAAAAATTACACATTAAAAATTACAAAGGATCAATTGTTTTTGTTAAAAGCTGTGCCAACTCCCCTCTTGGCAATGAGACAATAATTTCTTGGATTGTTGGCTCGCTGATGACATTGGGTCATCATCATTTTGTGGCTGCAAGCAATAGAAATCGGCACACTAATTACAGGAAAATGGGCATGCCTTGCATATCAAAAAAGTTATGGAAAGGTGTCTATATATACAGATATACATCCATGCCTTCCCCTCGACCCACCACACAGTGTACTCATTCTTCGTACATAAAAATAATATAACTGTCCATACAACCATTTTCATATTCTACATCAAAAATCTACAACATCAACAACTTGCCTTTTGGTAGTGGTGGTAGTCCAATCAGGCCAGGCAATGTTGAGTCAAAAGCTAGTGAGTAATTCAATGCTTCGTTCATCTTACCAACAAAAAGTGGTTTCCCATAAAAAATGCTGAGATCATCAAATATTTGCATGACATCTGTGAAGTCTAAGAATTCTACAAAGAAAAAAGTCCATCAACTACATTCACTGCTAAATACAACTTCTCTAGCAAGCAATCTACAACTTTCTAACACAATCTGATCTCAAAAACATGAAAACTCCTTTGAAAGTTTTAAAATGTCACAGTTAGGGAAGATGTCACAGTTAGCAAAAATGTCACAGTTAGGATCTAGGACAATTAAAATGATGTAAAACCAGCAATTAAAACAACTCCATGGAGAATAACAGGTTTCATTCTTAAATGTGAGTATAATTATTTTAAAGTGCACACATGACATGATTCCAAACTGTTTTCATGAAAGAAACAGATAGATTGTAAAGAAGGGAATTGACAAACCCTGGCAGGCAACCAAATTCAATTTGGCCTATGAAAGTTTTAAAGCTTTAAATTTGCATTTGATTCTACCTAGCATCCAAAGGTAATGGTAGGGCACTGAGAAGCTGTGCTCACACAACACCTTGTGATTCCTTCACCAAGAATTACAGAGAGCTGAAGACTCCCCTTTTCCTGGGTGAGAGTTTGGACAGGTCAGAGACTCAAACCCAAGACTCTTGGATCTCTATTGCCCAGAAAACTAAATGCTGCGCCATCTTGTAATTAATATCAACTCTTGGTTTGTTTTGGCCCATTTAAATGATTGACAAGAAAAGATTCGATTCAAAACGTGTAAGTTTTGTTAAGAACTTATTATTCATGTTCTGTTATGATTACTGCTTATTTACCGCTGCGTAGTAGCTTATGTTGTTGTTGTTCAATATAACTTGTTCTGTTCTTTTTCGCTGAAGTGGCCTATGTTTCTGTGGTCCTTCTTCCATTCAACATTTCCAACAGGTTATGGGCCCAGAACGTTATAGAAACATGTAATAGCCAGGCGAAAAAATTTTTGTTAGCGTTTCTGTCTCTGAAAGATGGCTTCGTCATCTGAAGAAACGATGAACAACGCACTGAAGTTTGGGAAGCTGAACGGCTCAAATTATCGAACATGGGCGTTCAACATGCGGTTATATTTGGAGAGCATGGATCTTTTCGAGCACGTAGATGGATCTGCTGAAGCTCCTGTTGGCGATGCTACCGATGTAGCTATAAGAGCTTTCAATTCACGAAAGAAGAAGGCGTGGACATACATTTGTTTGGCCGTAGAGCCTGAGCAGCAAATTCATGTCCGAGACACCATTACTGCAAAGGAAGCGTGGGATGCCCTGAAAAGCCAGTTTGCTCGGGAATCAATCCTACAAAAAGTTCGTCTGCGGCAGCAGTATTATTCTTGTCGATTTGCGAGTAGCGGTAATATGTTAGAACACATAACGTATTTGAGATCGCTGCATGATCAATTGAAAGAAATGGGATGTGCTATCGACGACAAAGAGTTGGCAATGACACTACTTGCTAGTTTGCCTGAAGACTTTAAGCCATTAATCACTGCTCTGGATGCTGTGGGTGAAGATAATCTTTCATTTGAGAAAGTGAAAGGGATGCTATTAAATGATGCGGATCGCAATGTTGATTCCTTCAATGCTAAGAAGTCTGAAGATGCCTTTTCTGCCAGACGTTCGATTGCACAAAGTAGAAAAGGAAAACAAGGGCATCATCCTGGTGGACATTTGAGTCATGAGATGCAGTATACCAAAACTTTCCGTGGAACATGTCATTACTGTCATGAACAAGGACACTTTGCAAGAGACTGTCCAAAACGTAAATCAAAGAATGCTCAACGAGGTACAGTAAAAGGTAAGGCATATGCTCAATATGCTGAAAATGATGATTCTAACCAATTGATTTATGAGGACGCTTTACTCTCCTCTGATCATATGAAAAATTCTGGTTGGATTATTGACTCTGGAGCAACACAACACATGACATTTGACAAAGATTCTCTGTCTGATTATGTGGAATTCAAGCAACCATGTATTGTTAATCTTGGTGACAATGGGGCAATTTTTGCATATGGAAAAGGTACCTACCATATTGTTGCTGATCTGAAGAATAGTATACGACCTATTGCACTTCAAGATGTTCTGTACTTACCTGATATTGGGAAGAATTTATTGTCTGTTCAAGCAATGACAAAACTTGGTGCCACTGTGGATTTTGTTGGCAACCAATGCAAAATCACAAGAAATTCTAAATTGTTGGCTATTGGTGAAATGCAACAAAAACTGTATGTCTTGAAATGTTGTCAAGATATAAATGTCAATATTGCAAGAGAAAACTCTGATATGCAACTGTGGCATTGTCGATTTGGTCATTTGGGTATTGATAATGTATCAAAGTTAGTCAAAGGCAAAATGGTTGAGGGAATGAACTGTGATGTTCAAGTTGAAAGAAACTCTGTATGTCAACCATGTATTATGGGGAAACAACATCGCACCCCTTATCCTAAAGGAATTTCAACTCGTGCCACCATGCCTTTTGAAGTAGTTCACACTGATGTTTGTGGACCTATGCCTGTCAGTTCTCATGCGGGTTCTCAATATTTTGTAACCTTCATTGATGACTATTCACGCTACACTCATGTTTACTTCATCAAACACAAACATGAAGTGTTGGAAAAGTTCAAAGAGTTTGTAAATCTCACGACAAATCTCACTGGAAACCAAATGGAAACACTGGTAACGGATAATCTGGTAAAATCATTGCGTTCTGACAATGGTGGAGAGTATGGCTCCAAATTATTTGATGCATACATGAAAGAGAAAGGGATTTTCCATCAAAAAACGGTTCCCTACAACCCAGCTCAAAACGGAGTCGCAGAAAGGATGAACCGTACAATTGTGGAAACTGCTCGATCAATGATGTCGCATTCCAAAATGCCAATGGAATTTTGGGCAGAAGCTGTGAATACTGCTGTATACTTACGAAATCGCAGTCCTACCACTTCACTCAAAGGTGTTACACCATTTGAATGTTTGTTTGGCCAAAAGCCAGATGTTTCAAATTTGAAAGTATTTGGATGTTTAGCATTTGCTCACATTCCAAAGAATCAACGAAGCAAATTTGATGAAAAGTCGAAGAAAGCTGTATTTGTTGGATATCCTGATGGGACCAAAGGATACAAGCTGTATGACTTGTCAACTAATCGTTTTATTCGCAGCAGAGATGTCATATTTGCTGAAAATGAGTTTCATGATTTTGAAAGTGCCCATTCAAAGAAACTGGACTTGCAATTCTTGTATCCAGTTGATGATAACTCGCAAATCTCACCTGCTGAAGAAGATCAACCTATTGTGGATAACAAACAAGTGGGAGCAACGTATGAAGATAACTTCATGAGGGATGTTGCAAATTTGCCTCCACAAAGACAGCGTAAACCACCTAGTAGACTGATTGAAGCAGACGTCTACATTGCAGATGCTATTACAGCTGACATTGATGAGCCAAGTAATATATTTGAAGCATGGAGAGGTGATCACTCTATTGATTGGAAAGAGGCAACAGACTCTGAGTATGATTCATTATTGAGCAATCACACTTGGGACCTTGTTGAATTGCCTGAAGGAAAGAATGTTGTTGGCAGTCGTTGGGTGTTCAAGGTAAAGCATAATGCTGATGGTACTGTTGAAAGATTTAAGGCACGCCTTGTTGCTCAAGGATATTCACAGTCACAAGGAGTAGACTATCAAGAGGTTTTTTCACCTGTTGTACGCTACAGCTCAATTAGAGCTTTGTTAGCCCTAGCAAATGTTCGTGATTGGGAAGTACATCAAATGGATGTTAAGACAGCGTTTCTACAAGGTGACCTTGATGAAGAGATTTACATGAAGCAACCTGATGGCTACATTGATAAGGACAAGCCAAATCATGTCTGTAAGCTCAAGAAAAGCATATATGGTCTTAAGCAAGCAGCACGTTGTTGGAACATTGCAATTGACACTTTCTTGAAGTCCAATGGTTACAAAAACAGCAGTGCAGATTCCTGTTTGTACATCAAATCTGTTAAGCAGAGCAATGGTGAGGTTGATTTTACTATTCTTGCTCTATATGTTGATGATATTCTGTTGTTTTCAAACAACACTGATATGCTGATGAAAGAGAAGATGTCACTTGGAAAGAGATTCAAAGTTGAAGATCAAGGAGAAGTGCATTATGTACTTGGTATTTCTGTGAAGCGAGATCGCAAGTCAAGATTACTCTCTATTAATCAACCAAAGTATTTAGAAGGAATTCTGAAGAGATTTAACATGGAGAATTCCAAACCTGTTTCTACACCACTAGAACAAGGAAGGAAATTTCAACAGCTGTCAGAGAATGAAAAGCCTGTTGATGTTCAAGTCTATCAAATGATTATTGGTTGTTTAACCTATGTAACAACAGCCACACGCCCAGATCTTGCTGCAGCAGTTGGTATTCTTGCAAAATACATGTCGAAACCTGGAAATGATCACTGGACAGGTGTGAAAAGAATTTTGCGATATATCAAAGGGACTCTCAACTATGGTCTAGTCTTTTCTGCAGATGATGACAATCACGCATTAGTTGGTTTTTCTGATGCTGATTGGGCAGGTGATTTGGATACTCGACGTTCTACCTCAGGGTATGTGTTTCAAATTCAAGGTAACACTGTAAGTTGGTGCAGCAAAAGACAACAATCAGTTTCAAAGTCATCAACTGAAGCCGAATACATTGCACTAAGTGGAGCTTGTCAAGAAGCAATATGGCTTAGAAGTTTACTTGCAGACATTGGAATTGAACAGAAAGGATCAACCACTATAATGGAAGACAATCAAGGTGCCATAGAACTTGCCAAGAACCCGAAATTTCATAAGCGTACGAAACATATAGATGTTTCATTCCATTTTATAAGAGAACAAGTCAATTTGAAAGCTATTACTGTTAAGTATTGTCCTACAGAAGATATGCTGGCAGACATTATGACAAAAGGTCTTGCAAAACCTGCTTTTGAACGATTCCGAAACAGTTTGGGAGTTAAAGAGATTCATTGACTCATTGACTTGTTTTGTTTAAATTTTTATATCGCATAATCATCAAGTGGGAGTGTTAAGAACTTATTATTCATGTTCTGTTATGATTACTGCTTATTTACCGCTGCGTAGTAGCTTATGTTGTTGTTGTTCAATATAACTTGTTCTGTTCTTTTTCGCTGAAGTGGCCTATGTTTCTGTGGTCCTTCTTCCATTCAACATTTCCAACAAGTTGTTGATTAAATAAAAAAATGGTAAGATTGGGACCACCAGCTAATCAGCTAGCATTCACTTTTCCAAATATTGTTAATTTGTGCAAGCCTGTCAATTCTTCAATTTGCTTACCCTCTTACATTGGTGCACATACAGTGAACACTCACTGGATGCCAAGTTAAAACAGGGAAGGGTATTTCTGAGTCTCATTAATTGGTTTTACTGCTCTAAAGCTTTGTCAGTGGAAATGTTCAAGCTTTTGAAGTTGCAATATCCTCCTTGGTCTTGTTTGTGTTATAGTTTACATAAAAAGCTTTCATCCAAATGGTCACATGCAAATTTGATGTGCAGTTGGAAAGGTTGCTGTGTCAAGCTAATCCCCAGGTGTTTCTATTGAGATTTTTTAAATATTTTTCAGATCAGTTTGTGATAATAACACTAAAAGACTCAAACCTGGCCCAGCTGCATCTCCATTGTCAAGTTTTTTTATGTAAGCAATGTCATAACAGTAGAGTCTAATATCTGGAGAATATTGGATTTCAGCTTGTACTGGCTTCATTTTCTTTTGTTTTGGGACATCTTGATGATCATACTTTCCTTAAATTGAAAATATTGTATTCAGCAACTACAGAATATTAAAACGGGTTCTACAAGATAAGAACTGCACTTCTCAATCTGAATATCTGGGCCTTTTCAAAAGCTCTGAAAGAATTGAAAAAAACTAAAATCATTTGAAGGATAGCACATGACCTAGCAATTTTAAACAGTTTCACTTTCAGTTTTTTAAATTCCACTATAAACAATTTATCCAAATTATTCAACAAATAAATAGCTAAGCCACAAGAAAATCAGACTGTGTTACAGAAAAATCATACATCGGCAAGTGAAATTATTACCATATACATTCAGCGAAACAAACAAAATGAGTTAAATTGTGTGGAGGGAATTTCTTAAAGAGGAGCTCTCTCAGGAGTCAAACTAATCAAGGAGAGAGCACTCCATATTTCAATAGTATTTCATGTAAATTTGATTTCTAACATTGAGTAAATGATGCAGGGGCGGCGTGGGGTGGTATTAAAGGTATTAGTCTAATACCATTTTATTTTTAATGGAAGGCGACTTTGGGTCTCTGAGATTGCAGGAAATTTATTTTGCTTTTCGTACGCTGCCACTTTTTCACAACAATTTTATCGATGGGACCAGCTCTATTCATATAGCCAAGCTATATTTGCTTTTCTGTTCATTGAATATAAACTTTCCTAATCCTCATTTAAATCTTTGAATAGTATAATCCATGCTGTAATCAGCAGCCCTGGCCATGATATTAGCCTCCAAAAACTAATACAACTGCCCAGAAATTCCTTTGTCTGTTGTGGTCTGCATGCTAAATGGTAAATTTATCTTGTTGAGCCATGATAGAATAATGGGTGAGCAGCAGTAAGGTATTAGTTTTTCATTTCTAATACTATGAGGGCCACTGTCAGTGGAAGGGACGGTGGACAGAGCCCCAGCTTTATTCTAAGGCCCCAGCTGATAGAAAAAATATTTCTGGAAATTAACTCTATGAATTTACAAAATGTAGCTGTACTTTTGCTAGCAATGCCTTTGGATGGATAATTTGATTGGCAAAATTTAGACACTGAATATAAAGAGCAATAGTCATGAAATAATTTGTTTGAGCTAAAGGCAGTTGCAAAAGTTGTTTTGTATGAAACTTTGATTCTTTATGACTGTAGAGTCACAGGCAACATTCTCACATTATTTCTCTCGGTTTCTCAAATCAAATGATACATCTTACGTTTTTGTGCTGCATTACTCTAAAGTAAATTGCTCGCTTTATCGTAATAGAATCTCATTAGCGGGCCAAAAGCCTCATGGTATTAGAATTAATGGGCTAATACCTTGGGGCTCCATTACTGGGTAGCAAACTGCTGTATCAAAATACGATTTCGCTCGAGTAGTTTGCCGCAGCCATAATTCATTGGTATTTCGTAGGACCCATCCTTCACTCAAAACTAGTAGGATGAACTACATTACCAAAGGGTCATTAGTGTCTGGGGGGAGACAACAGGGGCCAGTGCCTTCAAATAATTTTGTAAGATATGGTATTGCCAAAAGCTATTTTAAACCATCATATCGAAAAGGTCATTTTGCCCATCTTCTTAAATAAAAACATATAAGCTCCCCCCCTGTTAAATAGTTTCAGGACCTTGCGTGGGGACCTTCTTCTGTCTTAACTTCGGAGGCTAATACCAATACTTTTCTACTCCCAGCCGCCCCTGAGATGATGTCTAGTGTCGATTGTGACCTTTTGGTATCAATTATCCTAAGATCAACTTTGGAAACTACTTTCAAAAGGAAAGCTTTGAGTTTTGGACGAAAGCTAAAAGCAGAGGGTAAATTATTTATATCAATGGGAATGCTATTCTAGCATCTAGTTTCAAAGTAACAGACTAATCTAAGACCATATTGAGCAGTATTTCTTTGTGCTAGAAAAACATCATTTTGAGTAGCTTGATGTGCGCCATCATGATGTACAGAATGAACTAAATCAAAGATATTATTAATAACCAGGGGAGATCTTATTTACACAGTCATATACAAAAGTGACAAGAACACTGGATTGATTCATATATAAGACCCCAAACTAAAATGCCAAACTGCAGAAAGGGTGAAAATACAGATTTGTAGAGACAGGCTAAAATACTGATGGGTAAGAAATGTCTCACTTTGAAAAATAAACAACAAGTTCTAGCCAATTTTTTTGATCAAGAAAAACACCTAGAAATTTTACATAACAGATTATTGGATAGTGAACTTTCCAATTGTGATACTGGCAGTTTCAGATGAATAATGTTGAGGGGACATTAAAATCACTTTTTTTAGTTCCTTATTAACCACACTTTGAAGCCCATCAAGACTTCACATTCACAAAAGATATTAGTATCATCAGCAATTAAGTAGAAGGCTAGTTTTGAGGATGAGAGAAGTAAGTCATTAATGTAAATTAAGAAAAGGAGGGGACCAAGTACAGAACCCTGTGGAGCCCCCCACAAAGTGGTAACATTGAGATAACAAGAGCAAGATGCATTCACTGAAACGCAAAAACATACCACCAAAAACTTCCCCAAAAACTATCACTTGAGCAATTTCTTTGCCATCAACCATTGCCTGTACGCGTCTGTAAATTTCAATCATCTTTTCTTGCAAATCTTTCATGAACTCAGCCTGCCTATAATTATAAAAACCTTCGCTCTCTTTGAGGAAATCTCTTCTTCGGGCAAATTTGCATTCTTCTCCATCTGTATAGCAACCAAAATTTGCACCATGAACCTTTTCTAATACTACCCATTTTTCTTTCTTCAGCATTTCAATGTCAGATTGAAACCTATCCATAGTAGGGGACATCTTCTCGTATTCAACAAACTCCATGATACTTTACTTCGTATCGTAGTCCTTCCTTCGGCGAATTCACCACATCAATATGATGCAAGCTCTGAGAATGCAGAGTCGTTCCTTCAACCTGCTTTTATGTCATCGTCGTCTGTGTAAGTGTGGTGCAACAATTATTCTGTGAATTATTTTAGGCAATATTGCCTCCCAGTGGTGCAATCATCGATCTCCTTCGAGGAACACAGGGTGTCAGGTACATGATTTATTCCCCTAGACAACACAACTTTTTTGTGGGGGGGGCACTGGGGGGAAGCCCTTGTAAATAATTGTAACAAAAGCCATATTTTCAAAAACAAAAGAATTTTACCTATGCTACAGAAGATTTTTAGAATGTCAGTCCTAGAGACTGTAATCGCACTGTAACAAGCATGACTTTCTTTCCAATAAAAGTAAACGGAATTTGGGGGGGGGGGGGGTTCAAAGTCAAGACAAATTCTGCATTGATCTTGCTTTTCAAAGTTTTTCTTTTCCTTTAATGGTCTATGCTTATTCTCAAAGATTTTTCATGACGATCGTAAAGCTATAATGAAATGTCCGATGCTTGCCTTATCGTGTATTGTTTTCTAGTTTTGATACTATGATATCTTGCAAGTTTCCATGGTTATTGAGAATTGCCTATACAGTTTGGCTATTGTATTTGCATCTATGAAAATATGGGTGTAGTTATGAGCAACAGCACCCTTTTTGCACTGGCGTGCTGGCAGGCAAGGGGGACAAGGGGGAAATTCCCCCCTGCCGATCAAATACCAGGGGCGCCAAAATAAATTTTCACGTTATAGGGGCGCTGAAGACTAATGACGGACACTGTATAACAATCTGCGATAAATAGCTTGAAAAAGAACAAGAATCACATCACCTTGCAACATACCACTTCTTTTTTCTTACTAACTTTGATGCGCTGAACCACGATTGTTAAACACCATCTCAAGATCTCACGCTAAATCTAAATTATTTTTGCACAAAACAGTTACTACGGGCGAATAGAGGTAGGGTGTGAGGGTGTTTTTGAGGAACCCGTCAATAATTTTTGCTTGGCGGTAAAAGTTCAGATTAGCCAGAGAGGGTGCAAGGAGTTTTTAATGAAAAGAAATTCTAGGGAGAAAAAGCTGCGAGATTATGTCCCAATCTGAAGAAAATTGTGTTACATAAGCTAAAATATTTAACAACGACACCAGAAAATCAATGTAAACCATCAAGTAGCTTTCAGCCTGTGGATATTTACTGAAGAGAAAGCTTGCGTTATTGAAAAAGTGCTTCAAAAAGTGCATTTTCCAGCAAACTGGAAGCATCAAAATTCAAAAGCTATCCCCTTCGGCGGCAACCATGGCTCACTAAACTCTTGAACTTTCTTTGCGATCTCACCCCCAGCATGCCCCTGGCATTTGAATTTTAAAATTTGTTAGAAATCTCCCATGGGTATAATGTTCCTTTTTACAACCACTACAAGGGCTGATTCGTTTTAAATAAGTTGCTGAATAATCTTTTTTATCTCAGAGGAAAGGGGCGAAAACTGTTAAAAGCTAAGTCCTATGTATTTATCAAATAGCTTTATTTAGTACATTTGGGAAAACTATGCCCCCTTAGCACCCCTGATATCATTGTCCCTGTGTAATTGCAGTCAGCCTTGGTCTTGAGGTATCTGTTAGACAAATGATTTCTGGAGAGTTTGCGACAGTGCTGCAACAGTGAGACAGATGCTATCTAAAGACCGAAACAGTGCTGTTCTTAAAAGCCTGCTTGAACTAGCCTGCATACAGACTTTACAAATAGAGGAAATTATAGAACAATTCCCTCTATTTGTAAAGTCGGCAGACAGGCTAACTTGGACAAGTTGAGGAGAATAGAATTGTTTAGTGAAACCTCTTTTATTTACACTCCAGGCACTGTGTAACTTTATTGATGGTCATCAAGTGAATCTTTGATTTAGTGGACTTTGGTGTTCTTTTGATGATTTTTTGAGGAACTCAGAAAATTCTTTGTAACTTTTTCCCTTTCTATGCCATCCTTTCTTCTTCTTCCTCGTTATGAATAGTGACATCATGTCATCTTCATTCAATTTATAGCCAAGCAAACTTAAAATGAATGTCCAAAACCTTATGGTTAATTAAAGTATAATTTCCCCATAAAATATCAATAAAGTTGATATGTACTTTCATGACAATGTCCAAAAAATTGTCAAAACCCGATATGAAGTAACTATTGATTGTATTGCCTGGAGATGACAGTGTCCCAATGATTACATTAAGCCAGAAACTATGAGTAGCAGCCTTGGAACTGGATCAAGTACTCAGTACCAGACTGGTAAACAATAATTTTCAGAAATAATCCAAGAAAAGTTGAGCTCCAGCTCCAGACAAGTCGAATACATCAAAAAGTCAACCAAATATCCAACCAAATGCAGCAAATCAGGTCGCTACAGTTGAATAAAATTTGAGGATCTGGGAAGATTGAAAGAAACAAAGGCGATGCAAAGATTTCTAATTAGCATTCAATTAGTCTGATTCAATACTTCAATCAAACATATTGAAATAGGAAATCATTTAAAGCAATTATTAAATTTTTTCTCCAATTGTTTTTGCAAAATTTGTCATAAAAATTACACGGCCCTCTCAATTATTCCATTTCTTTTGCAAGATTTACTTCTTCAAGATTTACTACCTACCCTTCTCAATTTAACAGATGCTATAAGATGCTATAAATGATACAGAAATTGCAATTATTAATAAAAAATTCAGGAAAAATTCTAAGACTACTAGTTGCCCAAATTTAATGGTCTCCAAACTTTCAAAAGATTGTCATAAAAGCTACACGTAGCAACTAGTGAATTGTTTATATCGCCAATATTATCATTGAATGTTATCCAGGCACACCCATAGGCTAATGACTGGTGCTCTTTGTAACTATGTGTTGATACAAATGAAGAAAAGTCACAAGTTTTAAAAATTTTGAATCCATCATGCATACATGCTGCTAAAAATATATTTTCAGATTCTGGGTGCCATTTGAGTCTCCAAACACCACCTCCTGTTTCTATATCACAAACTGGAATTTTCCTGTTTCTTGTATCCCATACTAACACATGCTCATCATAACTGCCACTCAGTAAAACATGTTCTCTCGTTTTGGAGCTCTCTATGCTACAAACACCCATTGAATGTGCTTTGGAGGTATGCACTGGCGCATCTATCATTCTCATGTCCCAGGTTTTAAACTTGGAATCATCCCCTCCTGAGTAAATGACATTTTGAGACCATACATCTTTTGCTACAATCCATGCATCATAATCGTGTCCTTTCCACTTTTCAGTCACAGTGGAAGTACAAACATCCACCACTGCAAGCATACCCGATGTGAAACTTGATAATAACAAATTTGATTGCATAGAATCACGTCTTTCGATCACATCTAACGACATGCAGATTAATGATTCGTCAATCACAAAACTTTCCTGCAATAAAAGATCACCACTTTTATCATACAAGTACCTTGAAAGGCCACCGTTTGAATTGGCGGTGAAGAGAAAATCGCCATTTGCAGACCACTTCATGTCTAAAATCCCACTTGAGTTAACAACTCCAGTCAATCTTATATTATGACACGTTCTTTCTACGCTTTTACCATTCTTCTTTTGTTCTTCTGAATCATCGTGGTGCTCAATGTTGTAGAGTCGTATCGAACCGATTCTGGTGGAATTTTCACTGTATGTTTGATTGTCTCCATCATCCAAACCAGTCAGGGATTTCTCTTTCTGTACTAGCTGGTAGGTAGCGCAGGCAAATACATTTTTTGTAGGATTCTTTTCGACTGAATCGGCAGTATATTTCGTGTCATCACTGTAGATAGTGTCACAACTTTTTCCAACATGATCTGCCATGTTCTAAATTTGCTGCCCGATGTTGTAGTTGTTGCTGCTGTTATTGTTGATGCTGTTTCCTTTCTTCGAGCACCGAGCAATCGAGGCTTTCTTCGACCAAGTTACCAAAATGGCTTTCTTTCTGCTCTCGCCGAAGATACCGCACAGCCATTGGGCTAGCAGGGGCTTTAGCCCCCTCCCCCACTTTTTGCAATAATAGATTAAAAAGAACTTTCATATATGGAACTTTGTAATGCTAGACTGCCAATTTGTCGGAAATCAATCGATGGTTTCTGTTTTTGTATCAAAATCAAAGAGTTACATTTCAAACACTACAAAGGAATATTCTCAAAGATTCATCGTTTTGAGAGTCAAGATAATATATTTGATGCTTTTCGAACCTTGGGTGCATCTCTATTAACAGAAAACTGTTACCAAAAATGATAAAATATCTTATTCCTTTGTAATTAATTGATTTGTTGCTGAAGAAAGGTTTTGATTTGATTTTGATTTACTCAAAGGAGAAGACTAGGAAAGTATTTTGCACACTGGTCTCTGTGATTTTGCAGGATGAATAATGAAACTTAATTTTTTATGAGTGACAAGAGTTTATTTGCTTATTCATTTCAGTTCCATTGGCCTGATGTTACGTTCGAAAAATGTTCAGTTTTTGCGGATGTTTCTAACCTTTTTGTTCGAAATGAAAACAGGCATCGCAGCTTTGGGACGTTTGTTGTAACGGATCTTAAGAAGTAACAGTTTACCTTGACTGGAAGTCTTTTCTTGTTCTTTTTTTGGTGTTTTATGATGTTTAATCAACAAGTCATTTCTTTTAACTTGGTAAGATATATCTCTTTTCGAGCCCCTAGCTCCGCCCCCCATTTTTAAACTGATGCACGTTTCCTGACTAGCAGACAGGGGCTTTACTTCGACAAAATATGTTGCTAAGTTAATGGCACAGCGAAAAAATGAATGGAATCAATGAATGGAAGAAAATTTCCGCAAAAGTATCATTTTTCAGAGAAAAATCTCTCTTCAGGGACTTCCCTTTTCCTGTCGCCTTGCATTCGTGCACTACTGGTTTTCATTTGCTTCAGAACCCTTGCTTTTTCTTTCCTTGCAGTTTCTAGCAGCTTTTCCAGCTTACTTTATTACATTAATCTATCTCATTCAAACGATTTCTTTGTCAAGTGTTTTTCTGACGATGGGTGTAAGGGATTGTAGCACCGCCAACTTTTATTTGAACTGCTCGATGAAATCGATAGATGAACGATAATACCGATACATATCACCTGACAGTGCATGATATGAAAATTGTCTTAAAATTATCTTTCGTCGATAATTTTTATCAAGGTGCACCACTAGCTGTTATACCACGATTTCTCATTACTGGTGGACGATTCCTATTCTGATGGGCTGCGTGTTCTCTATCAAATGACCCAATTGTATGGGAAACTCACGACAAATTGACCTGTCGTCTCTCCTTCACTAGGCGAGCCCTGTTCGAGATTTGACAATTAACTAGCACTTGCAAATGACATAACTGACTAAAACAAAGTTTGTACTAATCATTTATTATTACCATCTTCAAGAATATAAAAAAAGATCACAGACTCGACCCCATCTATTTTGCTGCCAAAAAATGTTCTGGAAGCTTTCCAAGATTGAGTATCGTCTCTCGAAACCTATTACATTTAGGTAGGCAGGGAATTTCTTCCATGAATGAAAACATGACCGTTCTTGCTCTGGTTAGCCCCCGTGATGATGACACAATACCTAGCACCGCAGAATGCTCAGAAAAATGGGGAGGGGCTTAAACCTAATAAAGAGAGGCTTCACTAGAGGTCAATTCGTCAATTTATTTTTGGCAAAAAGTGTGCCATGTTTTAAATTACATTATCACTTCATTTGAATAAAGCAAAGGATGGTCAACAAAATTAGGGACAGAGAGAAATTCTGCCCATGAACGCTTATGAACTTAGCTACACGCTTTTTTTTTATAAGGAACCGTTTATAAGGAACCTACATGTAGAAGGTCAAAAAACTTAAGGAACTTTTACTACTAAAGGCCAAATCCCTAAGGAACTTTTTAATTTTGAATATATTTATATTTCCGCACAATTTACAATTAGGAAGCCGGTTCCATTGATTTTCAGTAAAACCGGCCATGCTCATGGGGCCAAGAATCAACATGAGAAATTTCCGTTTTAACTCACCTCACATGCAGCTGTGCTTTGTTGTGAATTCACACTTTAGGTGTTTTAGTTTTAGTCAAATAGGTTAGTCACAACAAAATAGAATTCTTATTCTGTGTGTGTGGCTGAGTATTACAGTAGTTGCAATATGGGAGATAAGAAAAAGCAGTCAACGTTGTTCAAGTTCGGTTTTTCTAAAAAGATACCTCATCGAAATGAGTTACAAGAAGTCCCTGGTCGTTCGTTTGTTGAGGATGATGATGTAAGTTTGTATCGTTGTGACACATGCAACAAGCATTTCAAAAGTAAGTCTGGCCTTACGATGCACGTGTCTTGGTGCACTTCGAAAAAAGACAGTGAGAGAGAAAAAGAACAACCAACTAAAAAAATCGATGAAATTCCATTGATCTTGGAAAGTAGCGCCGAGGCTGTTGAGCCACAAAAAGAACCAACTGCTATTGATGTGGATGAGAACATCGAAGAAACTGTAGAGGAATGTCAAGAGATAGAGAAAAGTGCTAGAGCGTCAGAAGCAGGAGAAAGCAGTCAGCACCATCGAGAGAAGAAGAACAGACTATCTTATGACACCGAATTTAAGCTAAAAGTTATCGAGGAAGCAAAGAAAAACCAAAAGAATGACGTTGCATTCAAATACAACATCTCTAAATCGATGGTATCGACCTGGGTTAAAAATGAGAAGAAAATTACTGATGCAGCCGCCGATAGCCACAGGAAAATGATGAAAAAGATCAGACCCAGCACAAGGCATAAGCAAGTCTTCGTGATGCTTCACGAAAAGTTCCTACAAGCAAGATCAAAGGGGATGCGAATATCTTTTGCATGGCTGTACGCAAATGCTAGGAAGATTAACCCCGAATTCGACCAAAGTGCCCAATCAGATATTAAAGCTATCCCGAAATCTGCAGTCTTCAACTTTATCAGGAAGTACAAAATCAAGTTGAGGAGAATTCAGCGTAAGAAAAGGGCTGAGAAAACGAGCTTCTTGCCAGGCATGATTGGTTGGCACACAACTTTGCGCGAAGGCTTGATCAAGACAGGAAACGCAAAGCCTTCCTATGACAGCAAATGGGGGAGATTCCGACCATCTAAACGCTTCAACGTTGACCAAGTTCCTATGCCGTTTGCGGTCGATTGTAAAACAACATACGAAAAACACTTTCCGCGCGGAGAACAAAGAAACCATCGAACCTGGGTCAGGTAAACCGCTTTCTGCTTTTTGTTTAAACTCTTTCCAGACTGGGCCTTTTAAAAAATTAATTTGGAAATATTATAAAAATTGGGGGGCTGCTCATTTGTCCACTCCTTCTAAAATTGCTATCTTTAATTCTTTTTCAGCACACCGGGACCGGGACTTGATAAGCGGCAGTGCACGTTACAAATCTGCTTTGCAGCCGAAGGACCGCCAGTCAAAATTGCAATTATTTTCCGTGGAACAGGGAAAAGAATCAGCCAGGATGAAATACAGGCATACCACAAAGACGTGGATGTTTACTGGCAGACAAACGCCTGGGCAGACATCAATTTCAGCATCGACTGGGTGAAGAGAACTCTGAAACCAGCTGTCCAAAATTCTTCCGAAACAGGTGAAAATGAAGAATTCGTTCTTTTCTGCGACAACTTAAGTGCGCAAACTAATGATCTGTTTCTGAGTGAGGTCAGAAAATTAAATGGTGTTGTTTGGTTCGGTTTGGCCAGTGCGACAGACATCTGGCAACCTGTAGATTGTGGCTTTGGAAACATGCTGAAGTCTTTGGTTCGAACCCTCCAAGATGAGTGGCTGCAAAGTGACGAAAATATAGATCTTTGGCTTGGGAACAGTGTTGAAAAACTGGATGTCAAGAAGCGAAGAATTCTAATTACACACTGGGTTGGTGAGGCATACAATAGGCTTTCCAGTGAGAGCTATGCCTCATCACGGTACAGATGCTTTGAAAAGACAGGCTGCTTAATAACGGCTGATGGGTCGGAGGACAAGAAAATTCAGCCTGAAGGTCTGATTGGGTACTCAATACCACCACCATTGCCTGTGACTGGCCCCGAAAATCCACTGTCTGTACAAATACCAGAGGCCTCAGCAGCCTGTGAGGAAGATGTAAGTGATGAAGAAGATGAAGGGGATGAAGAACTTGAGCCTGACGAGCTTGAGCATGAAAGAGTAGACCATGTAAAAGATCGTGTCTACGAACATGAGTTGATTAATAAAAAAATACGCGCATTCTACGACGAATGGCACACTGGACAAGTGAAGTGGTTCAACACCAAGCTGGGAGAGTTTAGAGTTCTTTTCGAAGACGGTACTGAAGACTACATTGTGTCAGACGACATCAATGGAGTGGATATGCAACTTCTTTAATGACTATTATTATTAATTTTATATTATATGAAGCTTCTTTGTGTTTTAACTTGTTATCTTTTCTTAAGTTTATAGCAAAACGCTGAATTTGATTGTTTTTCTTGCGTCTGTACTAATTATTGTCCACTAAATGCCAACTTAAAATTAAGGAACTATTAAGGAACTTTTAGAACTACAAAGTGGTCAAAACAGGTCTCAAAATAAGGAATTTAAAGAACTAGGCCCGAGCTAGGTTCCTTATAAAAAAAAAAGCGTGTATACGGAATAAGCCCTATCACTCGCTCTCGGGAACAAAAAGTCGATCTTATATGTATGGAAATACAGGAAGACGTCACCTTTCTCCGGGCGCACAAAGTTCAGAAGTCATAGCTGCGGGACTTGGCCTTGAATAAACAAGCCTTCGTGCAGACGGGTTTCTGAAAGGGGACAACTTCAGTTCACAACAGACAAGGTTAGTCCAAAAAACCGGGATGAAAATTGAGAGTGTAAAGACAGTGTAATAACTTGGATTGGCCTCAATCACCGTGCTTGGGAGATTCTATAAATAACAAGTGTGACAGCACCGTTGAATAAAGAAAAGTACAAGTCAGCGCCTGAATGAGTGAGAGAAAATATATACAAGCAGAATCATCCCTTTGACAGGGTTTTGGAATTTAAACAGAAGTAGACTTGGACAAACAAAAGTGACAATAAAATATACTAAGTACGACGCATATCTACCTGTTAAAAAATTAAGAATTCATTTTGTTTGGCTAATCGTATTAGATACAGTTTATCAAATTTACAAAACGATTCTCATCGTAGAGGTTATTTGACAACATAAGCGCGCGGATCACAGTAAGAACTGCTAGGACAAAGCCATCTTTTACGACGAGTCAACGTAAAATAGAAACGCACAAGTCACCATGTTTTGAATCACTTCTATTGGAGGAGCTGTAGTATTATCAAAAACATGGAATTACTGCAAAAACTGTTAGATAATGATACATACTGAAACATAATGATAATAATGGCTAGTAGGCATTTAAGGATAATCAAAAATCTTGGACAAGGGCAGTTGACGACTTTAGGGTTGTTATATACATTACACAAGACTTATTTATCAACATGAAGACATATTATATTAACGACGAAACATGGTTCTAAAAACCATGTAACATTTTGACACTGTTAATTATTTCTTTACATGATGGCGGTATTTTAGCAGCATTTTATTCTTTCAATCTCAAAGTTCAGAACAATGAACGATTAGAAAAAAATTGACAACATAACAATAAAGGTGAGTCAGATTTACACGAATTCTAGAACGTACGACTGGCTCTAGCCACTATGACGAACTAAAGGCCTAAGTCTTCATACAAGGCAAAAACGATGTTGATACCGAAACAAACATAGACAAATTAGAGAAATAGCAAAAAACGTCTTTGCTTAAGTTTCAATCCACAAAGGAAGCTAGAAATCTATGTTTAATTAAAATTGAAATGGATAATACAGGGGACTACGTATTGAGAACTACTATTTTAAAGAATTTTCTTTTTTATCTATTTGCCTGACTTACAAGCCATTCAAGTCCTTGATAAAGTCTGAAAAAGAAACAAGCAAATATTTAGCTTTACATACAAAGACAAAATCTATTTTTACATTCAAGATATCTTAAAATGGCAGCAACAACTGCATATTCAGAAACAATACTGTTTTCAGATTTACCACGAGCTTTTAAATGTGACTTTTTGATAGTTACTTTAAGTTTGGATATTGTACTTTCCTGCCTTCTAAACTTAACAGCTTCAAATTAATTGCTTGTCTTTGAATACAATAATACAAACTTTGGACAGAGGAAAAACTGAAAGCTTTAAACATATGCAGCATAATGCGGGTGTTTAAATACATTTTATTACTGCAATATACCCTGAGAGATCCTTAAAATGCTTCACAAATCGAGGAAGATTTCCGAATGAGCTTCCTAAAGGGAGTTTAAAGCATGAGGAAAATTATAAGACAAAAAGCCTTCAAGAATGGCTTACACATGGGAGATTGTGGATTGAGTTTTCAAAGTTTAAAGAACGAGCTTTATAAAGCAAAGACCCTCAGGGCTAGTTTCAAATTTAAGAAGATTGTGTGAAAAGCTATAGAACATGAGTATCGAAAGAATGAGATAAAGCAATATTGAGTCAAACAGGACCTGGGTGGAGGTAAATTTGGGAGGATTGTGCTGAAAATTCGTACAGGACACTTGACAAGTGTGGAAGCTAAAGAATCTGTGAAAAGTGTGGAAGCTATAAGGGACACTTGAAAGTGTCCCTTATAAAGGAAGAGGGAGACTGTTTCTAAACTACAA
Source organism: Rhopilema esculentum (assembly GCF_013076305.1). Next base: position 3,943,820 of record NW_027019306.1, read on the forward strand.
ACACTGAAATAAATCTATCATTACGAAGTTAATGAAAGAGGATTGTCACAACCTGTCATCATGATTATATCGATGTTTCTTAGCAATTCAACTTACCCTTCACCAGATAGTGCACAGCAAGCCTGCAGATTGAAAAAAATACGTTATGAGTATAAATGTCTAACAAACTATAAGAGATGGGTTATGGCAATGAAAGGAAATAAACCTGCGTAAAATCATTCAGTAGTCTTAAAAGATGCACCTAAGTGTCCATAGCCGATATTATTTTTTTCAGTTAAAATCACGATTCTGCTTTTACCTGCAACATTCGTAGCGGGAAAAGACATGTCATCGAGTTTCCACTGCGAATGGTGCTAAAAATTATACCATCTACAACTTTAGTAGTCTAAACTAAAGAAAAATACATTAACACAAAAATGTGTGATCATTACATTATTTAAGTACCGTTATTTATCGCTATTTTAATACCATCCGTACTCTATGGACAATGTTATGCAGTGTTTTGGTTTAACACTAAATATCTTGAATCTGGTGAAAAACATTACAAGAATCTTTAAAGATGCAGCCTCCCGGAACTCAATTGAATACTATTTGGTAGCCAATGTTACCAACTTGACCACACGGGTTAATGTCTTTATATATTTATAGATAGTTATCTATTTTATGCATTGATTAGCACCAGCTGCTCTTTGATCCATTGATTTATCTTCCTGTTGATTCATTTCAGGAAAACTCAAGTTGGTTTGAAAAATTTTATCTCTTGAAAAATCAAAACTTTAAAATTTTGTCCAGTAAATGGCTAAAGAGGTATCAAAAAATATTATCAATACACTCCTGGCCTAATAAAATCATATCGAGCCAAAATCAATAACAAAAACGATGCAAGAATTCGATTAAGCAGATAGGAAAGGGAAATTGTGCGCTCGGGAAAAATCGAAGGCATCTATTAGATTTTGTATTATATTTGTAGTTGTTATAACCTCGCTTCCGAAGGAAACTGAGAGACTAGGCGTATTGAACAGTCTCCTGGTCCTTCCTCTCGATTTAACCACACCCTGTGATTCCTACACCTGTAATTTTAGCTTGCTGATGACTCTCTTCATTTTGAGTCACAGTTTGGTCATGTCACAGTCTAGAACTACAGACCCTCGGATCATTATTCCGCGATCTAAAGCACTCAGCTATCCTCACACCTAAACTGTTCGCCTGCCTGTTGCAGAGTGTAAAATGGCTATATATATCTAAAACCACCGTGAATGTCAGAGTTATAACTTGTGGTACCTTGCTGCTTTACACGCCAACTGTAATACAATAACAAGCTACAAAAGTATATATAATATTTGCAATAATAAATATTTGTGTCTCTATGTTAAGTGTAAGTCTTAGGGTTGTTATGCATTTCCATGCTCCCTAGGCTTTTGTATTGTAATTGATTGTCATTGTAAATTTTATGAGAATATAAAAAAAACAAAAAAAAAACTATAATAAAATTTCCGTAAGCAAGTACTTCAATGGGAATACCTGTATATGCCAGGGATGGTCTCTGATTGATGTAAGGTTTAATTGCTCAGACAACTCCGATACTGGCATTGAGCCCTGGAATAATAATTTATCATGTTAAGCTATTTGAATGGTCTTAATTTTACCAAAGGGAACAGGAACATTCATATGCCAAGGCTACTGGCAACTTACATGCTACTATGTAATACATCAACAAATGAGAAATTACTCACAGATAACCAACTAATCATCAAAATGTCACCTTGGTGTATCTGATATTTTATACGAAACAAGTTCAGACCACACAAAAAAGTTTTCACAGCCTGCTGATGTATGATATCTACTGAAATATACTACTTTCAACATTTTCAGACTTTCAACATTGCTATATCTGCTCAGAAAAGTCCATGGTAATTAATAGGAAACAAAGCTTGATAAATAATCTATGGATAAATATTATAATAATAATACATCTATAATTTTCCTGAACTTAACCAGTACAATTACTACATCAGAAGCAAGTGATACAAAGAATAAAATCAGCCATTATGGGCTTAAACTTACCTTAATGTCCTGTTTATTTGCAAAAACTAAAACATTTACATGTTTCAAATCCTACAATAGAAAGAAAATGGAATTCATTTCTGTAAAACAAGATTTCAGATTTTGTTTTTGAAATTCTTCTTTTAACAAGATAATCAGCTGAATGTATAACAGGCTTGTCAAGTGTTCACTTGGTAATTATTGGCAAAAGTTCACTGTAATGCTCTGGGAAAGGTTAGAAAGTATATTCCTATTGTTTTAACTTCAAAGATTTGAGAGGCTGCCAAAATACCACAGTAGAATCAGCATGAAAAGTTTGATAGTTCTATCCATTTAAACGAGCTAAATTCCTTGTAAAAGCAGATCTTATCAAAATCTGTGACAGTTGTCTAGTTTGAGATGGGGCAAAGCAACACTATTGCCTGGTGATATTGTTTAAAGAGACTGTCGAGTCTCTAAGACTCATGCTTACTTCTTTTCACACAAAGCAACATTGATGGTCCATATCCATTGATAGAGTACAAATCCGCTTAGTGATAGAAATAATTAGGGGTTGAGTGCTGATATTAATTCGAAAACTATATATCTAAGTAGGCTATTTGGTGTATATATAGAATAGGATGGTTCTTGGTTGCCACTTTGAGTTTTACGCTTAATGCAGTCATCCGGCAACTGTTCCAGATTAATAACAGTTGCCTGAAAATGACATTAACCTGGAGGTGTGAAACTGGGAATTGCAACTTATAACCTTCCAGTTCTATACACCAAAGAGAGTGTACAGCTCTGCCTATAGAGTATCAGATACTTTATGACAGACTGGTAAGCAATAATTTTCACTATATATCTAAGTAAGTGGACATTAGAACCTAGAATAAAAACAAAGAATGGTTGTTCAAAAACAAACAAGCCTAGAAAGTATTATTATACTACTCAAAAAAGTTTTATGTCTGATGCCCAATAACTGGCAATCTTACCTCTTGAGATAACATATTATATAATTCTGATTTTGATATATGTAGTCTCTCTCTGTCTGTGCTATCTATTACAAATATTAGGAACTGCAAAAGAAACCAAAATATAAGTTGTAGGACACAGAATTCAATTCAATCCCATTCCATTTTGATGCAATGATATCTGATCTTTACTAGAGCACATAAAAGATACTTGAAATGTCAAAAATACTTTGAATAAGCTATGCAAAACAACAAAAAGGAGTCATTAAGGACAAAAAGAATTAACTGTTCATCACTTCATCTTTATTTCTTATATCTCAAACATAAATCTGGATATAAAGGGAATCAAAAGACATAATAATATAACTTTAACACGACTTTAACATAACTTTAACATAACATAACATAACATAACATAACATAACATAACATAACATAACATAACATAACATACATAACATAACATAACATGACATGACATGACATGACATGACATGACATGGCATGACATGACATATCATAACATAACATAAGATGACATGGCATAACATAACATAAGATAACATAACATAATATAACATAACTTTTTCAGTTAATGTTCATTTTGAATATGCTACTATTGGTTTCATCCCAACTGTCTTAGATTCAGAATGCATACTTTTACTTACTTCAGTATTTGTATAATATGTTGGCCATGATGCCCTAAGTGACTCCTGTCCTCCAATATCCCACATTAAAAAGTGTATATTTTTCCATGTCACCTGAAATTTGTCCAACTTTGCACTATTGTAACTCAATACATTTAAACATGTCAACAAACAAATGTACATTGCAGGAAAAAGAGACATTTCTAATAGACTGCATTCATAAACACATGATCACGTAGTACTAGAAATGGCAATAATTATAATTATAATTAATGGGGTATTGCAAAACAACATACTGCAAATATTTGTCAAGATCATGTCATTTATTACTTTTATTAGGCCTGAAATAATTTCTTTGAAAAGCAACAATCCAGTTTCATACAAGCAAAACTAGAATGACAGAGTTACCATCATTTGAAGTTCAGCAATAAAGTTTTACTGTAATGAAAATACATACCTCCTCAAAATTACTTCCAATTGTTGGTGATGTATGGACCACTTCGTTCATAAGGCTGCAAGGAAAGAAAAAATTAAGGACTCTCAGAGGCACCTAAAGTATTTCATGGACTGAGCATTTTATTTTGGTTCAAAGAGAGGTACATGAGAAGGTTCAAAGCAATGCTCTGCCAGATAAATGAGAACTTATGAAAGATTAATTTGTCAAAGCAAGTAATTTTAGGTTCTAAATAAATGTTGATAAACTATCTTTCAAAAAGCACCACAAAAATTGGAAATGAATTACATTCAACTTACAACTGGTACAAAATTGTTGTTTTTCCAACATTATCCAATCCAACTATGATAACTTTGTGTTCTTAAAAGATAAAGTATGCATCAATCTCTGAAAGAGACAACATTTATGTAAGAAATGCAAGCAAAATTATTTGTTATGAAAAAAGGAATGAATGACCTTGAATTTTTGTGGGAAGTGTGTTTAAATATTTTGACAATTTTGTCAACTGATCTTTAAAGTAGAACAAAATTTGTTTGAAAAACAAAAACAAATGGTGGAAAATGATAAAGAGAATAATGATACATTCATAGCTTCCTGTATCTATTATAACAAAAATGTCAAAAATCAGTTACAAGTGTTGTGATACAGAGTTTCAAAGGATTTCAAAACATGCCAACAAAAAGGCATAATATGAACGGTTATCTTTGTTAACCTATAAAACATGTGTAATACAGGATTTGCATTGACACATATGAAGTACCCCATAGGGAAGTATGGGTAGAATGTGTGAACCAATTTAACAAATTACGTATCAGAAAGTTAACCATGTGGAGGATTTTTGTTATCAATGATCAAAGAGAAGTCTTCGAGATCTGCTAAGCTGCTTGATTTCACAGAATAAACACCATTGCATTTTTAACAAAAATGGACACAACAAATATATTGATCAAGGAAAAAGCATGTCATGATTAGAAAAGATTCAAAACTTGCAACCAATAAAGTAACTTTGGCATAAAATCAGTCTGGCAGGTTTCTGGAAAAGGGGTCATCAGGGAATATACTCATGGGAAAAGTAGCATATATCCATATATATCATATTTGAGCATTAGCTTATCTATTTTGTAAAGATTGTCATAATGAATACTCCTCTCCTGGATAATTACTTTTAATTCCTAAAGAAAGAATTTGTAATCAATTTTCAATGTTTTCAGTATTAGTATTTCAATTCTTTAGTTGGACAGATTTCAAATTCAACAAAAGTACATTTCCATGAATAATGCCCTCTTTAAATGTTCAGAGGCTTATGCATCTCTTGCAGACAAGATGTATTTTTGTAAGAGCATACACTAGCATGGGCAGAATATACTCAAAAAACTACAGGACAGAACAGAAGAAAAGGTTTGCCAAGTTTTGAAATTAATTTCAAGAAGTGAAGAAGTTTGATATCAAAGACAGGCCTTGTAGCGTGAGGTGCTCAAGCTCGACCAAGCGCTGCTTGTGCCTAGAAAGTTATAGGAGCTTGATTGATCAAGGACCTAGCCTGTTTATGCTGTGTAAAAACAAAATGTGAAAAACCAAATTTTGTTATCTATGATATTTGATGATGCTCAATCGAGCACCTAGAAAGTTGAAGGCGCTCAAATTGTCAAGCGCCTGCTTTTTGCTCCTCACAATGCCTGGTCAATAGACGCAAACAGGTTGGAAAAAGATATTTTCTAATGAGTAACAAATGCTCACCTATAGGGTGCACTGTGCGAAGTGCTTATTATAGGATGTGTTTATCATATAACTTCATAAATAATGATTTGCGATTTCAGGTGAAACCTGATTTTCTTATGCAGACTGGGACGAACAGATGTGAAATAGAAATTTTTGCATCATTATACCACAGAATTGCCTATAAACATTTTGGAGTTTAGTAGGGGGGAAGGAGAGGAAGGCTTTGGACAAGTTGGAAGACTCCCATCGTAGTTTACCACTTATTATATTTGATGCCACAACCTTGATACCATACTCCAGCAAAAAAGTGGGAGCTACAGCCCCCTAGCCCGCAGTCTCTAGAGAGCCTGTGCCAAAAAATCATTTTGGGCTCTTCTCAAGCAAGTATAACAGCCTGGAGGACAAGTCCAGTACCAGTTAAGCATAACCAATTTCCACCTTAATATAATTTTGAAAGTGGCTCAAAAATTATATTTGCTGCTTAAGAAAACATAGCATATATATATATAAAGAAAAATGGCTTGTGTTGTTTATTGGCAGAAACAACAAGAAAAAAACCCGTATTTAAAAATAGGCATAGCTATGATGGAAAGCAAATATTATTCTTTTACACAAAAAAGCGTACAGCCCCTAATTCACTGTATAGTTTACTAGCTGAAATGAATAGCTCTTTCGAAAAGAATTGCTTATTGTTTCCTAATAGAAATCAGTCTCTTTGCTATGAGCGCAAAAATTGAACAGCTGCAAAACTGGTGGGTCAGAAAGACAGATTGCGATTATGATTCTAGAGGATCGCTCTAATACAAGAAATAATTACTGCTGAAAGATACTGTGATGAGGTCGCTTACAACAGTAGAGTTGATAGTTTTAAAATAACGATGATAAGATGTTTTTGTTATCGATTATCAACGATTATTTATTAACGCAATTTTTCTGAAAAGTATGCGGTTACAAGTCGATCTTACTTGCACTCAATGTTATGAGCCAGTCACCTCTCTTCATTTTATACCTATTTAGCTTACTGTCTGCAAATAAATCATCAATAAATTTCGTCGCAATCGAGCTTCATGGCAAATGGAACCAAAAACGCGATGTTTGCATAACTTATAACGTACGGGTATATAGAGTTGTCTTACCTTTGCTACCAAATAACGAGTACCATAACTTTGTCATCAACAGGCCCATACCTTTGCGTGGCCAGTAGAAGTGCTTGAAAATATACAAATATTTCAAAAGTGTCTATAATTCGAAATCAATTTTGATGTTGTTTGGCCTAAAAATTTAGGCCTGCCTCATCAAGCCGTTGTGATTTCGCAACCTTCCTGAGGAGTTAGGAATTAATGATTGAAGTTCTATTGATTGTGCCGCGGGAGAAACAGTCAAGTGTGGAAGTGTCTTTACTCTTTCTTTGGAAACATCATTATCGTAATCCTTATTCTCGCGATACTAACAACAAGTTTGTTCTCCTTCCATTTTGAGTTCATTAATTACTGCGAGTTCGATCATTCAACCGGAAATCAAAGACTTACCCGTACCCAGTCTCCAACGAATATGAGGAAAATTTCAAAAATATAAACATTTAGCAAATAACGTTCTTTTTGTAGCAACAATGGGAACAATTAATTAGTAAGGGAAAATTTCTTAGGATTCGTGACCGAATTGCGGGGATTTTTTTGACACATCAGAACATATAAAGGATCAAAAGAGAATAGTGGGTCCCTCTTTTGAAAATGCCAGGAACACCTCCGCATAGGCGCAAATAGAGGGCTGCGGCTTAAAAAGCGTCAAATGCTCATTTCGAGGCTGTTTTAACAAAGACAAGGGCAAATCACATCATTTACGCTGTAATGGCGTAATGGATGTCAAGGATTGTTTTGTTAATCAAGAATATATAAATCCGGTGCAAATGGAATTACAGCGACTATTTTGTTTCAAGCTCCTCCACAGAGACAAAAGCTCAACTTTGTTTTGGCTCGAAAAAAGACTCATCTTCAAGATATCACGCCTGCACCCTGGAAGAGAGGAAGGTAAACTAAGCGTCTAGAGCAAAAAAGCAAGTCCTTGGAGCTTAAATATCAGGCTCCCACGCAAAACAAAGCGAAAGATATGATGTTGCCAGATGCAATCTTTGCGCAGAACCTTGCAAAGAAGGAAAGAGGAGTTTTGACTTTACAGATTGGAAAAATTTGAAGATATAAGCGAGTGTAAAGGTAAGCAGATAGATCATGATGACTTTGCACACCATTTCCTTTTCAAGACGCGAAAAATATTTATTGATTAAGAAACTTTTATGTTATTAAGCAAGAAAATAAAACAAGTGATCCAAAATACTCACTCACGTGACATCACAACTTCAAAAGTCTATTTTTGGGAGATATAAACAAGCAGCTTGCAAAATAGGCAAAATGGTAACTTGAAAACTTGATTTGGTGCAGGCTAACTAAGGATTTAGATTTCTGCAGATGAATTCAGTCCTGTTTTCTTGTCAAAACTGTTCAATATATAAATGAATCAACTAACTTAATGAGAAATGTAAGAAGGTCATGTACGAATTAGAAAGGCATCTACCCATTCTTGTGTTTCAGCGCTGGGTCAGTATGTCAGTGTTTACGTCGCTGAAGACATAGATGAAAAAACTTTAGGACCATTTTACTTATTGATAGGATTTTACAGAGCAACAGAAGGCTTTGTGGACCAACTGAAGAATTACGACTATCCCATAAAGAATTTGGGAACTGTCATATCCCCTACACTCCCCGGCTAGCTGCACCCCTGTTAATTGTCTATTTATGTCGCTTTCATTCTTCTATTCTTGTATTTGATCTTCGTAAAGAACTCGGATATCTTTGCCATTTGCGGCGAATGATCTGGTAGAGAATTGTGAGGCAGTAGGCTGCGTCAAGCCCGTAGCCAGGCCTGTGGAGTAGGGGTGGCAGACTCCCCGTGTTCAATGCAGGCGAAGTTTAAAGTGAAGTTTTTGGAGGGGTTGGGGGCGGTGGCTAGAGTTAGTGGAAACAACTACTGACACTGACAATATCACTGTCAATACTGAGAAAATCATCAAAGTGCTTGGGAACAAAGACCCCGTTTCGCTGAATGTTGCTGACCACTGATTAAACCATTGGATGTCTATACTTTAGTATATTGTCCAAAAATTTCTTGTTCACATAACTTGTGATTTGAAATGCCCTGAGCGCTGTGTTGCAGGCAGTTGTTTCAGAAATTTTCTGAAAAGCGCCCAAGTAGCGCCAAGCTTTTGCTTAGCAGCGAATTAGTTTTTTGAGGGTCAGGCACAATCTTCCTACATGGGTAATAAGAGACCCTAATAAACAATTTTCCTTCCGCCAGTATTAGCTTGAATCAAATTGTCACGGCAATCCAATGACAACGAAGAAAATCTCCATTAAAATATGTAGAGACAAAATTCTTGGGGTAGCAAACAGCTGGTACTCCCGTGCTCCATGGGTGGCATTGCCACCCCATGCCACTCCTTGGCTACGGGCCTGGGCTGCGTTCAGGCTCTGTCGAAAAGTTGAAAAGAGAGAGGTTTAAATATCTCTAATTGAAATTATGGAAAGGGATTTGGACGACAGGAAGGTAGTTTTAAACATGCTGAAGACAATCAACAGAGACATTTGGAGACCACCTTGGCCGAACCTTGTCTGCAATGAACTGAGAAGTGAGCAGAATAGGCATGTGCAATGGCGAAACTCAACACAAGCTGGTGAAAAGAAAAATACATAGGATAGATCTCAGCTAATCTCACACAATGACCTTTGGCCAAATGTTTGGTCACTTATTTTGTTCTATGTTTAAGTTCATTTCGAAGATGCTTCGGACTCCAATCTACAAACAAGCTATGGATTTAGTAACTTGAATATTCTGAAATTTCAGTAGACCAAGAATTTCTCTGTCAAGTTACTGTACCATAATAATAGTGAAAAATAAATTCTCAGCATTTATGTAGTGTTCCTTTGTAGTTTTGAACATATCTCAAAATGGTCTATGCGGGGTTTCTTGGTGTGATCTTAAAATATGTCGAATTAGTTTCTATTTTTTGGGGATATTTTGAAAAATAAACCATCTTTGTATATTTTCTTATACAATTTTGTATTGTCGATGCCTACTGGGTATTTAAAAAAGTACCCTCATTAGTTGTTTTCTGTGAAACGAATTCAAACTTTTCCTCTTTTCTTTGTTAGCTATAAACAAGGATTGTTTTGAGTAAAGGCTTCTACAACTTGATTCTCAGTGCTTGTTTTAATTTACCTTTCCAAATTCAGATTTTGCTTAGCTTTTCATAGCAACAATTGACAATTGCTTCCTCCAATACACATTTATAGCATTTCTCAACAACGATCCCAGCTTTCTCTTAGCCTGCGCGCAGTATTTTTGCTGTTGCGGTCTTGGAAATGTTCAGCGACAGCAACAAAAGACTGCGCACAGGCAAGCTTTCTCTTCGTCCTGATCTTTCTTTGATCTCGTTTCATTAAATTTATAAATATTTCTTGTGCTGTTCGCCTCTGAATAGTAATTTTCTTTGAATGTTTAGTGTTTTTTCTTCTGTGCACAGTTTTTAAAATAACAATATAAATTAAGATATCAGTTAAATCAAAATTGAAATTGAAAGACTCGTAACTAGGCCTATTACTTTGTTAAATGAACTACTGCCTAGTCTCATAATAGGGTACCTTCATCTATACAGATCAGAGCCTCTGACAGGGGGGCCAGGGAAGCAAACTGTCCTAGGGCCTTGAGGTCTAGTGGATCTGATAAAGTAAAGAATTCAATTTTTAAAACTGAATTGATCAAATGTAACAAAAGTATCCATAAATGCGAGCTGTACAATATAATGTGACACTAAACTTAAATTAAAATTGTACTAGGAAAAAGTAGCACACTCATTAACGACGTTTCGACCATAGCCCCCTATCAAGTGGCAAATGTAAAACTATTCTTCTATTTGGGAGTCTTAATCGTTTGACAGTCTTTTGGGAGAGGTACGTGATAGGAAATTCTGCGTTTTTAACTATCAAATTAATCTATTTAATTCTGGTATTCAATTTATCTGCTAACTTTATTATTTTTTCTTAGGAAATTTTTAACCCTATATTTATACGAATTTACATCATTAATATTTTTTAGATTTGCCAAAAATTATTGATATATGTAAGTTTTCAATGTGAATATCAAAGATTGTCTTATATTACGTGGATTAAAAATTGATACATGTTTTTATTACTTTGTTTTGCATAATTGTAGGAAAATATAACTGCCTAGAAAATATTAATACGTTTTAAACGATTGAAAGAAAAAGACCGCGTAATTGCAAAAATTTCTGCTCGCTTCCCTCGCAGAGGGTAATATCTTTCGGGTTTGCCCAAGGACCACCTAAACCTCTTGGCTACCCTGATACTGATGATACCAGTTTTCTTCAGTTCACCACTTCAGAATTCCCAAACGTATTAAAAGCGAGCTCTGATAAATCAGCAATTGGACAAAAGGATTTCTTGCCTTCAGAACAGAGTAGTAATTGAACATTGGTGCAGTTGAGTCCACGCATCTTACCTATCATCTTCTAAGACTTTGGTTCAAGAGTGAACTCTTGTTTTCAACTGTAAGCCTTTATCATTATCACTAGAAATATAGCTAAGCTTTTTTCTAACTTCTTGTTCTTATATTTCTTTGATAGATAAGTAATTCAAAAATTTGATGTTTGAACTTACTGTGTTTTCAGTCCCTTCTCAGAGAAAGTGTTGAGCGAGTATCATGATTTCAAAGTAGCAGTGGCGGCTTGCAGCGGTGCTAGTGGTACCAGTCTAGTACTACTTTTTTTTATGATTAATTAATGGCAAAAAGGGAAGAGCAGGGGAATAAACCATATCTTAATCCTCATTGAAAGATTGGCATTGAATAAGCCCTTTATACACACCACAGAACTAGACCTCATTCATCCAGTACTGCAGAAGTCTTTCTAATTGTCACTTGTGACGACGTGACGTAAGACCGTTTGTCTTTTGACAATCCAACAATGAAAAAATCGTTTGCAGTACTAGCTAGAGTCCTCTTTCTAGTGATAAAATGCTGCAAGGCCATATTACCCCTGCAGCTGGCAATATACCATGACGTCAAACAAACCGAGGTATTGTATGAAAACTTCTGACCCGCCATTAAGAGACAATTTGGTCATTTTATCTATAAAAACAAATATTTTCCAGGGACTACGCCCCTGCACCACCCTTCCTCTAGCTGGTTCTCTCTGCTAAAAGTTTTTGCTTTACTAGTACCATCTCATTTTCGTGCCAGCCGCCACTGCAAAGTAAGTGTTAATTTTGAGAAAATTAATTGACTCCTGGAGGCTCCAGTTCCCTAGAACCCTGTCTTTTACACTTATGGTTTGTACTAAAGGGCAATGATCCTCATGAATAAAAAAACTAAAGTGAAATGTTTGGTGATAGAGCTGAGAGAAGGTGAACATTCTAATATTGCTATTGCTCAACAGAGTAATGCTTGACATATTAAAGGAATATAACGATAACCCAGCAGCAAAATGTAAGCAACACAATTATATATCACAGTATCAATGGCTATTCACACCCATCCGTCAAGGTTGTAATGCAAAAATACTACCAAGATGAATCACATAGAGAAACAGACGTTTTTCATAAAGGAGTAAATAAGCATTTGGCAAGAAGATTGGCAAAGTGAAAAAAACTTGAAAATTGCAATTAGCTTGATATAGTGTCCATTTTCCTGTATCAACTTCAAGTGTATGCAAAAGCTGTTTCATCTAAAGCATTATATCAACAGAGAAAAAGGTCCAATTTTTTGTGTTGGAGACAAAGAAATTGAAGCCTGAATCTAAATTTCAACTAGATATTAATCATAAATTAAGAGCGGAAGCTGTAATAATAATTTTTTGTTGAAATTACGCTGTAGCTGTTTTGATTGTGGATTTCTGTTTATTTATCTTACTATATATGTCTATCTAGTTATAAAAAAGGCCCCTTTGATACAGGAACTGCTTAGATGGTTTTATAAACCATTTTCTGGGCCATTTACCTTTATCCATAAACAATCCACAGCTCTTAAGGTACAGCTAACTGCATACTTTAAATAACACAAATTACTTTCTAGTTATAACTGTTAGTTTCACCAAAATGTGTACCCAGCACCAGAACCACCTTCAAGCCACCCACTTTGCCTTTGTTGGAGTAGGGCTGGCTGTCCCTGTGAAGCAGCAACTTGAGCTGCATTTGGAGCAACTCCTGGGGGTGGTGGCTGCAACAGAGAAAATCAAATTTTGAGCGAAGAGGCTAATAATTCATAAAAACACTGTGTTAAGGTCAGTCAAATTTGTGACCTAATAAATTTATAGCTACAGCCTTGCTTAAGATTTATACTTTGCTTAGAGTGATGATTCAAATCAATTTTGAATGTGCAGCTTCACTATAAAAATCCAGTCTGCATTTGAATTAAATGGTATTTAATGTTGTCTAAAACCTGTGTAGTAAAAAGTATTATAGAGGAAATGTAACTTATCAAATTAATTTATTCTTTCATGGAATAAATTAATCAACTAGACTTGAAAACAGTTGATAACTTTTAGCAGATATTGATGCAAATGCTACAAAGACAAGAATATAGTAAAAGCTTTTCCCGCAAACTGACTTGGCCTTACTCCCTCAGTTGAAAAGATTTTCAGACAAAGTTTGGAATCAGTGAAATGAAAATTGTCTTTTTTTTATATTTCTTATTATGAAAGGGAAAACTTATTTACAAGCTTTCGGTGCATGTTGAAAATCTCATGCTATGGCTTAATGAAGCTCCTACAACTTTTCTTAAAATTTTTCAGTTTTCATAATTTCAGACAAATTTACATCTTGTCTACCATAATTGAAACATGACACAATCATCTTCCTTACAAGTATTCCTATAATCTTTATGGATGAAGTATTACAATGAGATTAAATTACTAAATCTGGAAAGCAGATAGATAACACTGCCATGTAAGTAATGGATGACTTGTGCTTATTTTAGAGGGCCCTCTTGATATAGTTCAATACTCAAGGGTTCTATGTTCACAGGATTTGGTTTTATCAACATTTCAATATAGGAAAAAATTGTCTGAAAATACACTTACAGGAACATTTGGTCTTGAAATCCCATCAAAACGTGCCCCAGAATCATATGTTCCACTGGCCATTGGCTGGTGAGTCAGGTAAGTTACAGTTTGCTGAAACATGCATATAAAATAATCATGACATTTTAGAAATTGTTAAATCATAGGTGTTTTGAAAAAATGTTATCTTAAACACTGATTGCTTTCAATAAATTCTGATCATAGAACGTACAGCTTAAAATAACCAGTAGGAAGACAAAGAGTGACATCTTGTTCACCTAAACACATAGCTTCTTTAGAAAATTTATTTATTTCTTGAAAACATACAACTTTTTTGACCTACTCATCTTTGAAAGCCTCCTCATAGACAGGGATAAACTTTCACTTAATTTCTAAAAGTATTTGATTCCAATTCATTTGTCTTGATTTTCTTTCTCCTCCAATCATTTTTTAAATCTCCCTGTGTCATATCTTTATTTCCACTTCCCGCAGGTTTCCTGTAGGTTGTTTATAACTTTCTGATGTCCTTTTTCACGTCCTGATAGTTTCTCCAGTGTACTGTTAAGTTACATGATTTATGATCTTATTTGTTTGTTTTCTCCCTACTTGTTAGCAAAATTTTTGCCTTTTTACACACACTACTGAAAATGGCTCTAGCTTGTATTTAAATTTTTACAACTTACTGATTATGTCATAGTTATTATGTCATACTGGTTAACTTACGGGAGAATTCATATATTGATTATCTCACACTGATTTTTAAAACCTGATCAGTCATCAGTTGAATTACATCTCTTCTTGTCGTCAAACTCAGGGCTTTCACAATCAGAAATCAATGTGCATGCCACATAACCAACAAATGGCAAAGGGGCAATTAATAATTGGTAAGTCTGTTAGAAATCAGGCCCTGTTCCCATTAATCCGCTTTCGTAGGAAACTATTTATTAAATTAATTGTTTATGGGTTCCCATTGATACGTTCAAAAATGGAGACTTTGATAATGATGTTAAAAGTTATCAACCGAAAACAGTGTTGTTTGAATATGAATTGTTATAATGGGAACAATGAAAATAAAGTCATTGGAGAACAGAGCCTTTTAAAAACGAATTGTTTGAATAAGACAATCAAAAACGGAGTCAATTAAAAACGAAATCCTTCATCTTCAGTTTCAAGATGAGTTTCAAAAAGAATATGAAAAAGGACAAAACAGAGTGATGGGAAAACCTTCGTTTTCATTTTGGCCAAAATGGTGTGGGCTGGAGCAATTATTTATTATCATTATTGTTAACTCATTATTTACAATGTTGGCATAAAAAAGGTATAAAAAAGCTATACATGTATAAGATAAAATATTTACAAGCACAGCTAATAAAAGCCAACTATTTAAAAAAGCCAGCAATGAGAACAGCCCAAGAATAACAGAAACTGAATGATCGGAAAACGGAGACATACGAAAACGGAATAGTGGAAATAAGGATTCGATTTCAAACTTCTGATTAAATCAATATTTTCACAAAATTATACTCACTTGAGGATATGCTTGTGGCTGATAAGTATATGCTTGTGGCTGAGGAGGATAAGCTTGGGGCTGAGGAGGATATGCAGAGTATGGAGGGGGAGCAGCTTGTCCATATTGAGGTGGCATTTGTGGATATCCTTGGGGTACTGCAGGATAGCTTTGTGGGGGAGGGCCACATTGCTTTCCTGGATACCCCTCTTCTGACTGTTGCCCTTGATGAAAAATAAAGTTATAAGAGTAAAAGCTGTTTTCACACAAAGCTAGAAAGTTGACAGTCTGCAAATGCCATATTTATATGCAACCATTAAACATCCTTCCTAAGTATGGGCTGATGCAGTAGCTAAAAACTCCTCTTCGTTAAATCAATTAAGCAGCTGCTAAATTCGACAAGATCATTTCCTGTAGCTGAGCTCCAGGTCAGAAGACTAAATTACTTTTAAGGCCTAGTTAAACGCTGCAAATCCAAATAAATCAACCGTGCTTTGATTTGAAAAACATAAAATTCAAATCACAAAAATATTTGTTATCTTACCATGAGAGGTTTGTTTTGGATATGACATTCTCAACGATACTTTCTTTATTTTTGAGAGAAATGATTGCCAACAACGATTTTGTCAACTATTCCCAGATTAGTGTCGTTGTTTGCAATTTATGGAAACGAGACCATCCAATGAGGAAGTGCTAAAGCTAAATCGGATTACGTCATAATACGCAAATGATTTCAAACAGCTACAGTAAGAGCTCTATTAAGCACCCGGGGGGCTTATTTATTTTTTCAGTCCAAGATGGGGGCTTAAAAGAGAGATGTTGGTTTACGCAATTTGCAGCGCTATTTGTTCCCATTACAATATGAATCGGTTGGAAAGAATGGACTTGACGATTTGTGACACATTTTAGTGATTAAATTCTGCTGCAACATACCACGTAGCGGCCGCTGCGATTAGGCCCATTGCGGCTCCAAAAATTTCCGAGCAAAACGTTTAGCATATTCTCCAACTAAAGTGAGGAAAATGAGCAGATCTAGATACCCAAGCATAAAGTAAGTACCCCCAAGTTCATTGAAATAAGATATCGCAAGTTGGTGCAAAGATGAACTTTTTTATTGCATATGTTTGACAGGTACTTCAATCATTATTGCTCAATTTTTGCGATTTTGCAAATGTCGATATTGTTTAGAAATAGGCAAAAATCAAGAATATTTTTGCATTTACTATTTTCAGCATCAAACTTTGATAAATTTTCCAATATATTCCAACTAAAGAGTCATCTTGTAACTTTTTATGACACTTGCTATGGCCACTTGAATTTTGGTTTGCTAAAAAATTTTGCTGCAGTGTTGTCATTTCTTTTTTAGCCTAGCCTGTGCAGTACTTTTGCTCACCAAGTGTAAGTACTTGAATAAGATATATGAATAATGCGAGTAAGTTGAATGTATATATAATCTTGAGTATAATAAGATCCAGTCCAAAAAAAGAGTCTTTATCCGTGTTCCAAATAACTGGCTGCTATTCAAGCAAACTCCGCGCACTATTCAAGTGTTGGATCCCTCGTTGTCTACAAAACCCTCGTGAATCAATTTTTTGCATAGGAAATGAAAGACAACAAATGACTCGGAAAATTTACAGCTACACAAAAAACTTAATTTCCTCCACTTTTTCTATCGCTTATATTTTACAAATTTGTTAGAACCCTCTAGTTCTGTTCTTCAAAGCCTAAATGACAGACCAGATAAACAGTAATTTCCATTCATTTGGATGTTGTTTAGAAAATAAACCTTGATGGATGGGATGCTTATCCCTAGCACCACCTCAAGTCACAGAACATTAAGAACACTATTAAGCATTCCCGAACAATAAATTTCTTTAAAGAACTCAAGTTTTCAAATGTAAGTTTTTATTTAAACAAAAACAACACTCAGGTTAAAAGTCAATCGTGGTGTCCAGGGAAGGTTTCGTGAGCAGTGTTCCCAAATTTAAAATGGTAGGTTGGAGAAAAGACATGAATAAAAATAAGGGAAAGGTTAATGTCACTTTTCAGCAGCACTCGCTTGCAGGAAAATAACAGCGAATTTCAAGTGTCCTGGCATCTCTGTAATGCCGCACTATAAATGAACCATGTGTAAACAAGCGTCCAAGTTTCTTGGAAAATGATTTTGTAGCCAATTGCCCTTCTCTCATGAAAAGATAACTTGCTTTGAAGACTTATTTTTCATTTTCTTGATCGGGCAGCATTATTGGCGTTGTTTCTGCCACTGTTTTTGAATTACCAACCAAAAATATTTATTTCTTCTGAAAGAAGTAAAATGGTCAGATTCTCTTTCTAGTCTTCTTTTTCACTGGTTGCAAATCTGGCGCTTGCTTCGTCTAAAAGTGGAAAATAGATTGCTTTGTTTTAAACCATCTCGTGTTAGAAATACACAGGACAAAAAATCGATGCACAGAAACAACGAATGCCCTGCCCTGGAACGGTACTATAGGAAACCAAAAGTGAAATTAGATAAGAATATTTGCTCCATATTTTGTATTTTGAAAACTAAAACATCAAGAACGTCAAAAGAGATAAAAATTGTATCGAAATAAATATACCGAAATGGACAAAACTAGGAACAACAAACAACCTCAGGTGCATTGTCTTCTTTTACATGATTAGACGAAATAGCCTGCAATCATGAGAAGGTCAGGATGAGTATGAAGTCAAAGCAATCAATTAATCAGAAAATCAGTATAAAAAGCAAAGGTAAATTTGAAATGAAAGGTAACGAGGATAGATCGAAGATGACCAGGGTGCATCAGTTGCCTCATTAATTGTCAAAATAGGGGACAGCTGGGCAACTTGTTATTTTATTCACCCTGTTTAATCAAAACCCTGGGCAGCATTTTGCGAACCACTTAACTGTATCATTGTTATCTAACATTGGTTCTCTCTGGGTCCTAAGTGATGACTGTAGGCAACAAAAGATGGAAAATTTGCTAGAAGCTTTACTTTTAAAATCAATACAAGTTTTATTGCACTTGGTGACACATGCATGTAAATTTAACGATGATATGATGCCAAAGGATTTTAGGCAACAATGCGTGAAATAAAAGACATACCTTACTCAGTTTTTCCCGTATTTGTAAGGCTACTTCATCAAGGTGATGGTCGCCAGTCTGCAAAGGTAACTTTTTTATTTAAAAAGAAGAAAAAAACTAAAACAACTTTAGTTGCTGCAACAATATCGAAGTGCAGAAACAAACAAGAAAATAAATGAATAAGAATAAATGAATAAAAAGATTCATCAATATAAATAGATTTTAAAAATTTTAAAAATTTTCAAACCCGAAAAAAAGTTGCGCCTATAAGCTCAAATTTGACGACAATACCTTTACAAATGATGTCAATAGGCAACTGCCATATTCTAGCTACAATCTTTAGATATTAAGCTGATTCCACCATACCTCGCCAGTCAGAAGACGTCAGGAGCACGTAAGAAAACTGACAAACCCCGTAAGTATGCTCTACATAAAAATCAACTAAAACAGGAAGCTAGTTCCTCGCCACATGCAATGAACTGAGTATGGATAAAGCTGAGTATGGATAAAGCACCAGGAGAAAATATTATTAAAACACAAACAAGCGATTTCTCATTAAAAAATGAAAGTAACAAATGGACTAATTAACAGTCCCTAATACTTACAAGTGATTTCAACTGCTTTCTTTCATGAGCATGGGGGTCCCTTGAGAATTACAAGTAATGAATTAGAATAAAACCTCAGAAACCATGCATAAACCATGAATGATTATATTTAAGTTGGAAACTCCTTTTTGTTAGCTAAAAATAAATGCATATACTGAACTGGAAAAAAATTGAAATTATAATAGAAAAACAAAGAATTGAAAAACATATTTCAAAGAGGAAGGTTACGTATGATGTTATATAAAAAATGAGACAACGAGTATAAATAAGATGGAAAAAATCTTGCGATTTGTGTTACCGATACTTTTAATGTCCTGATGATTTTGAAAATTTGCGGGAAACTTTGACATGTCCTGCGGGAAATTCTGACGATATTCTGACAAATTTGCAGGACGAGTTCAGAATATATTATTGGCTTTATTCTTAGTTATAAACCATTTAATACTTAACATTACAAGTTTGCTATTACTTCATTCACCTAAAAGGATTAGGTCAGTTTAAGTAAACGCAATATGTAGTAATATTAGCGTTAAAATAGAGTACCTTGCAGGTTTCGCAATTCATCATTGGGATTAAGAAGCAATTAAAAAGGCAGAAAAAAGAAACAGCCCTTCCAATTACTTTCTAAGACATTTTTTTAAAAAAAGGTTGAAAAGAAGACAAAATGTTTTGGGAAGATCACAATGTATGCCCTTCTGAAATCACTTTTCTCTGTAACCACATGCTGTTCACATTTAGTTAGCAAATGTCATTCACGATTTATATCTTCAACTTTACGATATTTTGAAAGGGAATAAATTGCTGTTAAATAAAGGAGGTCTTAATAGTTTGAAACAGAATAATTTGTTACAAAGATAAATTAACATAAATACCAAGCTCCTGGTTCAGGTAAAGGCCGACGGTCAGCACTTTGAATTGGTTTTGGAACGGAGGGAGGTTTGTGCCAAACAATCCTTCTCGACTTCTGAGGTCCATCAATATTTGACCTTGAATTCGAGGAGTTTCGATCTGAATTGGAAGTACTTGTTGAATGCCCATGGCATTCGCCTTTCGGTTTGCTACTAACGGAGGCTGAATGGCTGCTCATTTCAACATTTACTGACGTCATTGCATTGACCTTAACATCATATGGCAGACTAGCATCTTTCGTTGGTAATCTAGGAAATTCTGGAGGGGGTGGTGGGGGCGGTGGAGGATACAGAAAAGGTGGGAGGTGCATAGGCGGTAGAGGTAACTGGGGGTAAGGGGACATCTCTATTGATGAATTTTGATTCGTATCAAATGTCTGTGCAATGCTTGAGGATTCTTTCGCCAACACTTGCGATGAAGCACCACCGGGTTCCTCCTGGCTTTGAAAAGAGTTTGTCGATGTTTCTGCATTGACTGCTTGTTTGTGTTCTTTATTTTCAGTTCGAGAACTGTACTGATCAGGGTAGTACTCTGCAAAGAATGTAATGCACAAATTTTTGCAAAACTTTCGGAGATCAATCTGCTGCCATACTTTTGTTAGGGGTTCTCAAACAAAATTTGGAAACAATTTTTTGGTGGTACAGAATTCAAAAATGGTTTTGAAAAAGCAAAAAACTACTGGACTGTACATTATTTGCTGCACACTTAGATATTCTAAAATCACTGCAAGGTAGAATACACCCTTCCTTGTCATTGACTCGTTGAGAAATGTTGATTAGAATGCATCTGTTATCGCGTTAATTGTTTAAGACTTTTCATATTGTTACTTTATTCATCCTGCCTACCTATAACCCTAGGAGATCAACAACAAATGTTTTTAACCAAAAAAGCTAACCTCTACACTTCCTTGCCACCTGTTGCCTTCTTTCTCTAAGCTTCTCTCTAGTATCATCTACTGTTTCAAATTCTGGAGCGTAGCAAACGTGAAGTACTCCGCCATAGAAAGACCTCATATCAAGCTTCTTTTTGGCGAACCTACAATAAGAAATAAGATTTAATACTTGAATGCATGAATAATTATAATTCTATACTCAGAAAATTCAGCAATGATCATGTTGACTTTCACAAAGGGGAATTTCAAAGTATCTCTATTAAAAAACGGAATGAATGAGTCCAGCTGTTTTTAAACATTGATTTTGTTTTCATAATTTGTTGCTGAAAGGAGAATAATATTGTACTTGGTATGACTTGTTGATAACAATTTTTTTGAAAAAAAGCTACTTTCTAATTTCATTTTTTTGTTTTTAATCCGTTTTTCTACCTACAATTAATTGTTATTGTATTCCATTTTTTCCTCAGTTTTGTCATGTAAAAAGATTAAGGCAATCATTTCAACACTCAGGATTAAAAATGTTATTCTCATCTACAGAAACAATCACCAGACGATGAGACGAATCGTGAAAAATAATAGAAATAAAACAGCTAACAGGATAAAAATGCAGATATTGTTTTATAAGAAAATACCAAAAGACAATCAGCATGATAAGAAACAAGACAGGTGCAAGCAGCAAAAAAAATGTAAAAATTTGATTATAAATATCCCTATTTTCAAATTACAAGAAAGGAGATTCATTTAAACAAATGTATTTATTATTCAGAAACAACCTAAAACATGTTTCCTGAAAAAGATGCCAGCATTTCAAATACATCCCACATCATCCCAGACTCCGAGTATAGCTCTTCAAAAACAAACAGGGCCAACAGAGTCAGGTGGAAAAATGAAGTTTCAAATAGATTCAAATGCCTTGATTAACAGATCAATTCAGGATTATATATACAACACAAGGCACTGTAAAAAACAGAAACAATATGGATTGTCATAAGTAACATATAGTTACCAGCAATCTAATGATCACAAAGGGACTTGAAATTTAAAGACTTTAAAACCAGCTTGCTTTGCTTGTTGTGTGAGAATCAAATGAAGCCAATTTCATTCAAAAAGATTAATAGAGATATCAACAAACTAAAGAAGAAACTGTCTCAATATAGTCTACACACCGAGCTGATTGAATCTTTTGGAATTTAATCCAATAAACATCTGTGAACTCTTCTCCAGGATACTCATCTAAGTACCTATATCTATAAATGAAAAAATGAACAAAGAGAAATGAATACTAAGTTAGAAATAGATATAAGTTAGGATTCACTAGAAAACTAAATATTTTCAATTGAACCCTATTTCCACCTCAACCTATCGACTTTCTTGGAATTTGATACTTTTGATTTTGAAATCATACCACATTCATTACAATATATGAAAAATCTATATACAACAAAACTTGAAAATTGTTGAAATGTAAGGAATGTAAGCAAATGCTCTATAAAATATGTTTAGAGGGGTATGTTACTACAATATTCTGAAATTGGGGTGTCTCTTCTAAAATTTGAAAATATAGCACTTTTATCCTGTTACATGGCTAATGATACAATATATTGTCAGATAATGCAATATACATTTCATGCCTTACTTTGATGAAAAATTCCTAAATGTTTATTGTTTTACTGCAGAAGACACACCCTTTGAATTCCAGTCAAAGTTATCAAGAGCTCAAAATACCTAGATTCCCCAACTGGATCTTGGATCATTTTACTAGGCATAACAACCTATTCACTGCAAAGCTATTTTATAGCAAGAGCTGAATAATATCACCCCTCCCCCAAACAACACAAAACATTTATGTTTAACTGTTTAATTCATAGAATGTATACTGAATCAAAGAAAAACTTACAGAAGGAAACAAAAATATCAAGGGGGTATGGCACCTCTAGCATCTCCTGGTAAATCCAAGTGGTAATTGCCCTAAAGAGTACTTCAGATGAAATTCGCAAAAATTGATACTTGCAATTACAACAAATTTAGACCCAATTTGATTTAATAAGATGTAAATTTCATTGCTTGTCTAAACTTTATCATAGCTTCAGCACTTACTCTTCCACAGCTCCATAGATGGCAAACAATTCAATGAGTTCTTTAGTGACTCCAACACTAGGAACACCTTGCACTAACAAATATTTGGATTCTTGGCTAATTGTATAAACCTGAAAATTAACAAAAATACAAGCCAGAAAAAAATGATATCAAAAATACAGAAAAACTTCAGGTGTTCCTGTGACATCATAAATAATCCATAACTAAGTGCATATAGATAGGTAAGTTAAATTTCATGTAACTTTGGGCTGACAAAGGCAAGTTACTGTGTCTAGACTTCTTGCTGACACAAGCATGCATTAAGGCATAATTTCAAATTATTCCAAGATAATGGATCCAGGACAATAAATATTTGCTCTTATTGGTAATTTGTGTATGATCTCCTAATTCACATTTGTTTGAAAACCCTGCTATATTGTAAGTTTGGTAATAAGTATTAAAGTCAAATTATTTCGAAACAAATGATAAAATCATTTTAAGAGAAATAAAAATTTTAATCAACTTTAAATATAAACTCAACTTAGAAAAAAAAAAAATTTTTTCTAGGTAAGGGTAGTTTGATTTGCTACAATTTCCCTAAATGTACCATAGAAATAACACAGTTTACATACAAAATCAACAAGTCTTTCTTTATATAATTTTCTTATATCAAACAATAATCAAACTATATCATAAAAGTGAGATTTCATAGCACTTGTATGAAAATGATTTTGCAGATATGGAAAAGCCATACCTCATGGAAAATATAGACAGAGAACTAAAACTTTCATTGCAAATTATTACTTTCAATTCTATGCTTGTAGCATTTATTAAAATTTTGGGCTGTAAACTAGGTTTAATAAAGATTCTGAAATTTAGCGCGATTGATCTTGAATGCTTTTGTGCTATTTTGGCCGCTTGTAAAAAGGAACTGTGATAGCTTTACATTCCAGTTCATCCTGACCTCCTCAAGAAAACAACGTAAAAAGTAAAGAAGGTACAGTAAGGCATACTTTAACGGCTCTTTCCCATTTTGCTTCACGATATGCAGGCCTTTTATAACAAAATTTGCTTTGCTCGTGGTGTCGCCTCTTAGAACTGAAGCTGTTGCTCATAGTTCTCCGTCAAAAATGCTTTCTGCTTCTGGTAAAAAATTTCACAACCCTTATTTGTATCATGATGTTGTTTCACCCGCTTCCTGCTAGTTCATCAATTTTGAACAATTTTCAAGCTTGGTTATTTTCTATTTTGTGAATTTCTTGAAACATTTTATTTGATTTACAATTGAACTTTCATATCTGCAGACAATTTTCAACAGAAAACGACTTTGTTGACACAAATGTTGGCTAGGCCGAATCACCTCATTTTCGTGTTGTATGGTGCCTCGTTTCTAATCACAGGTGATTCCCTTGTTCAAATGTAATCCAATCAGGTATCATCGACGTAGCGATAAGGACAACATTGCAAACTCAGTGCCTGTTTGAATTATATTTTGAGAATTCTGCTTTCTTGGCTGTATCATCTCATGAAATTTTCAGCCAACTTGGATCTGGACAATTTGTCATTACCAAAACTCAACGATGGGAGGAAGGAATAAAACAGGTAGCTCAGTTAGCCATAAAAATGGGAAGACCGCCAAAGGGAAAAAGCACCGAGGGGCCGAAACCAAAGATAAGAAGGACTTCAACTCGCACCCTCTCCTAAACAGAAAAAATATAGGCTATGGATTGTTCATAATTGGCTTAGGTAACTACAGCCATGCTTGTTTATTTTAAGCAATTTTGCAATTACTTTTCTCTTTCTATGCTCGTCTTTTTGATTGCTTTTCAGCACTGCATCACAAGGTCAGTTGTGTGTATTTATTGCAATATCATGCTGAAATATCGTGTTTCTTAATCCGCTTTTCTTTGTATTTCACAGCACTGGTTTCGGGATTATTGCACAAGTAAGTGATATCGAAATTTACGATTTACAATTTGTTTATGTAGAAGCATCCAATTTCCTTTACTAGGAACATTCACATTACCTGTCAACCGATCGTCCATCATTCTTTGTTCCTTTGTTTAGCTTACCAACAGCCACACACGTGTGTATGGTAATATTTATTATCTCAGGTGCCGAAATAAACTAGCATCATGTTTATGTATAATACATGGAACGTGGATGATTTGTGCAAACTGTAAAGTTTTGCCAAGTCAGAGCTTTACTATGTTCAACAGCAGTGGCTTGAAAATTGCAATAAGGGATAATCTTTCAAGAAACTGCGTTTCAAGAAATTTCCTTGAATGATACTCTATTTTTACTAGCAATCAAATAAAATTATTAGCGATAACAAAGGATTATGCTCTTTGCCTTTTTGAGACCCTCTTAATTTTCTTCTTGAATGTTACTTTTTGCACAAAACATAGAGTTGTCAGTTTAATCAGTTTTTCTATGAGCTAATTTCAATGACCTTTTATTTGATATTGATATGTTGATATTATAAAAAAAATTAATTTCAACAAGTTGCAACAGTTACTTAAATGTGTAGATCTCTTTTAATAAGACTAGACTTGTGTGCAGGTTTCTTGCAATTGGAAAATGGATTTTTCTTTTCTGACAGTGCCCATATATCAAGAATGTTTGAAAATGAAAGGTTTTTCTCTCACCTGTCAACACTAGAAAGAGAACTGTCCTTTCGCACAGAAATGGTATGTATAATTAACTTTTGGATTTTTATTATATCAACTGTCTTCCATTTTTCTGTGTATATTTGATTTTTAAGAAATTGCAGCTAAAGCCCTTCATGAAGTATTGAGATGACCAGTTTTTTGGAGTGTTGAACCTCCACAGATTTATGAACAATGAATAATTTCATATCAGTTTACAATTTGACATTGTTTGGCAAGTTTTCTTTCAAGTTTCTCTACTTTAAAAAAACTGGAAAAACT
Source organism: Rhopilema esculentum (assembly GCF_013076305.1). Next base: position 3,969,760 of record NW_027019306.1, read on the forward strand.
TTATGAAAAAGAGGGCTTGGCCCCAAAGTGTACAAAGTTCCTTTTAATACCTCAATTAGGACAAATTATGAATTATAAAAGCTATCTATAGACCAGCGGTTGTCACCTAATCGACTCTCAAATCCCAAATATATTGCAACAAGAAAGTATCATGGAGATGGACATATTAGGGGTCTGAAAATTGTTTGCAGACCATGGTCTCTGGATGCTCTAAAAGTGCTCCATATATATGCTCTGTATATAAACTCTCTAGACTATTATAGGTGCACAGTTCAGGGAAATGCTGCTTCTCAAAACTGGGATGGGCTCATAGCCTGAAACGTAGAAGCTGTCTCAGAAAACCATTTTCTGAGTTTTAACTATATAATGTGAAAGTCTCTTTGAAAGTCTTCACATTGCTTATCCTAATATCATCATCCTTAACTGGTAAATGAAAGAAAACAGTCACCAATCTTTTCTTTTTTCTTTTATGAGTTAAAATTTTCTTGGATTTACTTGTTACAAAGTTCCATGGTCTGGGTCACATGCATCCTTGGCTCTATTGGTCCGGTTATTATACCATATACAAATAGAAAATTAGCAAATAGGCAGAGAACATGATCTTTCGTCATCGCGCTGGATTCCCGCCTTCCTCTTCTCTGATGTACCATCTGTCGTTTTTATGCTCTGAGATTTCACATTTGACGGCTTTCTGTTGAATGAGGTTGACATTTTGTTAGAGATATTTACTTTAGCTTAATCTAAATGAAATATTGAAATACAAATCAAGCTTTTGTTGGCGCTAGGCAAAAGCCCTCATAGGTACCTTTTAGACGTTTCTTTTCAACATTTAGTGCTGTACATTTGAAGACGTATTGAATTATAATTTACACAGCATGCTAGACTGTAGACTTCAAAAATTTCGCATTTAGGCGTCAATCGACTTCCAGGGAATCGCCAAACTAGGCTGCCGTTGGAGAGAAGCATAAAACATATCAAGGTCATGAAAAAGCTAGGAAGGGGACGAATTTTGAGTAACCCCTCTCTTTGATGAAACATGGAGCTTTTCTGAAGGGGCGTAAAGAATGTGGCTGTGAAAAAAACTATAAGAATCGCCCCACTTTTCTAAAAACGCACATTTTGATGTTATATCCTCAGCTAGGAAATAAGAGAAAAACACCGTGGAGCGTATCGGTTTTACACTGTAAAAATAGCCAAAGAAAGTCAGACAAGCAAAGAAACTAACGAAATGACGGGCAAGCACCAAGCTGAATTTGAACCATGGGAAACGAGCTGAGTTTTGCAGGATGCTGTTTTGTAATATCTGATAATGTTTGTAATATCTTTTTTAAATTCTAGGATGAAAATCAAATCAAATACGGTAAAGCAATATTGAGGTTGCTTTTATAATCGTGATCTCGTAGGTTCAGAACAAATGGGAAACATGCTAGTGAACGGCCCCAAACGGGCATCTACTCGATGATATCTTTCCCTTAGGCATTTAGATGTAATACCAACTATTGGCAAGAAAGTGATCGACTGTACATAAGCATATCATAATAATGTACATTAGCATAGAGGAGGTTTTGTAAAATAGCTATAACTTCAAGAGGCCATTCTTTTTGCAGGGTCTGTATTACTCCTACTACAAAACAATTGTAACTGCTCCAAGTTTTTTGGACGGCCTTCGCTCGGTTACGTCATGTAACATCACAGAGTACCCAAGCAAGGTGAACGTACTAAGGAGATTCAACCTTTATCCTGAAGTAAGTATTTGATCCTGAAGAAATAGCAAGTAATTTGTTACATTTGTCTGTACTCTATGGCCTTTGATTTATGGATAATTGTTAATGTCTTTCGATATAGCTTATAAAGGAAATTGATCCACAGCAAATGGCAATGTTACGATAATAGCTATCACTTTTAGAGCCAAAAGCAACAGCAGGCCATTCTAAATTCAAAATCTTATGTTTCTATGTTTTTACTTCGCTCTCCAAATTGCTTCATGCAAAAGAGTTGTCAGCATACTCAAGTTTAAATAATACCATCAAACATATTTGAAACACTTAAGGGCCATGGTTTTGACTTCCATGACTCCAGATTTTATCTTTTTATCAACAACAATGTTTATCACTTGCTAATTTTCATTCAAAGATTTTTATCGAGAACTAAGTTGAAAAACTCGTTTTTTGTCGTGTTTATGGGTAAATGGCACCATTAATTGCAGGTAGTAAAGTTTAAATTGAGATTACATACGTTGGTTGTAGAATCACCATCATTTCTTTGTCTCTTTATCTGTAAGCTATCCACAAAAGTTAAGTGACTCCACTCGTTAACCTCCCTCCCCTCCCCCTAAAAACTCCTGCCAGCAATAGCTTAGTATCGTACATTTCAAGCCATTTTGCATTTATTAGATTTTTGGACGTACGCCCAAATGACTAGGCCATTTCTTCTTTACTTTTCAGGTGGTTTTAGGTGCAGCATTTCGAGCTTTCGAGTGGTTTTCAGAAGTATTTAAATATAACTCGAAAGTTTGCTATACTGTTAACAGAGGCTACGGCTTACCACCAGTACAGAGCTGTGAAGGTTTGTAAACTTAGATATTTGCAATTACAGCTTTAGTTAAAGGATTGAAGTTTTGACACCTTGAAATGTCATCAGTCGATCCAGTCAAGGGCGGCACCAACTGCAAAAGTTTGGATTGACAAGAATAGAAATTGGTAGTAGAGAGGGGTCCATTATTTTGCCTCTTGAAAAGGTTTTAAAAACAATGCCCTAAAGCAAGTGTCAGTGACGCTCCGTTGCTATCAAAGAAATTGAAAACGTAAAATGATTCGATTAACATCCTGAATTTTATTTTGTGAGCCCCATGTTTCCAAATAGATATTTAGATCATTGAGAATCAAGCCGTTATTATCTCACACATTCAACTAACCCCGCCGCCCCTCCTTTCTGCAGTATCGTTTCGTTTGGTGTAGAAAAATTTGGAAAGCGATCCTAATATTTTGGATGGGTTCCATTCCGTGACGCTGACACTACGTCTTGATTTCTCAATGCCTTGAACTGCTTTAACTTCACTGGTATACTTTTCAAATGATGCCCTTTGTACACGTGTATGGCTACTTTTAAGCAATTCTTTACTTCAATCTCCGTGGAAAAAGCGTTTTTGGCCGATCTTATCGCATTCAGATTCTGTTAACAAAGAACTGCTTTTGATAATTTTTCCGAATCTTAAAATTTGAAAATGGCTTTGAAAAAAGCAAACATTTTACGACATACTAAAAGCTTTTTCGTATGACACTCCCCAGAGCATAAAACGTCAGATTGTGGTTCCGAAAGAACACGATGGAAAATATATACCCAGTTGTGGATCGAAATAGGCCAATAGTTGACCAATCAGTGCCGCGAGCCTAAAGAAAAATTACCACTGGAGTCCTTCTGTCTACACAATGGCGGCTTTTTCGTTTGTATGTAGATCGACTCCAAAACTGCTAGATGGAAGGACGACCAGGCTCTGCCAATTATCCGAAACATGTCGTCATTATAGAGTTTTGCACAATCTGGGTTGTCTAAAAGATGTTGACCGATGGCAGAATCACTTGTTTCAACAGTGTTTCTAGACCTACAGTGTTTCTATAATGACGACATGTTTCGGATAATTGGCAGAGCCCGGTCGTCCTTCCATCTAGCAGTTTTGGAGTCGATCTACATAAAAACGAAAAAGCCGCCATTGTGTAGACAGAAGGAGTTCGTTTTCTCTCTTGGACGCCATTGGTAATTTTTCTTTAGGCTCGCGGCACTGATTGGTCAACCATACCGGTCTTGTGCTTGCGTTTTTCTGATTGGCCTATTTCGATCCATAACTGGGTATATATTTTCCATCGTGTTCTTTCGGAACCTTATTCTGACATTTTATGCTCTGAGGAGTGTCAGACGAAAAAGCTTTTAGTATGTCGTAAAATGTTTGCTTTTTTCAAAGCCATTTTCAAATTCTGTACCGCAAAAAAATTGTTCAAATCTTAAAATTGGAAAAGTTAGATTCTTTTTAAACATTAATCGCTATTTCACTCTCTTTCCATGCACGTTTATGAGAGATGATCAGTTTTGCAGTACTTTGAATAAATTAAACAATTATGTAAATCTGTATGGAAGTATTGAAGGCAAATTTGTGTTGAATGTAGTTTTGTCCGAAATAATTTTGTTTTGCAAACCACCCAATAAGGATACTCCTTACTTCCAAACCAGGTTTAAATTTTTCGGGAATTTTAGTTTGCTGTTTTGTCATTCTATAATGACGCCATTTTCATTTCTAGGAATGGGTGACATGGCTTTCTTTTATGTTTATCCAATTTTTTGGCTTAATGGCATTATGATGTCTTTGGTGTTTTTACTTGGATTTTACCTGAGGTAAGGAATTCTGTTCTATTCTTGGGCTAGATTTGGCACTGAAGCCCTCGAAAATGCAGATTGTGATAGATTTCCCAAAGTTATTGTCCTATGAAACGTTTTGAATACATTTGGTTCCACAAGTAATTCCACAATATTCAACGTTTTTAAAAAACATGGTTATAGCCCTAGGGTACACGACTTGTTCCTGCGAAACGATCACACATCGGTAAGAGACAATATAGGGGCACAGTAGATCTTTTGAGGTCGCAAGTACATTCACTTGAATTGTTCACGCAAACAACTGAACTTTGACTTTAGTGAAACATCATTCCTCGATACTGGACACGTGTGCTACCACACAGTTCTTATGAAGGAAAAAACAATTTTCCGTTGCTTGAAGGTGTCCGCCATCGCTAATTGCCCTTTATTATATGTTTTAACTGTTATATCAATTTTGGCATTTCTTTAACCTTGCAGCCCCGCTATCATTTCTTTGGCTTGCCGCGTAGTATGCGCTTGATGTTATCGTGGAACTCGTTGATTGCAGTTTTGTTTTCGTGACAAAACTTTCCAAGTCGAACGCTTTTATCTGTAGATTAAGGAATTAATTAACCATCTCCATTGTCACCTTCAGAAAGAGCAGTGTTTTATGTGTCCATGAGTGCACTGAAATCTCCCGCGTGTTGAATAAGTTTAGATATTGTCAGTTCCGTTCAAATATTCCCTGCCCGACTGTTTGCTGTGCTTTTAAACCCAAATTTAAATTATTTTATTTGTCATATGATAATCCCCTTAAGTTATTTTTTAAGCTTTTAGTGTTTTATGACAAATATTTCCCCACGTTTTGCATCTCAAACATTATCCCTTAATCAATATTGATTTCCTGGGAGGCTGCGGTGATAAAATTTGCAGCATCAACTAAATTGCCACGCCCCTAATCATTCCCCCTTAAAATAATACAAATTTGTTTACCGACCTATCTTTTTTAACATAAAGTTTACTTTGAGAACCCATAGACTATGACCTAACGGAAGTTTTTTTGCCGCTTTGGAAATCTTTCTTTTTTGGTATCAAAGGAAAAATATATACCGTATTTGCCATGTTATCATGATGTCATAAACCTAAGGGTGTTGAAGGGGTTGACATTCTTACTTACATGAAAAATGGACCAATGATTATATTTGCTTATGTGTAGCATTTATATGCAAGACACACTGTCTCTTCAGAAAGAAACATTAAATGATTTTTGTGCCAGTGATGTTTTTATGTTAATTATGAAAGGAATACCCATTTGTTAAATGTTAAAAGTGAAGAAAAAACGATGGAAATTATAAGGCAGTGATTTTTCCCCTCGAATTTGAAACGCTCTAAGTCACTTATTTTTACATACTAAGCTATTTTTATTGTTTAGTTATCGCTCTGCTCATAAAAGGGTCATAGAATGTTTCAAGCAATCAGAAACCATGTCAACCTCAGCATGTGTTTCACGCTATTCAAGTTATCCAACCTCCATTTGCTGCCAGAGCACATCAGCTTTCATTACCCTCACACGCCTATTGTCTATCTTTTTAGCAACAGTGCACTGGGTGGAATATTAGCTGTTGCTTCGTATTTTTACAACCATGGGGAGGTATTTAGAAATTTAATACTATTATCTTCAATTTAAATTCTTTTCTTATATATAATTTCGTTAAATACATTGTATATTCATTTTAAGTAGTTTAAGTAGGCCCTCCTTGAAAGATTATGGATACTCTATTTTCCCTTTTTGTCGGTATGCTACTACATTGCAATTGTATTTCTTTGTGGTATCTTTCTTTGAAAAGCTCTTCGTGGAACTGACGCTTTCCTTGCCCGTCTTGGAATCAAAGGGATAGAAATATTTGCCTAATTTCTCTATGCAATGACACTAGATTTTTCTCAAGTCTATTTTTGTAAAAATCCAGAAGGCGAAATAATCTACTGAGGACAGCAACGCCTTCTATTATTTCTTTCCTGCAAACACATTCCGTCGCGTAATTAAGATTCTCCATTGTAAAGTGAATGTTTTTGTTTACGCATTTAACAGAATATAGGCTTTGGCAAACTTTCGAGACACTAGACTTTTAAAGCAAAATAACTGTGTTTTCTCTTTTATGTCTCTAGTGCACAAGGATCATGTGGACGCCGCCTTTGCGCGAAAGTTTTTCCTTCCCTTTTCTGATAGCACAGCTACTCGTCGTTGTTTACATCCTGAAGTAAGTAGGCACCAGTCATATTTCAATCAGTCTAGTTTTGCTTCGCCTAATCTAAAGTAATGAGAAACTATTTTTGCCACGATTCAGCAGCTGGCCTTGAACAAGTTACTTATTTTTTAAGAACCTGCGAAGTTTGAGAACCTTAATTCTCCCAGGCCTTTTACGATCGATTGGCACTGTCAACATATCTGGAGTCATTTATCTGCCCACCCAGCGTTCTTCTGCTACTTTTGCAGATTGCATCACCCGAAGAGTTGAGCTATAAATAACCTTTCGTTATGTTCTTGATTGAACATTCAACACGCTTAGGCCTCTATTTGAGCCTCTCTTTGGGCCTCTCTTTAGGCCTCCTACACATCTGCTTTTTACTTTAAATCGATAAGGCAGAGCAATGAGGCCTCCTTCTTAACATTCCCGTTGTAGACCAACAGTATTCGTCAATTCAGAAACTTTTTCCCATTTTGATGCTTTTGTTTGTAGATTGCAGAAAGTGACTTGGAAGCACAGTTTATTGTTATCTATGGTTACACTATGTTTCATGCTTCCTTGGCAGGTAATACAAAATCATATTATAACCATGCATTTTTCAAACAGTTACCTCTGTGTTATTTTTATCCCAGTGCCCATTATGCATAAAATGAGATTAAGTAACATATACAACGCTGAAAATAATTTGGCTCCATTCTAAACAAAATTATTCCGTCAAAATGATATCCTGGATGATGTTCTTGATTATCATGATACGATATTGTGTTGGCGAAGCAACATTTGCTAGTGAAATGTTTTACTAACAAAAATTAAACTTCGTTCAAAAATGATCACTTTTAGATCATATTCAACCACCTTTTTTCTTACACAATGCACATTTTCCTTGCATTGGCATTATAAAATGCACTGTTCAGACCAGTATAAGATTTTAAAACAGTATTTTCTCTTTCGGAAATATTTGTGAAATATTTAGCAGTAAACACCAAAAATCATTGATTATGTCATTCATAGAAAATCGATCAGAGGTTTTAACTCCAAATTCTTTTTAATAAGAAATGTTCTGATTTTTGTATTTATTCAGATCCTTCCATTTCTAATTAATTGTTTGCCCTTCCTTTATTTCTAGTTTGCTCAGTTTGCACTGTTGACACAGGTGAGCTTAATTGCCATTATCCCATTTCCTTTTATCCCAGTTCTTTATCAGGCATAAATCCACCTTTTCTTTTTTGAAGTGTGAAACGACTGATGTTTTTTATCTGAACATAGGATTAAAGAGTTGTGTGCTCGACATTGTCAGAAATTTCAGAAAAGCTTTTGATAACAGGAGAAAAAATCAGAATTTTAAAATGTTTCATTTTGAGCTTATCGCATAAGTTTTTGTGTTACCATCTCGTGGCATATTTATTCTATTTTTGAGTTTTCAATATTTTGAGCCGTTTCATGCCTTTCGCTGCACCGTGATTTTCTTTTATAAGATACTATTTTTTCACATTAACTTATTTAATCGTTCTGCTTTTTCAAATATATCTCTGAAAAATGTTGTATATTATTACCAAAAATATAAAACATTTGTAAAGAGATATAAACCTTGATGATTGTTTTTAAGTTGAGTTTCTGCTTTATGAAAATTTACTTATAACTCGAGAGCTAATTCCTCTTTCCTTTTCATTTACACACTTTTTTCTATTTTTACAGATTTGTGCCTTGTTTGGGTTATATATTTTGAAATTTTTTTCGGCGAATAAGACGTTATGTATCGTCCACGGTTTACTGGTAAGTAAATATCCAATTTTTTCGCTCCGATGAAAACCAGTATGCCGGTGCGAAATATTAGCAATTACTGATTTACGTATGTTTGTTGTTGTTCATTCTCGTCGCGTTGCGGTGTTACTTATTTGCTATATTTAATCAATTTTTCGCCGCAATATTCCCATCGGAGTCCGTCGAGCAGCCTGCTATCCTGGCCTCTCCTTTATTCACACATTAATATAATATAACTGATCACGAATTAATTTTCGTGAGATGCATTATTTTCATTTGAGCATCTTAACTTATATCCTTTACCTTCTGCTTCATTTGAAATTTATTCGAGTATTGTTTGTTTGTTTTTTACAGCATTTTAGTTTACCTATCAATACAGGCTTAAAATTATAGTATATCTAGCTAAATCAGTTTTGCTTCTTAAAAAATCTAAATTCTTTTTCATGGATGTCATAAAAACACTGAATTGATTTATCTTTTTGAATTTGTGATTTCCTCTTATGCCAACATTTTCCTTAAATCGCTTCTGTTGTAGTTTCAAATTTTTGTGTCAACGTTACATTGTTTTTGTTTTAGTGTTTACATTTTTCTTTGCAGGCTGCTCATTTTCTCAATTTTATTCTCCAATTTGCAAACTCTCTCTTAATGAGGTACTGTAGATATTCATTTGCTTTTTTAAAAATCTCTTACCAATTTTCCCTGTTATATGTCAATCAAATAGTCTCCGATGATGTAATTTCCCAATATCTCAGTGTTTCAATTCATTTGCCATGATAATGTCTCCATTTCAAAGGTTTTCTCGCGATGCACTCTATAAGAGCTGAAAAGGCTTTGGACCATAGGTTAAAAGCTATTTTAATTTCGGATGAGCAATTTTGTTTTCAAGTTTAGGGGATAGGGGATATAGTATTTACCTTATCAACTGTGACTTTTTCTGAAATCTAAATATTTCCAATTCTTACTCAGAGGGCATAAATTTCGAACAATCTCAGCAAGATGGTCAATAAGATTTCGTGGACTAAGTGTCCTGTCTCGGTAAACCGGGATTGGAATCACAGCTTTGTTCATTGTTTAGTTCTATTCTTTTACGTTCCATAACTAATGTTGCATTTTGCAAGAGAAACAATGCAACACTGCTTTGGGGCATAGAAATTTCCTAACATCGTCAATTGAGGCCCTAGAAATGAAAGAATCTTTTCAATCTCTCACGGACATTATTAAATTCTTGTTGTTTAATTTTCGTGAATGGCCGAGATAGAAGTGAAAGGTTTTTGACTAAATCTGAGTTCTGGTTTCTGAGAAATGATAATCAAATGAATGAAATATTTATCTTTCTGTCATCTTGAGTCTTTAAAAAAACCCAAGATCACTAACGAATTTTCTTTATTGACTTAACATTGAAGAATATTGTTTTGACAAAATGAAAACATCATGCGCTCATGAAGTCCTGTTACTTATTTACCTTGATCGATTTTAGTCTTTAATAAAATATTGTCAAGTCTTTAATATCTTGAAACATTGTCAAATATCTTCTTTCTTTCTAGCTCTTTCTTCGTATCGGCAACTATAATGACATTGGTTAGTATGGTCTCCTTTTCTGTGATCATTGATATTGTTTTAAAGCTACTGTTCGTTATTGCCTAGCTTCCAAAGGCAGGTTTTAGGATTCTAAGAAGTTTAGGTCTTGGTCCTTCCTCTAGAGTTGACCAAACTTCATAATTCCTATATAAATAGAGCTATATTCAGCTGGCGATTCTCCTCATTCTAAGGGCTAGTTTGTTCATGGCAGGGATTCGAACCCCAGATCCTTGGATCTGCAGCCAGCGACCTTAACCGCTGAGCCATCTTCACACCAAGATCAACTCTAACACAAATATTATCACATACAACCTGTCTTTATTCACAAACAAAAGTAAACAAACATGATCTTTCCTCTTTCGCTTCCTAATCCTTCTCTCTTTTTCTTTGTGGGGGCCTAGGTTCATGGGTTTTCTCCTAACATCATCAAATAGAAAAATCTTACAATGAGAAATATTATCAGATTGGTTTACTGTCATCGCTTTCTTATAGACTTATCTCCTTCATTTGTTACAAATCCCAAAATTTCTGTCATTCTTTCAATACTTCAAATAACATGAAGGCCTTCAAGAAGGTCACGGAAGACATCTTTTATTCGCAGAAATATTTGATATTCTGCGAATAATTCTAAAGAGATTTTAAATTTTTTCTATTGCTTCTTGTTACGATTAGACTGTCCGTTGTTGATAAAAAGTGTCGCTAATCCATTTTCATTGTCTTATAGCTGATCGTTAAATGTGAATCGTTGATCGAAAAACTTCCTTATAGGATTTTAATATGGGTAAGTAACACAGTGGTTATAAATTTGTTTTCAGTAAAAAGACTTACTAATGTTTTTATATCACTTAGTTCTTTATATTTCATCAAATGCTTTCCGATAAGAATACGTTTCATTATCAATGAAAATATATGAATTAGTTCATATCGTATAGAAGTTAAAATATTTTAACTAAACGGGAAGCTCGAATATGGTGGAAGCTAGTTATTGAATTTTAAAACTCACATCAATTGTACAATGCTGATATTTTTCACTCTTCAAGAACCTGTCTAGAAAGCTTAAGCTGCTTTAAAAGCAGAAATAATATGTTACACTTTCGTTGCTGCTAGTACTTCAAAGATAACGCTTTTCATATGAAAAACGTTGTGATTGATGAAAAAAAATTTACACTCATAAAAGCTTCATCTAAATTCTCCCTTTTGCCTTTGGGAAGCTAATGTGAGTTTAGATGATGGCAACAGAAGGCCTTTTGGTATGCTAGAGCTATTCATACCAAAATTTCTTAAATTATTCACTACTCTTCATTTGTAAGTATGACGTGTTTCTCTTTATTCGATGTTTCATTTGCAGGGGGTACAGGGTTTGATATTCGTGACTGGATCATTAGTGACGAAATTTGGGATTGCAAAATTATTTAATATAAAAGATGACGTAAGTGCACCTCATTTTTCCCTCTAGCGATTTTTTTATTTCACTATATTTTACCACAGGTGTTTTGATAAACGTTTGATAAATCTCTCTATTTTGTTTTTAACTAGACCATTTTCAGGTTGATGGGTTTCTTATTTGGCCGGCTGTTTGTCTTTCTGTTTTTTTATAAATTTGGTGTTTGTTTTCAAACATAAACAGGATCTCAAATCATGATATGTTATTAACATAAATAGCGTTTTTATGTTATTTTTCATTGCTTTTTCTAAATATTTTGTTTTTCTAACTATTAAACTTTTTCTAACTTTGATATTGTCGTTGCTTCCAGGCGCACATATTCGATATTTTGAAATCAAAGTTTTCAAATTACCAAGACTTTCATACATTACTATATGTATGTGCACCTGAATTTGACTTTCTCGAGCCAGAGGTATGTGGTTTCCTACCATTTGGATTTATGAATTCAGAAGATTTGTTAATTTTCTGATATCACCACAACAACTTCTGTTGTTAGCCTGTTTATTATTAGGAGTGAATTGAGTGCTTTTGTTTCAGAGCTGGATGAATGCAGTCTATTGATAATGTGAAAGCACAATTCTATTTTTGTTTGGAGATGCTTCAACTTATTTAACATAGGTGTTAGGAAATAGAGTGCAAAAATGAGGCTGTCACGAAAATCTAATTTTCGAATTTTTGGTTTTTGAGCATATAGCCCGAAAGAACACCATAAAAGGCCCAAAAATGGAACATAAATGTGCAAAACCAGTTACATATATTGCAAATTGTCTGAGATTTGGCCACACGAGTACTGGCTTTTCCCCCATCAAACTACTGCCAATTTTTCCTCGTTCTAAAGCTTATAATGATCTACCATATATAGCCGAGGTATTTACATGTATTCTTTCTGCTCATGTGGTCAAAATTAAAAAATTCTGATAAATATATTTTCAATATGTCATCGTTTTGCTACTCTATCGATATAGAGAGATAAACTGCAGTATTACCAAATAAGGCTGGAAGAAACAGAAGTGGGAAGAGAGAGTCAAATTAGAATTGCTCCTTGGCAATCCTTTCATATCATGTTACCTTGATTTTTCCTTACGTTAACTGTCATGTCCTTAATCCCTATGCAATCCGCCCAACAACTGTAGACGTCTTGGCAAAGCCAGTTCCTTAGATACGACCCTTAAGCCACTAGAAGAGGTTGAGTGGAATTTAACCAGTTGATGAATCATTTTTTCTTTCCAGACTCCTTGGAAATTGACAAAAACACTTTTGCTACCAAGCGCGGTGATTGCAGCAGCTGTGTTAATTGCAAAAGTGAGTTATCTTTGCTGCCATTTTTTAACCTTATTTACTTTTAAGTAAAAATGGCTATAAAGGGTCATTCAGTGGTTGCAATACTACACACTCGTGAAACATAAAACTTGTTTGGTGTGTTTGGCCTGTCACTAAGGCCAACTTACCGTTGGTTTGTTATACCCTTATAAAGTTATATTTTGCTCCTTACGAATCTTGACCATTTCTATTAGCCAAGTCCTTGTTGTGTGTTTTGCAGTGTCTAGAGAAGTGTTTATCATTTATCTTACGGAAACCTGGAGCTTTGAAAACTATCCCAAAAACCAAGGAAAATGCATTTTTGGGCCTCTTATTTTTCTTTTGGCCACCTTTGTTATGTTAATTACCTTCATCGCCGTAATTGACCCCATGATTTCTGAGCTCTGACATGTTGTCTAAGATGTTTAATACTCTCTTGCTTGTTTTTCTGTGTCCAAAAAAAATTATGAAAAAGTGGCAAATAGCCTCCAGTTCATCTACAGCCTACTACTTACTTACGGATGGGTTCTCGCATTTCAGGTCGTAGAGAATGAAATTGTTTACTGGTTTAATCTGTCTCAAAATCAACAGTCTTCTGATAGTGTGAGTGAAGTATCTACAGATGAAGATGAAAACATTGAGTATGGGTTTTTCATATTATAATCATCATAATATCATAATGACATAATCATTTTGTCATAACTTTTATAAATCATCTGGTAATGCCTAATTTTTTATAAATATTTTTGTGACTTGTCTTATTGACCAGAATGACACAACCTTTCCTTGTCTTAAAGTTCGTTCTTAAAACTGTTGAAAAGAGTCCTGGATTATCTTGCAGAGCTTTGCGAGTCTCTTGAAACCCAGCAATTGGTGGGTGGGGAGGGGAAAGGGGGGTAATCTATGGTTCTTTCTGAGAAATCGTCTCTAATTTCTGGAAGGAATTGCAAGCTACTAACTTTTTTCCTTTTTGCGACATAAAGTGACGGTGAAAAACGAATAACAGACTAAGTTATGGATAATTTCTTCATTTTTCTTGTTCTCCAATTTTCACTTATTTCTTCAAATTTCTTCCTTGTTTGTCTATCCTTTTTTTATATCTTGTGCATCCTTGTTGGTCAAATTACCGTCTTTTGCTTGAAATACTTCGAGAAAATATAATATGTAGTACTCCCTCGTGTTGATTTTCCGGGAAAGTATAACCCGCTGTCATTCTAGTATTTGGCCTACGGGCCTTTCTCTCCAGCAAGTTTTCAGGAGTTGAAAATCCAAGCTAGCTGACAATCCCAGACTAGGCTTGAAAATGGCAAGAGCTCGACGCATTCTCAGAATCGTGCATACTGTCATTTGCCGTCTTGGTGTGAAAATTTAAAAAAAAAGTCTTCTTGGTGTTAAAACATCTTTTAACTGTAAACGCATTGTAAAATTTAATCTCTTTTTTAATCTTCAATTTCATTTCTTTCATTAATTAACTAATTATTTTATATATGTAATTATTAATTATTCATTCTTAATTGCTTTTTATTCTAAATTTTTGTAAAGTAGGCCTAGATTAGCTTGTACACAAATTGTACATAGACAGCTATATTATACCCCCCACTGTAAATATATTGATTATTATTATTATTATTATTATTATTATTATTATTTTTATTATTGTTATTTTTATTATTATTATTATTATTATTATTATTATTATTGTTATGCCTGTTTAATATGGTTTCTTTTTTCTCCTCCAGGGTTACAAAGCCACATGCTGAGGTAAAAAGAGATTTTATCTTATGGTAACGCAAGGGCCATTTTGAACATTTAATGACTTCATTTCCGTTTAGGTGTATGCTGTATACCCTTACGGGGTGGCCCCTTAAGTCATTAATTCACCTAAAGCTCTTTTGTCACGGTAGTGCCACCAGTCACTGACTGCTTTGCAACCTGGGGGGGCCTTAAAAACTTTACAAATCAAATTATTTACAGTTTAACAATGTATGCTGAAGAGGCTTGAATAAAAAAACATTATCAAATGCAAGGAAAGGGAAAAACAAGCATGCAGTATAAACTCTAAATCCTTATTTGAAATTTTTGAAAGAAGAAACAGGTTTGACGTCAGACCCCAACTGATTCCAGATCCTGGCACCAGAAAACATAATTGATTTCTGTCCGTCGCTCGTTTTAATAAGAGGGGAACGCAAGCCAGTTTCTATGCTCCTCGGACTCTCTACATTACGAATCGAATTTTCTGATTATCTTGCTGCACATCCAACGATTCAACAAATATTGTATATCTAACGAATGTAAGCTTGTTGGATTTCCAACGAATCTCACAGAAACTGTGGAATTTCCCAGGTCTGATATTACTCTTTAGGAACATGTAGCTTATATTATCCAGTTTTACTTCCTCTCGTACTTTATCTAAAATAGTTCTTATTAACCTCTTTTAGCATGTATACTTGTTGCTACAATCAGTTGCCTTCGTTATGATGGCTATCATCATAATGCGGCTGAAGCTGTTTGGAACACCTGCATTGTGCCTTATGACGTCATTGCTGGCTTCAAGACAGGTACATCAACATGTTATGTGTCAATTATTATCTAGCTTTTACTATCGGTAAATTATTCACCACATCTCCTCATTTCATTGCTTACGTTTACACTATAAATTATTAGATGTTTTGTTTATTCTCAAATGATACCAATCGCAAAAGCTCTTTCATTTGCTTAAGTAGTTAAGCACTTAGAATACAACATCTGTGAAACGGGAGGACTGTCTTGTTTTATTAAATTGATAACCGACAAGCAAAGTCACAAAGTTGTGATGATAACTTTTTGAAAATACACCACATTTCACTTCATGCACTCCACAGTGAACCTCGCTGCTTCCAGTTTTACTATAAGCTGGAACTCTCTGCTTCCAACTTAATTACAAGCAGATGATACTACCTACGCTACGATAATATTTAGTATACCGTAAAAATTCTGTTAGCAGTGACGAAATAATCATCACTGAACTCCAATATTTAAGTTTTCTGTTTCTATTCAGTAAGTCTAAGAATTTTCAAAATTGAAACTTTTATTGAAAACGTTTTCAAAGACACCTGTATTCTGCATTTGACAGCTTTTCGGATTCATCAAAAACCCACTTCATCACCAAGCACTGATAATCGCCTTGATAGCTGCAATGTCAGTCCAGGGAATCGCCAACCTCAAAGGTCAATTCGTAAGTGCTCGTTTTCGCCTTGTCCTTGATTGTTGGTCACTGTTCATTATCCATTTACAGTACATCTCTACCTTATGAACATCAAAAAACTTTGGAACCCTTTTTATAATTATATACTTGAACTTAAAAAGAATTGCTCGAAATAAAAGTGTTAGAGCCTCCTTTTTATATTTCTTTACACCATATGTAATTGCTCCAATAAAATAAATTTTGCTTACTTTTTTCTTTAAGATTATGGAATTTCAAAAATTGACAATATCCAATAATTGTAGACAAAAATCGTCTCATTTTTTATTCAAGGAAACAAAAGGAGAGTACAATAACCCAGAGCAAGAGCAATTGGTATGAGTCTAGATTTTTAGTACAGTTTCAATGTTTATGTTTCGATTATAGGGACAATCATTGCCAAAAATTGCTGGAACGCCATCTTCTGACGGCATTCAAAGAGACAAAGCAAATCTAAAACGTCCTGATAGATAGATCACTGTTGCTTACAGAATTTTGTCCCCCTGCAATGTTGATTTATTTTCTCAATACCTTAATACAGCTTTCAGTGAAATTTTCTTTTAGCTTCAGCTTCAAAAAAGCGAAACTGAACAACGTTGTACTGGGGGGTAGGAGGGATACCTGTACCAGACTTTTAAAAGGTTAAACTGATCTTGCACACTCAATATAATTATTTGCTCCTCTTACAGAATATATGGTCCAATTTTCAAAATTTTCAAGACGCATTTGAATGGCGTTATAATTTTACCACTCTGTTACCCAGTTCACTATAAATACTATTTTTCGATTTTAGGTTGAGTGGATACAGCAAAATACTGAATCAAGTCAGTTATTTTTTTATTTGGCTTCAAATTGTTATGTGAAACAGTTAAACCATAATTTGTTCCTCTGAAAAGATGTTATTTGATATTTTTTGTCTTCCTCAGCGGCTGTTTTTGCTGGTGCAATGCCGACCATGGCATCTGTAAAACTCACAACCAACCGGGCAATAGTGAATCATCCCCATTATGAAGATGCTGGACTCAGGTGGATACTACTATGTCTATGTTGATTACATGAAATCTTAATATACTTTATTTCATAAGGTAGGATTTGGTAGTGTCAAATTTTGGGAATCCATCCAGCGCAAAGCAGTTGATTTCATGCTCTGTAACCCTATGTTATTTGTGCGTACCCTTTTATATGTCTTTGCACTTGCGAGTTGTAGCATTGGTCCCTTGACAAAGGCAAAGTCCATGAAATGCAGGCCTATTCAACGGTTTGTTTTCATAAGGGTTAAGCTTTTTCTGAGAAGGTAGGAAAGAGGATCTTCTGTTCTTGTGAATCATGTCCAAGTGAGAAAAACGACATTTCAATCTCGCTTTTGGCAGGAAAGACAATGTTCCAAGACACAGTCAAGGGGTTGTGTGACATCTTGAGCGTTTAAGTAAACTACCTGCTTCGTTGTACAACCATTGAAAATTTTAAATGATTCTAACCATGGCAAATTTATAGGGAAAGAACCAAGATGGTATACCAAGTTTATAGCAGAAAGCCTTGCAGTCAGGTCCATAAAACATTAAAATCGATGCAAATTACACATTTGATCATGGAAGACTCGTGGTGTGTAAGAAGATTTAGGTGAGTTTTTTAAGCCACAGTTTTGCATGCTACGTAGGTTACTCAACGTCAATCATTTGAATAGGTTTTTGTTTTGATTGTGTTTAGAATACTCAGTGATGTGAGCAAACTTATTATTCGAACCTCAAATTCGGTATTTTGAGACCATCATCATGTTGCCTGAAAATTATTGCTTATAAGATATAACATGGAGGTTGTTAACTTTCTAATATCTTTGTATGTGCTGGACGAAGATGCTGGGGCTTTGAAAAGTTTCAACCCTATTTCTTTTTAGATGTTTTTTCAGCCTAAATTGGATGTTCAGTCATTTATTCATAAGACTAATAAGTTTCTTTGAAATTTATCGTTTCTATTAATCCTATTAATACATTTATGTCCTAGAGTCATTTATCTAAAATATTATTTGCTAGAATTTTTGAATCGCTCAAAATTTCTTATTAAATATCTTTTATGTCAGTCATTTATCAAAATTATGTGTCTTCAATTAGACCTGGCTGTGCATTGCCTGAAGTTTGGGATGTCGAAGATCCATCAAACAAAGACCGACCTGCTTGCTGCAGCACTTTGAGAGAACACCCAAGACCTTTTAAAAAGATATTTAGTAACAGTCAATATGTTGTTTTAAAAGTATGATAACTAGTAATCTTCGTCCTGCACTTTTGCAGTGAATAAAGATATCGACGATCCAAGTCGATAAGCCATCGATAATATCTCCTATGAGCCATCGAGAAAGGTTCCAAGCATTTGCTGGTTTTGCACAAGAGTAGGTATTTACGTGCAAGCTCCCTCTCTATTATGGAGTTCAGCCTTGCCAGATACTTTTTGGATACTTTTACCAGGTCCTAGGCTACGAAATCTTTTGAATGACCATATGCAGTTTTTTTAACATTTTCCCCTATCTTGCGATTTAATTGAAGAATTAAGCAGCAATGCTGTTTGTGATCAGTTTACTTATTCTAACAATAAAATATATTTTCCTCGCACCTTTACCGTTTTTGGCCAGAATGCAGTGCCTTGCTTCATAAAATGGTAGCTCCTTTAAAATTTGAAGTGTTTTGAAATTGAATGTAGCTGTGGGATGAAGCTAAGCTTAGTTGTGAATAAAGATTGTTATACCGTTTCACATTGAAATTATTGTGCTGCAAGTATGGCGACTAAAAGGTGTCTCCTACAGAACCATTCCATTGCACGCTTTTAAAATATTTTTTCGCTATAAGCACGACGAAATTTAAGATTTTAGTTTTAATTTGAGCTGAATAATCAATATGATGTATGTTCAGCATAGCGCCAGTTGCATTTCTAATCCATGCATACTTGTCAACATCTTTAAAATATAATTCGCTAGTATTTCTGTGTCTCAATCTTTCAGCCGTTTCGTTTTTCCACTGCATCTCTGAAGTTCGTTGATATCACGTTAGATAAGGTAGCCCTGGCTGTTTCATGTTGCTTTCCTGTTACTATAAGAGTATGTGACGAAAAAAACGTTTGATATATCAAATCAGTAGCAACCTAAATTGCACTCAATTTTGAAAGTAAATATGCCGCACCCCACGTCAATTCAATAAACGTGGCATAGAAATTGGAAAGAAATAGCCCGAGAAGAGATTCCTGAGTAACCGTTTAGTTCAATAGCCGATAAAAAGCTGTTTCTTTTAAATCCAGAAACACGATTATTTTGACCATTGATGAACAGTAGGTTAGAATTTCGGAAATGCAAACGAGTTTTAAAATTTCTTGCTTGCAAATGTATACTTTTACATAAATTTCCAAATTTGATATTTGTCTTTCAAATGATTAGCTAATTATTTAAAAATATGTCCAAAATTCATTGCTTTTCAGTTACATTTACGAAGAGACAAAGGCCATGCCCATATATTATACAAATGAATATACAAACCCAAAACAAAATGTTAACTAAACTTTGAATGAAACATAATTTTTAACATTCCATGTATTGGGAAGCTCACTGATTTTAACTTATAATTATATCAAATCAAAACTTTGTACTTTATTATTTCCCCAACGGCGGTCATCTTAAGACGACTGCTCAGTCAAGTGTTTCTTTGTCCATGTTACCAATGCCTCGATGCCATCAAGTGTCTGCGAACAGTTAGCTTGAAGAAATTCATCTGTTATTTCAGCGTTTAAACCTAGTTTTCTACTCTCAGCAAGAGCCTTAGAGCCGTCAAAATTTATGTAACACAGCCTGAATGTAAGCTCTTCGACTGGTCGCAAAAATGCTGGACCGCAAGCCATAATTGCCACGGACGCCTCTTTTAGTAAGGCATCTTGCATGGCATTCCCTGTCAATATACCACGCTTTTTCAATGCTCCACGAATCACCTATGAAGTAAGGGGTAGGATTATTAACCGCACATATGCTATAGCCTTGTGGCTGAGTATGAGAAGATGCTTTTACCCCCGTCAAATAGCTGTAATTAGATCCTGGTTCTAAAGGCTGTAATTAGTTTCCATTTTATTCGCTCTGGTCGCGCGACTGAGCGAATGCACATTAGGGCATGCGCAAATTGAACTTCCTTATTCGCTGCGAATGCGCGACCATTAGCTGAGTAGTTCAAATCAGTTGAGCTACTGGGCGACTGGTCGCGTTCGCCGATTCGCTGACTTGTTGATTCGATTTCGCCAAGTCGCGCGACCAGAGCGAATCAAGTGGAAACCGGCCTTAACAGGTACGAGCAGGGGCCAAAACAACAGTAGTCTTAAAGCAAAACGCGGATATTACACTTGCCATATCTCTTCACTGGCATTTTATGGTGTTCTTTTAGAATGTGTGTTTTAGATTGTGCCTCTTTTCTTCGGACATTGCGCCCCACTTTACCTGTTCTCCTTGAAAATTGCTTCCGTTGCCCCTACATTTTACCTTTAACTGGCGGCTTTTTTACTGATAATTAAACGTCAATCAGACAACATACAAATCTTACATAATCATACCTTACACAACCATACCTTATACAAGCATACCTTATATAACAATAAAAAAATCTTTCCAAATGTCAAAGACCATAAAACCATTATAACCATAAAAGCGAAATGTCACTAGCATTTAAGAAGCTGTTTAAGAGAAACTTAATCATTCTCATTGCTTTCTAATGATTTTAGTATAACTATTTACAGTTTCTGCATCAGACAAAAAGACCCTTAACCTCAATTGTAACCTGTTCTTTTTAATCCACCTAAATACTGTCTGTGTAACAAGCCTGGTGAAAACAGTTCCCGGTGAGAAATTTGATGACCCGGAGAAATTTTTCGAAAAATCTAATGATGTAGGCATTTTTTCATTTCTAGCCTAGAGCTCCCAATTTGGCATTACATAGCAATTAGGGAAGTTTTTTTGAAAAATGAACAAATTTACTATACATCTTAATTTACTTATTTGACACCGTTTCCTAGCTTATCCCGAGCGCGGCAAACATGATTGCAAATTCAACCAATCCCTTGTCAGTCAAAGGAAAAATTTTGCTGTCCCCCTGCCATATTTACCTTCTATCTCTCGTGAAAGAGAACCTCGACGGGCTTGTTAAATAGAGGTGTTCACGAGACCGACGGATTAAAGCACTAACCTCAAAATCCGGCATCATGTAAAATCCTCCTTTTGGCGGAGCAATTTTCACTCCAACAGAGGTCAACTTGCGACAAACAAGCTCCGACAATGCTTTCAGAATTCGATTACAATGACTAACATATTCTTGGCAACCACTATCAAACCTGTAATAAAACGAGGTCAGTTATAAATGTCTATCTTTCTTCTTCTCTAGTTTTAATCAGTACATTAATTTTCGAACGAATAATTAGACAATTTTACAGAATTAAAGCCTTTTATGCATAAACCACTTATCAGGGTCCTAAAAATTGTTTTTCTCGGAGAAAGATCATAGAAAGGCTAACAACATAGTCTTCATCAAATAAGCATGTTCGACACTGCAAATGAAAGAAGAAGCAAATATTTATTGAGGGATATTTATATGACTCACTTGAAATACTCAAGGGCCGCGTACTGTACTGGTGCACCTGCGCAGCTATAGGAATGACTTCCACCGCTTCTTACCGCCGCCTTGATCTCTGCAAGTTGTTGTGGGTAAATGTGATAACCCAGCCTCCAGCCACCAGCCGATGCCCACTTCGAAAGCCCATTTTGGAGTATCGTTCCTTCAGGGTAATGCTAAGAAGAATAATTAAAGCTTCATTTTGGTAACAGCTTTCAAAGAAAACTTCATATTGTCGAGAAATGTACCTCCAAGGGATGCTGGGGTCTTTTTTTAGGATCACTCTAGAAACTATTCCTTTTAACATTACCTTCTTACCCATGACAAAAATTATCTTCAGTATTAAAAAAATGGTTTCTAGAGTGGAAGAAGAGCATGCGTTCCTAGATCTTCGAATATGATTGTTTACCTTGAATATGCTGTCGTGTTTTTTGTCATAATTCAGTAGAGAGTAGATTTCATCGCTTATTATGATAACCTTGTGTCGTCTGCAAACTTCTGCGATCGCTGCGTTTTCTTCTGATGTGTAGGCAGCACCAGATGGATTGTCGGGGTTTGTTAGTATGAGCAATTTATTGTTGCCTTGATTTTCAGAGAACTTCTTATTGAGTTCTGTTGGATCGATCTTCCATCCATTGTTAAATGTTGTTTCGATCATGATTGAGTTTCTGCCAGCAAGAACAGTCTGTGGCTTATACGTTGTCCAGCAAGGAGATGGCAAGTAAACGTCTAGAAGTAGATGTGTCTCTTAGAAAGGACCAACGTAGCATTTACGCTGATGTCGTTGGTAGAGCTTTGTCAATGGTTCAAAATTACGCAAGAATCCCAATGCTACCGCCTTCATTAAAATAAAAGACAAAAATTTGAATTTAATTATAAGAATATATTTGCTAAATTACTTTGTTTGGACCAGATGTGTTATGCAGAAAGGAGACTTTCATGGTTGTTTATTTGTAGCAAAATTAAGTGATATATAATCGTTCAGATTCATGATTATTTTTATTCATATGCATCTTCTTTGCATTAATATTGACAATTTCTCTTCTTCTTAATCATTTCCTTTTTATTTACTCTCGAGGTCCACAAAAGGTGAGTTAGAATAATGAGGGGAGGGGGGAGAAATTGCTAGATATAATAATAATCGGGGGTTGGAACAAGGACGGAGAGGCTGGAAATGCTTCCATATGACATTGCTCAAAATGGTTGAAATAAAATTAGGGAAGGAGGCTAGAAAAATTAAAGATAGTCGTCTTAATAGTTATACTTGAGATCTGGTTCGGTTGAATGCGCTTCTTGGGAGTTTATGTAAGTACATTTCCTTGGAAGAAATTATTCAAAAACAATGTTCAAATCTTTCAAATTTCTAAGAATTGATAAAAGAGGGTTGGAATGATAGTGGGGGATTCTGGGAACTTTTGGTGCAAATTAGTGTGCACGTGAATGGAAGAAACGTTCATTTCAATACAAAATTAATGAGAGTAAACATATAAAACCATGAACGTGAATGTAAATGTAATGAAAATGAAGAAAAGAAGTTGTAAATGTTGAGACTGAGGGGGGGGGCTAAGAATCAAGTTTAGTGACATATGAGGACCCACCATAGTTGGGTCCAACGCGAAAGAGATTTTTTGAAATCAAGCCTTCTAGAATGGCTAAAAATAGATCTCCCATACTAGAATTGTCTCTGTTTTTGTCAAATTTCTTGAGATTAATATTCTTCTGTGATGTTCCTAATAATCCTTTTCTGGATGGATGGAAAAATGCATGAATGAAAATTTTTCTGTCTAATGAAAATGACAACTTGAAGATGGCCAACCCATAGATGACATCCTTTGCATTGCATATCATAGCAATTAAAAAAAATAAAGAACAAAAGGCTCAAACTGTTAATTCATTAATTTTCATATGCCGCGAAGCTAATTTTCATATGCCTGCATTGGGAATGCTTTCTGCCATTGGAAGGCCTACGGCCTAGCTTTCCCATTTTGGGCTTTTATCTGAATCGGCAAAATTAATTCTGATAAAGACCGTTATTTCGTTTTGGTATTATTTGGGTTCGATTGATGTGGAGACAATAAATTATATTTCAGAGAAGTTTATTGCTAAGGAATTCATTTAGGTATCAAAAAAGTATCTCAAGATAAATGCTTATTTAAAAGACTTGCCAATTTGCGAACCCAAAAAAACTCATACCTCCATTGAAAACAGTTAAAAACAGAAAAGACAACTGCTTTGTGCCAGGGCCAACAATGATGTCTTCTGCGGATATGCCGTGTATATCATCTGTTTTTTCGTGAAACGTGGCAATGGCTTCACGCAATGGCTTGATACCTTGGAGAAAACAACGATTGAAAGTATTTATGGTTTGAAAAAGTTTATCGATGAGGTTTACGGTCCCAATAAGATAGGTCGACACAGAATAGTCGATAAAATCTCGGTCACAATATTTTGCTGATAAGGGTCCTTTTCACAAAGCTATGCACAAACCACTCAGCTGTTTCATTGGGAATACAAAAGATACGAATTCTTTGAGAGTGGCTCTATCAGCTCTTGTTTCTTGCCAGATATTCCACAAAAATATTCGAATGAATACAGCCTAAATTTATGGTAAACTTCATTAGAATTTGAAGCTACTTCCCGCTAACAAGGAATTGTATCAAACTCTTTTTAATACCAGGAAAATGAGTTGTATCTATCATCTTGATACATAGTTATTTGCAAGTGCTATTATTCACGCCATTAAAATATTTCCGATCAGTCATGATATTAGAAATTAGAAATATTACACAAGAAACAGGCGCGGATCCAGCCAAAACTTTGACCGGTTTCGGGATGGTTTTCCCGGTTACGGTTGTGCTGTTCACACTTTATCTAAATTGCCGCAACTAAATTTACTCGGTCCATTTGATCCTCTTCTCAGAGACGGGGGGGGCTGAAAATGAACCTGGGAGGGGAGCTGAGAATCAAGTTTAGTGATATAGGAGGACCCACCCTGTTTGGGACCGAAAACAGTGAAAGATTTTTCAACATGTCTTCAACTTTGGCTCAAGTGTCGCTTCCAACAGCATACCCGGGATAGAGTAATACTAATTTCAAAAGTTGCTTTGACATTGTACATGGGGAAAAACGTCAGAAAAATTGGACCGAGATACTGTTTTATGCACCATTCCTCCGCCTCTGGATTTTTTCCCTCCATTGAGTCGATTCGCAGACTAGGTTCAAGTCATATAGAAAACAAAACCCCGTCATTTGGATTTGGCATGCAATAGGCATGCCATGCCCATAGAGTTAAGAATGGCCATGCCATATTCACCGCAAATACATAAATCATAAGATGCTTAACGTGAGCTCTTTGGTGCGTTTTTAAAAACAATAAAACCATTTGCATTGAGGTCCATATATGAAAGAAGTTTGCTTTGAAAGGCATGGCAGACTCTTTGTTAAAGTTACAGGTTTGAAACCCGAGCTGTTGCGTTTCACATATTCGCTATTTACCCGTTCTGAAACTAAACGTCCACTCACCTGCTACGGGAAGATACTCATTTTCACTCGCGTGATCTTTCAAGGCCTGGACAGCATTTTCATAAATTGGAAAAGGTGACTGCCCAAATGCCATATGATGGATTTTTTCTCCATTTGCAATCCTTCCTTTTATGATTTCGTTGAAGCCCAAATTCGTGGCAACGCCATAACCTCGCAAGTCCTTCCTCAAAAACTTTACGTCCTGATCAGAAGCCATGATGTATTTTTTGTGGCGCAGTTCTACAACAGGTTTCTTGTTTCAGGGGGTTCTACCCTTCAAGGGCTTAATTTTTGAGCAGGAGTTTCAAACTCAATTGCACAGGGGGCGAAAGTCCAGACAACACTTTAGGCCTCGGGCCGAACTGGGTAAACAATAATCGCGGGCCGAACTGGATAAACAATTATCGCAGGCCGAACTGGATAAACAATTATTGAACATATTTACTCTGATGAAGCCCTGTATGCCGGGGCGAAACATTAGCATTTAACGAATTTAATTTATTTTAAAGTTCTATTTCACTACATTTGCTTCTCCTCGTCGTGTTGCTTTGTTTCTGACAATTGCTTTTCTTCCTTTTTACACATTTATTGAACACACTAAATATATAAACACAATGATATAAAATGATCTCGCTTGGCTAGATGTGGCCCACTGGCCTTGAGTTTGACATATATGTCTCGGAGCAATCTGTCAATTTCTGCTCCATTTTTCTTGTTCTTGTTCTTTGTTTTAAAACAGGGCAGGACATGAATGGGGAATTAAAGCGTCCCTTCCCTCCACTAGCTTGACCCGACTGGGAACACCTGGCAGGGTTCCCTAGCTCAGGGCTACGAGCTAGGCCAACGGCTACGAGCTACGAGCTACGAGCTAGCAAACGGCTAACTCGGGGGGAGACCGGCAAGGAGGGCGGATGAGCTACGACTCCAGGGGTCAACGGCTTCGGGCGGAAAAACTCCTGGAAAGAGGGATGGTGTCCCTTTAAAAACACTGTAGAATTGGTTCTGAGGGCCCATCTCTACTATTAGCCCCTTAGTTTTATCTATGACCATGACAACAAACCAAAACTGAGATTTTGGGATAGTTGGAGGGTCATGCCAACCTTCTGATAGAAGATGGTACCTGATGATGATTGCTTTAAAAACAATATATTAATGGAGCGTAAAAAAGGATTATCATCTAGAAATCATTTCAAATGACTTTATGCTTATTTGGGTGAAATTACACTAAAAACCGGTTGCTGAAAGGAGTCGCTAGACCCGCCACGAACGTGTTTCTCTGAATTTTTTACTTCTTGCGTAGTTTTGTCTTTAAAGCCAGAAGCGGACTGGCCCACCGGGACTTTCAAAAGGCAACTAATCTTCGCACAGAACTAAAATTGATAGAAATCATTAGTTGTCCAAAGCACGTTTCCATAAAAAGTTTAGCTTCACCTTTAAGTTGAGCAATATTAAGATTGATTGCAAAGTTTCCTAATCTGCAAGTTCTGCAAGATTTTCTAAAAACCTTGTAAAGAATATATTTTGCTTTGAAAATGACTTTGAAAAAAGAAAGTATTTTAACTATACTAGAATCTTTTTTGTCTGGAACTCCTCAGAGTATAAAACGTCTTGTAACTTTGGTTAGCTTGTAATTTTTTCAAGCAAGTGCACAATACTTGAATTAATTCGATTTCTGTGGAGGGGGTAGTAGGGATTTTCACTAGCTAACTAGCAGACTATTTGCCAATTGACTGATGATTAATAATTTTGTGAAACAAATGACGTCTGACTAACCATATTAGTTTTTGACTAATGGCTAATCTTATGGCTAATGCAAATTAATCCTAGTGCCTGATATCCAATAACTGAGGAGGAAAAAATGGGAGGGATGTTTTTCAGATTACTAAATGGATAGAGAGAGACTTGCAGCAGGTCCAGCTGTGCACTACCCTGTGCTCTTTCTAATCAGAATGGCTGTAACTAGATACAATTATCGATTTGTTGTCTATCGGGTATGGGAACGTTCACATATTATGTAATCAAAGATGGGGAGGGGGATTTACACAAACGTTATGGCTATTTCGGTTAATATGGCTATTTGTTAAAGTTTGTTAAAATAGTTGTTTAGGTAGAAGGGGATTTTTCAAGTGTTGCCGATTTTTGATTCCGTAATACGTGCATATTCCTTGTGTTGTCTTTCTTGAATAATAGTCCTTTTTTCTTTGGGCCATCAACTATCTCTTGATAGTGAAAACTGCTCTAAGAATGATAGAGGACAATACTTCCTGTCTGTGGCAAGCTATTATGTTTTGCAATTCAACTAACAACTCATAGGCATCCTGCTTTTTGTACGTTAAAACCAGGAGTTTTGTACCAAAAGAAATTATCACTAACTGAAGCAGAAACTATTGACCACTTTTTAAAAAAATTTATACAGAATTTGTTGAGGATTGATGCCCTAATGTAAGAACCTTCTAGGAAACTTAATGGAAAGTTCAACCGGCTGTTTTGAAAAAAAAACTGGTTTCAAATTTACAACTAGCTATTAAAGTTTTCCAATCTTTATTCAAAGTTTTTTCCCGGAAAGGAACTGTGCCTTTTCTTAAGAAATTCTTTATCCTTTTACCATTTCTACGCACAGTTTCTCATAGAGAGGGAGCCTATCATTTTGCAAAATCATCAATTTGCACAAAAAGGATGGCAGCAAGATCTCTTAAAATCCATTTGTCCAAGATGTTATTTAAAACTGTAGACAAGTCTACAGTTTTAAGCACATGTTCAATACCTGATCATAATTCTGCACGCTGATGAACTGGAATCATATCTTTTGATATGATTCCAGTTCAAATGATTTGTAACTGTAGCGTGGAGGCAGGAGCACATATTCATTAGACTAGCAGGTGCTCATGACCAGTAAAAGAAGCCGTTTATTGCGGAAAATGTTATGCATTGACTTTAACACTACAACTTATTTATTACCGTTAGAAGTGTTGCAAGAATTTTAGAATTTGTATAGATTTGTTTACGCTTGCGCCGCAAGCGTAGCATACATAGACGCTACGCCACTATTTCCTGCCCTTTTTTATCACACTGTGCTAACACGGCCCCAAGTCCAACATCTGAAGCATCAGTCTGTAGCAAAAATGGCCTATCAAAGTCAGGGTATGCAAGGACAGGAGCAGAGAAGAGGTTCTGTTTTAAAGTTTGAAAAGCATTCTGTTGTTGGTCAGTCCACCGGAATTTAACACCCTTTTTGGTTAATGCAGTGAGGGGAGCAGAGACAGTGGCAAAATCAGGAATAAATTTGCGATAATATCCTGCCCGACCTAAAAATGAGCGCAAACTTTCCAAATTGGAAGGTGCAGATAGAGCCTTAATTACCCCAATCTTCCTTTGGTCAGTATGAATGCCCTCATGTGAAACAGTATGGCCTAAATAAACAACTTTGTCTGCACCAAATCAACATTTTGAAGCCTTAACTCGCAGGATGTGCTGGCGAAACCGGTTTAAAACTGAAGTTAAGCGCTTACAGTGTTCAGACATGTTTTTGGAAAAAAATGATGACATCATCAAAATAACACAGACACTGCATAAGTTAGTCCTGGCAAAACAATTCCAATAGCACGCGAAAAGGTAGCAGGGGCATCGGACAGGCCATATGGAAGGCGCAAAAATTCATATAATCCTCCAGGAGTACTAAAAGCTGTTTTTTCACAATCAGCTGAGTGCAGGGACAAGTTTGTGCTAATGTGTTACAAAATCCCCAAAGCGAAGGGAAGGGTTTATGGTCTGGCGAAGATGTGGGGGTCTGGCATTACCCCCTGCAACACCTTGTACCTCATGCCCTATTGCCACCTCGGGCTCTACAAACACAATACCCGGGGTTTCCTCAGATGGGTGTATAGGCAAACCTGGGTCCAATGGAATAGGGCAGGCCCGGAGCTGATCATGGTGAGCTAAACATACCACCCCCACAGGGGCGTAACTTGGCCAATAGTTTTGGGGGGGTGAAAAGGGTTTCTGCCCTGCAAAACTGAGTGGTGCCCTGCAGACCTAGTAGCAACGGTTTGTCTATAGGTTACTAGTGAAAACTTTACCAGTGTACACTGGTCTTTACCAAGGACAAACTTCTAAGCAATAGAAACAAACTTGAAACTTCATTGCCTATGAAATTTCTATTTCTCTACGTGAGCGTGAATTGTTTTTTTATATTCACTTCATTTAATGTTGGTTTGCAAAATTAAGCTAATAAACAGCTAATTGGGGGTACATGATGTAGACAGTGCAACAAAATTTAGCCCAGTGGGGCTAAAAGTCGAGTTTAGTGAGGTAGGAGGACCCACCATGGTTGGGTCCGACGTGAAAAATTTTTTTGAAATTATACCTTGTAAAAGGGCTAAAAAGCATCTTTCAGACAAAAGTTTAGCAAAATACTATTGTGCTAAAAGAACTGATGTTTATTGAAAATATGATTGTTTATTGGGAAAAATAGGAAGGGGGATGTCATGCTAAAACTCTAGTGTTAGACGTTGGGGAAGGAAAGAAACGGCAACCTTTCATCTCAGATTGCACGTAGTTGTGAATGACGGAGGAAGATGTTGTTTTGATTGGGAGAATTTTTTTTCCTAAACAGAAATGTGCAGTTTCCATACCTTCCAACCTGTAGAGAAAGAAAAGCGGGGGACATCGCGAGCGGAGCGAGCGAAAAATTAGAGCTGGGGGTCTGGGGAGCGCTCTGAGCCCCCCAGCGGGTCCAGGGCATCGCCCTGGTAGGGGTCCAGGGGACGAAGCCCCCGGAAGCTCCTGACATTTTGTCATTTCTGAGGCCTCAAAATGACTCAGGATTCTTTATTTTCTCTGTCTGTAATATGTTAATAGAAAAACAGTTCTTCGTAATCAATAGGTCAGTAATATCGAAGAACTTTCTTAGAAAGTGAGGGGGGACAAATGAAGAGGCCGAAAAAGTTCTGGGCTTAGAAACGCCACTGTGCACAATTATGATTATATTTTTATAGGAAATGTTTTCTTGCAATCAGTGCGAACCCATGCGAACCCATGCGAACCCCGATTTAACTCCTACAAAAATTTTTGGCAATTTTATGTCACTTAGATTAGTTTGAAATTATAAGAAAGGTTATCTTTTATGATGAATAAACAACAACAAATGTTGGGATTTTCCATTGATGCTAGCGCATTTAATATAGCACTGCAGTACATGCTTATCGTGTAGAGATTTGTTTTTTCTTCTTGTTAATTCATAGAGTTGCTTGCGTAATTAATGTTTGTGTAGGTATCCGTAATAGACTTGGTTAACGGCGTTTTGAGCTGACTCAGGCTAATCATGGGCTGACTCAAGCTATTCATCGGTCTAAACAAACAGCTTAACGACATTTATTAATCCGTATATGCATTTTAAAGTTATTCATAAAAAATCTTTGACGTAAAATTTGTATCCTGTTTTTCTAAATGCTGATTGGTAGACATATTTAGTTCGTGTAGATTAAAAGTATATAAATCGTCCGATTGTAAGGTAAGGGGGATAGAGACGGCGATAGAGAGATAGTTAATCTGTACTGAGGTGTACAATGAAGAAGGATTGGATACAACTGTTGTGTTTCCTTTAGTGTTCTCTTGGCACTTTAACATTAAATCTCTGAACCAGCAGATAGTTCTGGTGTTGGTACACTAGATAATTTCTACATCGTGGTCCACCGATCCAGGGATAGTTAAAGGAAGAGAAAATGGAAATCGGAAAACTGAAGAAAATAAGAAGAGGTCATCGAGCATATGTGACGAGACAGATTGGAAAAATAGACGAGCGCAAGGGCGACGAAAAGGAGCTGAAGCAGATGGAAATTCAGCTTAAAGAGAAACGAGACACGTTGAAGGTCTTAGATGAAAAGATTTTGGAACTGATAGCAGACGAAGAAACCGAATCCGAAACCGAAGGCGTTGACCCTATCAGCAAAGAGATCGAGGATTCAGCAGGCTTCCAAGAAAAGGTAAATTCTGCTATTCTTTACGTTCAAGAATGTTTATTGCCTGAAGAATCAACACGACGAAAGAACTCGAATATTTCAGTTGATAGCCTCAGTTTAAATGAATCTTCAAGGAAAGTAAGGGCGAAGTTGCCAAAATTAGAACTTAAGAAGTTTTCCGGAAAGCCCCAAGAATGGTCAGAGTTTTGGGACAGTTTTGTTAGTGCCGTTCATGGGAATGATGAACTTTCAACGATTGATAAGTTTGCCTATTTAAAGTTCTATTTAGAAGATTCACCTAGCAGAGTAATTTCAGGGTTAGAGCTAACTGAAAGAAATTATGCGACAGCAATTGATCTGCTAAGGGAAAGATTTGCGAAACCGTCCTTGATAAAACAAGCTCATATAAAGGACATGATGAGCTTGCAACCAGTATTTAATGAAAGGAACGTTGCAAAAATGAGGGACTTGTACGATAGTTTAGAGACCCATTTTCGGGGACTAGAAGCGTTGGGTGTTGACCAATACAATTATTCTTGCATCGTTGTTCCGACCCTTATGGAAAAAATACCAGATGTTGTTCGTTTGAATATGATTAGGGGTACTAGGAAGCAAGATGACTGGGTCATGGAAGACTTTCTAGGAGCATTTAAAAATGAACTAGAAATAAGGGAACGAAACCAGCCCATATTTAAAGAAACGCGAGGGCGAGACATTGATGTCAAATCGAGGTTTGCAGGGAAAAACCCGATGAGCGGAAGTGCTTTGCATGCTGCAGAACATGCTGAATTTCAAGAGAAAAGGCTGTTTTGTACATTTTGTCGTGGGAGTCACGAAGAAAATGACTGTAAAAATGTAACTGATGTAAGAGAACGTAAGAAGCTCGTATTTAAGTATGGTAAATGTTTTTTATGCTTAAGAAGAAACCATAAATGTATCGATTGCCGCTCGAATCTCGTTTGTTTTAAATGTAAACAAAAGCACCATTCGTCTTTATGTGATAACGGTAAAGTAGATAGAGTAAAATCTAAGTTTTCTGTGCCATCAGTACCCACCCCACTTGCTAGCACAACTTCTTGCGTAGGAAATGTAGGTAACGGGGGGAGCGTAGCATTGCAGACAGCACAAGCGGTTTTAAAAGGCAAACAAGTTGTTAGGGCACGCGTGCTTTTCGATACAGGTAGCCATAGGACCTTCGTTACGAAGGACATTGTTGATCGCTTAGGACTGAGCCCCATTAAGCAAGAGCGCTTAGGAATTACTACATTTGGTTCCACCAGAGTTAATGAGAGTCTGAGAGATGTAGTAGAACTCAAGTTGTATCCAGTGAAAGGTAGTAAACCAACAAGTGTAGAAGCCTTTGTAGTTGAGCATATCTCAGAAATTAGAAATGAGCATCCAGAGATTGTTAAGCATAAATTTCAACACCTTACTAAATTATGGTTCTCAGATGTTTCAGCTAAGCAAGAATCTTTGACCATTGATGTTTTAATTGGTAATGATTTCATGTATGAGCTGCAAGGGGATACAGTTATACGAGGGGAGCCAGGAGAGCCTGTGGCTGTGCAAACGAAGCTTGGATGGGTGTTGTCAGGACCATTAATTGGTATGAAAGTTGCTTCTTGTGAGAATTCTAGTGTTAATCTCATTCTTGATTCTTCACCTGCAAATAAGGTTAAATCGTCTTTGGATAATGAGGTACAGAAATTATGGGATTTGGAGACAATTGGCATAAGAGATACAGATGAAGTTCATGATGATTTGCTTGACAATGTTTCCTTTACAGGCGAAAGGTATTCTGTTAAATTGCCTTGGAAGGTGGGGCATAAACCCCTTCCATCTAATTTTACGAACAGTCTTTGCAGGTTGAAAGGGCAGCTAAGAAAATTGAAGAAAGAACCAGAGGTGCTGCAAACATATGATAACATTATTAAAGAGCAATTGAAAGATGGCGTTATTGAGAAAGTTGCAGAGTTAGAAGCCAGTGAGAGACAACATTATTTACCGCATCAAGCCGTTGTTCGAGAGAATGCAGAGACCACAAAAGTAAGGATAGTGTATGATGCTTCATCAAAGGAAGGAAAAACAGGTACCTCACTTAATAATTGTTTACATGTAGGCCCACCACTCACACCCTTGTTATTTGATATATTGTTAAGGTTTAGGGAGTTCAAAGTACCTATGGTAGCAGATATTGAAAAAGCCTTTTTGAATGTGGAAATAGATCAATCAGATAGAGATGTTTTGAGATTTTTATGGGTCAAGGACATTCATAATGAGGATTCTCCTGTTGAAGTTTATCGCTTTAAAAGAGTTGTCTTTGGGGTAAATTCATCTCCATTTCTATTGAATGCTGTGTTAAGATTCCATATTAACAAATATAAGGAAGAGGACCCAGATTTTGCTATGAAACTTGCTGATAATTTCTATGTAGACGATTTAGTGTTCGGAGCTTCAAATTTGATTGATGCAAGAAATCTATACTTGAAAGCTGTGGAAAGAATGAAAGAAGGGGGTTTCAACCTCAGAAAATGGAAGAGTAGTAGTTTAGATTTGGTAGAAGAATTCTCTAAGCATGATTTTCAAGTTTCAGAGACTAAAGAAAATGAAGAAACTTATGCTAAAGAAATGCTAGGTAGTAAATTATTTGAAGATAGAACAAAGGTTCTAGGTATATCATGGGACACTTTGAATGACACTTTTGAGTTTGACCTAAGTAAAGTAACTGAAGTGATGGAAGGTGAGAAGATCACAAAGAGAAAGATATTGAGTTGTTTAGCCAAACTTTTTGATCCACTAGAACTTGTTAGTGCAGTCACAGTAAGTATAAAGGTTCTATTTCAAGATTTATGTGTGGAAAAATATGATTGGGATGAGAAGCTACCAGAAGACAAGAAATGTAGGTGGGAGAAAATTGTTAATGATTTGAAAACTGTTGGAAAAATAACTTTACCACGTTGCT
Source organism: Rhopilema esculentum (assembly GCF_013076305.1). The sequence goes on from NW_027019306.1 coordinate 4,003,720, forward strand.
TGTATGACTTGGATGCTATGAATGTCAAAAATTGTTGGCTACATGGATTTGCAGATGCAAGTCAGCATGCATATAGTGCCATGGTTTATTTGGTCTATGAATCAGACAAGGGTATACACTCTCAACTCATCTGTGCAAAAACTCGTGTTGCACCATTGAAAAAACTAAGCATTCCACGTTTAGAATTAATGTCAGCCAGAATTTTGGCCACTCTAATGAAAGTTGTTTTTTCAGCCTTGAAGTCACAATTAAACATAGTAGGATGTAGGTATTGGCTTGACAGCATGACTGCTCTTTATTGGATAAACAATGCAGGTTACTGGAAGCAGTTTGTACAACACAGAGTCGATGAAATATTGAAAGTGTCAGAGAAAGAGAACTGGGGACATTGCCCTGGTGCTTGCAATCCAGCGGACTTGGGTTCAAGAGGGGTTCAAGGGAGTGCATTGGTTGAAAATAGACTTTGGTGGCATGGACCACATTGGTTATTGAAGGGGGCAGAACATTGGCCCAATGAACTGCTGTTAAGTGAAACCCAGGATGTAGTAGAGGAACAAAAGAAATCAGCAATGGTTCTAACAGCTGTGGAACAGAAGAAAACAGGTATGTCAGCAATTATTGACATCAGCAGGTTTAGCTCTCTAGGTCGCCTTTTAAGAGTAACTGCTTATGTATTGCGTTTTGTTGCCAACTTAAAAGCAAAAGTTCATAATCAGCTTCCTGCGAATTTAGAAAAACTCAGTGCTTCAGAAATTCAGAGTGCAGAACAAAATTGGATAATTGATGCACAAGCACTTATTCCCAAGGATCACAGATACAAACAGTTATGTACCAATCTAGGATTGATCAAGCAAAATAATGTTTTGAGGTGTAAGGGAAGGCTAGGAAACTCAGATTTGGAGTTTGAAGGGAAATTTCCTATTCTTTTACCAAAAGAAAGTAAGATCACGGAGTTAATTGTTCGTTCTTGTCATGAAATTGTTATGCATAATGGTCTGAAGTCGACATTAGCAGAAATTCGTTGCAAATATTGGATTCCACAAGGAAGGCAGACAGTTAAGAAAATTTTAAGGAATTGCATTACCTGTAGAAAAGCTCAAAGTAAATCTTATTCCGTTCCACCAGTAGCAGATTTGCCAGACTTTAGGGTCCAGAGGACGCCACCTTTTCAGAATGTTGGGATAGATTTTGCTGGTCCGTTATACCATAAGACAAAATCTTCGACTATGGAAAAGTGCTATGTTGTATTGTATGTTTGCTGTACTTCAAGGGCATTGCACTTAGATTTGATAGACGATTTGTCAGGGCCAACATTCATTCGTAGTTTGCGAAGATTTACTGCGCGTAGAGGAACACCACATTTGATAAACTCAGATAATGCTAAGACATTCAAGTTTACACATAAATTCTTGCTTAAACTCGCACAAGATCATGCAGTTTTTTCTTTTTTACAAGCCAGAAGGATAGATTGGAGATTTAACCTTGAAAGGTCACCTTGGTGGGGAGGCCATTTTGAAAGATTAGTGGGTAGCGTTAAGAGAAGTTTAAGAAAGACTCTAGGGAATTCCAGGTTATCTTTTGATGAGTTAAATACATTGTTGATAGAAATTGAATGGTCACTTAATTCCAGACCATTAACGTATGTATATGATGAGATAGGCTTTGAAGCATTGACACCATTCCATTTAATGTACGGTAGAAGGTTACCACAACTGGCTGAAGGGGTTGAGTGTAAAACAGATTTATTTGACGATGACATTCCTTCCTACAGCAAACGTTTCTTATTTCTCGTTAAACGATTAGATCATTTTTGGTCTCGATGGAGACGGGAATATCTTGCAGATTTACGAGAAGTACACAGATCGAGTCAGGGAAATAACGCTGAGACGAAAATTGGAGATATCGTACTGATCAAAGAGGACAATGTAAAACGAGGTAATTGGAAGATGGGATTGGTTAAAGAACTGATTTCCGGAAAAGACGGAGTGGTAAGAGGTGCTAAGTTACGTATTGGAGGCAAGGGTAAGCCAGAGTTTTTGAATAGACCATTGCAGAAGTTGTATCCATTTGAAGTTAGATGTGCAGACGTAGGTAGTCGTAGACAAGAAACAGATCGCGAAAAGAGAGAGGAGGACGGGGGTGAATACTTACCACCTTCTAGGGCTAGGCGAGCAGCAGCCAAGGACGCAGAATGGAAAACAAGGTCATGCTTGACTCAGAGTGAGTCAAGGAGGGGAGTGTGTTGGGATTTTCCATTGATGCTAGCGCATTTAATATAGCACTGCAGTACATGCTTATCGTGTAGAGATTTGTTTTTTCTTCTTGTTAATTCATAGAGTTGCTTGCGTAATTAATGTTTGTGTAGGTATCCGTAATAGACTTGGTTAACGGCGTTTTGAGCTGACTCAGGCTAATCATGGGCTGACTCAAGCTATTCATCGGTCTAAACAAACAGCTTAACGACATTTATTAATCCGTATATGCATTTTAAAGTTATTCATAAAAAATCTTTGACGTAAAATTTGTATCCTGTTTTTCTAAATGCTGATTGGTAGACATATTTAGTTCGTGTAGATTAAAAGTATATAAATCGTCCGATTGTAAGGTAAGGGGGATAGAGACGGCGATAGAGAGATAGTTAATCTGTACTGAGGTGTACAATGAAGAAGGATTGGATACAACTGTTGTGTTTCCTTTAGTGTTCTCTTGGCACTTTAACATTAAATCTCTGAACCAGCAGATAGTTCTGGTGTTGGTACACTAGATAATTTCTACAACAAATGTTAAAAAGTTTGGCGTCTGGCTTCTGGCAGTCTGGCGTCTGGCTTTATCCGATGTCGTAACTATTGTAATGTTGTGAATTCATCGAATCGTTTCGTCCGTTATGAAAAAGTTGCACTGTTGACAGTGATCTTGATTCTTCTTTATGTTATACCAGCTTTTTATTTTTATTATAAGTTTTTTTCAAAAATCGGGAGGATTTTTTAATTGTCGGGAGGTCGGAAGATGACCTCTGAAATCGGTAGTCTCCCGGTCATATCATAACAAATATAATATTTCCATTTCAAAATTCGTGAACGGCCCTTTACGAACTTCAAAGGTGGCATTTCTGCGTGGCAACAAAGCTCTTCTTGGCGCCCTGCGAAATCTTCGATTGCCCTGCGAAATCGACTATTTTTTGGATTGGGGGGGTGTCACACCCCCCCACACCCCCACGGTAGTTTCGCCCCTGCACCCCCAATGCGACGGACTAGAGGAACGACAAAATCGCACATTACAGACCATCATTACTAACTTTGTTTCAGATCATAGCTTAGACTGGGATAAGTGGCTAGACCAAGCAGTTTTTGCGTATAATACCAGCGTACATGAGTCAACAGGCAAATCCCCATATGAGATGGTATTTGGGAGGATGCCCATTGAAGTAGAACTTGGTGTACCCCTGCAGAATCCCTCTAGTCAGTCAGACTATAGCCAGTCTTTACGCAAAGCTATCCAATTGGCTAATCAGGTAGCACATAAAAACCTAGTAGCAGCTAGTCAGTATGAGCAGGGCCACTCTAGCTGGACACAATTTGTAGCGGGGCAAGCAGTGTGGCTGGCTCGTCCCAAGAAATGGAAATTTGGGAAGAAATGCATTGGCCCATACAAAATTTGTAGCCAAAATGGGGTGAACTATGTACTGCAGTCAAACACTGGGAAGCGTATCATAGCTCACCATGATCAGCTCCGGGCCTGCCCTATTCCATTGGACTTAGGTTTGCCTATACCACAGAATAGGAATTAGGCAGAAGGGGAACTCCTGCCTATCAGGTCAAGCCTGAAAAAACTAGCGCGTGCGTTAACTTCTACGAGGCTTAGCATGTATATGTCGGGGAAATTTTAAAAAAGAATGAAAGTAGACAACTGAGACGAAATGCCCCATGATAGTGAACAAATTCAATTATGTATCAAAATTGGTTTATATCTGATTAAGGAATGATAATTTGTCATGGCTAAGTTCTTCTAATGAAATTGAGGTTAAAGGGGAATTAAGGAATTCTATTGTTGACTCAGGCTTCAAAAACAACAAAGGAACCGACGAGAGTTACCCTTCTGCCTATTTCCTATTCTGTGCCTAAACCCCGGGTATTGTGTTTGTAGAGCCCGAAGTGGCAATAGGGCAACAGGTACAAGGTGTTGCAGGGGGTAATGCCAGATCCCCACATCTTCGCCAGACCATAAACCCTCCCCTTCGCTTTGGGGATTTTGTAACATATTAGCACAAACTTGTCCCTGTACCCAAAAGCAGGGGCAAGCAGTGTGGCAATTGTAGAGGGGGGAAGGTGCGATGTTGGCCCTAGCCGGGTTTTGGTGCCATGTCAGTATGTGATGATTTATAACTTTGAATGCTGTCCTGTTATAACTATGTTGTCTAGCTGTGTCTGTACAGTTTGTGTTTGCTATGTTATGTCTTGTTGATGTACTTGTTGATATCTACATATTGATTGATGTCAACCAGAATTACATGTTATATTCAACGTTATGTTTATGTAAATTGTATTCAGTCGGTTATCGAGTTTGATGCACATCTGAGTTACACAATAACTTGCAGTAATTCTTGGCCTAAGTCTTCGGAACCCGAACACGCCACCTGGTCCTTCCCAAATGTTCCAACTATTTCAGCTCCTTTGACGTTGCAGGGGGCAAGCTATGTGAGCTTAGGGGAGATGGTTTAACAGTCAATACGAAACGAAATTCTGATCTGAGAAAGACGATCTTGATTCCTGGCCGAAGGATAGAATTTATGGCTCCTAATAACATCTATTGACAAAGTTCGGTCGATTCTGGTTGAAAGTTAATCACATTTGCAAGAAAGTTAGTCTCAATACAAATATTTTTGATTTTAAAAAAGCCGGACCAAAGGCCTATTTGGTTATTTCTTATTTGTGCCTTTGATTGTAATGACACCGAGTGATCCAATTGAGGCATAAACTCTTTTTTTAAAAGAAGCAGATAATGCCGAGCCTCGATGTTCTTAACTTTTTGATAATTTTAGGCTCAAATGTTCTTAAAATTGCTTTTATTTCAAGAGTGATATTTTGCAAATATTTGAGAAGTTACATGCTGTATATAGTTTCTGAGACGTTTTACTGGGTAAAGTTTGAAAATAAAGCAATGATTGTGGACAAACTCATCAAAGTTTTTTTGTCAGGAGAATGTCGGTACAGTAGCTGGGTAAAGCTGGGCATGTTCTAGCCTTGTCCCTTCGGCAAATCGAGCCTCATTGTTCTTATAAAGTGTGTTCTTAGAAAAGAGAGTGTATGCACACCATTTATACAGTCATATGCAATGAAATAAAAACGCTCTTGCGTCTCAGAAAGAAGCAGAGAACATTTGTCTGATATGGATGGTACGATTGCATTGTTCTTTTGCATTGTAAAAGTTTACTTTGTGAGCTGGTACCTGTTTACAAACTGAATAAGCCAAGGCTTTAATTAACAATTCCATATTCACAAAAGTTGTAATTCTCCTGATTTGGGCGGGAGCCTCCCTATTTGAGAGTTCTTCTTCCTTTCTCCTGCTTTCCAACCTAACCTCCCGCGTTCAGGAAATTTACTTTTTATAAGTCTGTTTAAAAATCCCATTTCGATAAGCAAGTTAAGCAAATAAAAATCTACATGAGTGTTTGTGAAATTTGTCATCGAATCTTTCAGATGTTTAAAACATAGCCGTTAAAATGTACCAAGATTAAAATGTACCAAGGATATATGATCAGTTAGGCCAATTTCGATTCATTGCACAATATGAACGTACGGGACAAGTAAGCTTGTTTGTTTTTCTTAGAAATGAAGATCCAGATATTCTGGATGAAGAGGTTGAAGAAACAGCGACGCCACAGTTGCGAACAACAACAGAAGGCCCACCAAAGAAACGTTCAAGGAATTTTTGTCCTTCTTTTTGACCAAAGAATAAATTATCAATGCTGCTGCAGCCTTCCTTCTTCTTTCTTCTTTCTTGGTATTCGTTTTCCGAATCCTCCACTTTTTCAATTTCACTCAACTCCTACTCAAAACAAACTTGCGCGCTATAACGTTCGTCACGTGAGCAATATTTTATGTTAATTGTCGGCTCCTTTGAAAAACTTGAAGATGATGGAAATCTTTTGAACAGCGATCAAAAGTTTTTTTCTCAAGATGGATTAAAATTCCTCAATATGGATTAAATTTCCACTCAACAAGCAAATACGAGCAACTTGAAGCGGTGACTTACACTATCACATTCTCTCGTTTTCCGCGATCATAGAAAAAATGTGAAGCAAATTGTACCTGAATGTGATAGTGTAATAGGGCCTTAATAGACTTGAGACCATATTGAAGACTGTTTTTTTGAAACATGTATAGGTCACCTTTACTGGCCTGTCTTGTGGAATACTGATGAACAGACGAATAAAGTAGGAAAAAGTCATGAAAGCAAGTATGTGAAGTTTTATTAACAGAATCAAAAACAAAGGTTAATAATCGGAGTTCAAAAAGTTCAGAAAGTTTCAAAAGTTTAAGATCATTGAAGATTGGAAGAGAAGGAGACGTGCGAGACTGAAATAAGATGGCTCTGACAGCTTTCTTCTGTAATTTGAAAATTGGATCGATGTATGATGCATATGTTTGACCCCAAACAATCAGACCATATTGCAGGAAGAACAAAAAACAAAGCATTGTACAAGCAAACTAGGACATCTAATGGAAATAAGTTTCTAATTTTGAAAAACATTCCACATGTTCTAGCTAATTTTTTAGAGAGTTCACTGAGATGATATTTCCAGCAAAGATGCTCATCCAGGAGGATACCTAAGAACTTAACAAACTTTACTCTTTTAATCTGTTTTTTCCCTATTTTGATATCGGGACCAGAAGGAACTTTAGAGAGGAAGAATGAAAGATGATGTAGTTGGTTTTATCAATGTTTAATTATAGTTTATTTGCATCAAGCCATTTCTTTATCGCAGCTCTTTGTTGACAATCTTCATCAAATCAGTTAAATCTTTGGATTCATAGTAGATGTTTGTGGCATCAGCAAAGAGATAAAAAGTAAGTCTCTTAGAAGCATTGGGTAGATCATTGATATAGATAAGGAAAAGTAATGGACCCAGTACAGAACCATGTGGTACACCACAAGTAATTGAAAGTAAGTCAGAGTTACTTCCATTGACAGAAACATATTGCTTTCAATCAGATAGATATGATCTAAATCACTGAAGGGCACATCCACATATACCATAATGTTCCTATTTTGAAGGCAAAATTTTATGATTAACTGTATCAAAAGTCTTTTGCAAATCAATGAAAATACCACAACCAAGTCTTTTGTTATCAAGTGTATTTCTTATAGCTTCTGTTAAACTCACAAGGGCATGATCAATTGAGTGGTTTTCTTGAAATCCAAATTGTAAAGAATAAAGAATATTATGGATTTCAAGGAATCTATTAAGTCGTCTATACATTAGCTTCTCACGTATCTTGCTGAAAATAGATAGACGAGAAATTGGGAGCTCAGGATTTCCTTTTTTGAAAAGAGAAATAGCCTTGGCAATTTTGAGTTTATCAGGGAAAATTCCAGACTGGAAGGACTGATTAACAAGAAGAGCAAGGAGTGGTGAAACAGAGTGTCCAATAACTTTAAGCAATTTTATTGGTATACTATTAGGGCCTACAGATTTGGAAGGACTTAAAATATTGATTAGATCATTAACTTCTAACAAAGTAACTGGAGAAAGGAAAAATGAATTACAGGTTCTGTTAGATAAATATTCAAGAGAAGATTTTGGAGTTAGCGGTATTGTCTTTCTTATACCATGAGCAACATTGACATAAAAGTTATTAAAAATGTTAGACATTTTAGATGGTTAAGATGACGTTAAGTTTCCATCTTTATCTTTGATTTTGTTGATCGAGGAAAGAAGTGGAGGACTTATGAAAAATTATTGTCTTGATACCTGACCACATTTTTTTCATATTTTGACTATTGATAGAAAAATAATTATGAAAATACCTTGCTTTACTCTCTTTTAATTCATTGGATACACGGTTCCTAAACTTCTTATACAACTTGAGGTCATCAGGGCGTATGCTCCTTCTTTATTTTCTGCAGAATTCGGTCCCGGATACTCATCATCTTCAGTATTCTATTAATTATCCATGGTTTATCCTTGACTTTCATTTCCTTTATACTCCGCTTTTTAATTGGAGCATGCTTATTTGTCACTGAAGTGAGATTCTGATGAAAAGGATGTTCCCATTAAGGCAGAGACGTGAGACATCAACAATTGTTTCAAGGAATAAATATATCGTGACGTGCTAAGTCTTCTTCATTACTGCTAGTTATAATTGGTTATAATTGTCAACAAATTTCAACGAGCCTGCACTTTGCAAAAGACAACAAGAAAAAGGAGTATGGACGCTGCTCCATGAACACAGTACTCCATAGTTCTAAGCGTTCAGAACAGCAGTCAAAGAGACTGACCAAGTGTATTAAAAAATGCAATGCTCCCCATTTAATATTCATTACAACAAAATAAAACTATATCTATTCTTCAAACGCTGCAAAAAGGGGGGAAGGTCAAACATTATAATCAGGAAGTTTTCCTTGTTCAGGCCGAAGCCAAGTCTGTATTGTGATGAACAGGGACACTGCAAGATGCCACAAAAGTTCAAAACTGTTCCTTAAATCCCTCAGCAGCAGAATGACTGATATATTGGTAATGCAAGCTATGATGTTAAGTCGTTGTCTCCAATTCACCGGATACATCAGTAAATAGCACTAGAAAAAAGAGAGTAGCGTATAATAGCTAATTCAACCTGCGAAGCTTAAAAAATGCAATTTGTTGATGATTTTCACGATTTTCTGATGTACTGACTTGTTCAAGTTCAAGTTATCTGTAAGCGTTTTGGAGAAAGGAAAGTACCCTGGGTGTCAGATTCTCGGCATAGAAAACTTTCTTTGCCACTGCAGCTGTCCAAAATACTTTATCCCCGGATTCATGGGGCTCTGGTACCCAGGGTAGGAGAAAAGAGGTATTCTGGGACATCAATTTCAAAAATGAATTTAAACAGCAGTTTCCAAAAGTTTAGGCAGAGGGAATGTTTGAAACAATCAATGGTTAGACGGGAAAATGACGCCTTTGCATATTTGTCAAAACAAGAAAAATATAATAATACAACATGGAGGCACAGGATAAAAGCTGTCAACTTTGTTTTTCTCTGCAAACAAGACAATTAGAATTCTTGAATTTTAAAAAAATATCAAAGAATATTGGCGCATCTGGAAAATCAAAGAATAGGTCACGAAATTGGCGCATCTGGGTCTGGTTAGCGTCGGAGGAAGAATGAACCATAATATGAGATGTGGATAAAGCGCGACTGTGGCGGTTCTGTATGTAGAGCTAGTTGCTTTTTTTCTGCTACTTTATTCAGTATATAAGCAACGATGCACTATCTCAATGACTTTGGAAAGAATTTTTGAGAAAGAAATTCGGGGAAACCAGTAATGTAGAAAAATTCTAAAAAAACTTATGAAAGCAATGGTAAACAATTACGATAAAATGAATTTAATTTTGAAGAAGTAAAACATACTTCGTTCAAACTTGAATCCGGACACGTTCAAGTTGTTCTGGCAATGAAATTATTTCTGGAAAGCTTGTGGGGCTATATCTTTTGGCTGAGATATTAGCCCTACAGATTTATAAATACTCATTGCTAACTAACAATGAGCCATTGCGCTACGCAAGCATCCCATAATGCATTTTTAGACTGTCTGAAATGAATTTTGGTTATTCCGTAGAAATCTACTGCCATTGTTTGGACCGTCGCCACGCTCGAAAAGGCCCATTGTTAGCAATGAGTCTTAAATAGTGAGACGAGATGAACACCTTTAAATACCGGCATTAAGTGATCAAAACACTTTTGTGTCTAAAAACAAAGACGGCTTGAATTCAAATGATTACATTCAAAAATCAAAGAACCACAAAGAAGATTAATCGTAAAGAAAATTGAAAAAACGTCTATTCTATTGAATTTAAGTAATGTAGAAATCCCAAACCAATATGACTTTCCAGACCAATATGGCCCCAATTGGACAAATATGACCCCGTTGATGGGAAAAGTGAATGCCTTGATTGCAATTTGTTTTAAGAAATGGCCAGCTAAAAAACCTGTCCGCCTCTCCGGGCGAATTAGAGAATCTTTTGCAACTTTTGGTTTATCATATGACATTATGAGTTTTTACTATGACTGAGTTTTTACTATGACTGAGTTTTCCTATTGACTATGATTTTACATTGGGATGCTCATTGTCTGGCGTGGTTCCTGCCTATTGTTGATTGACACAACTTCAATGTATTTTCCAGCGCGCGCAGGCCATGACAGAAGCTGAACAAATTGTAATGGAATAAGAGACCACGACAGCAGAGTTGCTTCACGGACAACAAACAAATATATACTTTCAACAATGTGCAAAGATAGAATGCAAAATAGCAACTATAATGCCGATTAAAAATTATTTTTGTTATATCAAAAATTGAAGGCCTTTTAATTGTAAGGTCTTTGGCTTTTTTTAGTGTCTCGAAAATCCTTCGAGTTGAGTAGTTTTCATTAACGAAGAGAAAGAGACATGACTGTATTTTGCATGCAGACTAAATCAACAACCCAGATTCACAACAAGGTTATAAATGAAAACATATGAAAACAACAATGTGACTCGTGGGAGATATGCAAAAATGAAAAGGCTGACTCTAGTTCTCTAAAAAACAAACAAGTAGTGCCTACTGAAGAATTATGGGAAGAGGTGGAAACGGTGCTAGGCTTCTGTTACCTGAGTGACAGGTTTAGTGGTGTTAAAGGTGTGGATGGGAAAAAGTAAATGCCAGGAATTACTGCTTGGAAGAGGAAGATGAAAGGAAGGATCTATAGAAGCTGTGTAAGATCAGCTCTGCTATATGGTAGTGGATGTGGTGGTAAGAAGAAACGATAAAGCAATTTTGGGAAGGGTTGAGAGAGCCATGGTGAGAACGAAATGCAGGGGGAAACAGAAGAACAAAAATAACACTGATAAATTAATGAACATGTTGGGTGTGAAAGAAAAGGTGGATAGGCTAGCATACACGAATAGAATGCGATGATATGAATATATTTTGAGAAGACAAGAGGGCGATGTTTTAAGAAAGGCGGTGACATTTTAAGTTAATTGTCCAAAAAGGAGAGGAAGAACCAGGAAAATAAAAACAGGTGGAGGAAGAATTGAAAAAGAATGATTTGAAGAACGAAGATGCTCAGAATTGAGAGAAATGGCAAGACAGGGTGAAACAAATTGCTTCAGGGGATATAAAAATCCGGCCACCTACTTCAAAGTAGACAAAACAGGATCAAAACTATAATAAAATGATTTATAATAAAAAAATGATTTATAATAAAAAACTGATCAACAAACGGTCAAAGTTATGCCTTCAAGATCACCAAAAATTGACTAACCTGGCATCCATTAAGAATTCCAGAAAAAAGGAGTGACATTGCCTTTAACACCCATCCACTCTACAAAAATAGTTATTGTTAAGAAACAAATTAAAGTTAAGCAGAATGATTGGCAAATTATAATTTCCACACGAATTTGGTAACTTTCTTTCAATTGTTTACATATTATCAAATAATTGTAACTGTAAATTGCTGAAAATACTTCAAAAAGCTCCTGGAACATTAGAAAAGCACTTGAACGTAACCAATGAATACCTACAATGGCAACAAACTAGAAGCAGTGAAGAGGTATAAGCTTGGCAATGTATGTATGTGGTAAAATGTATGTAGTATTGTATGTAGAAAAATGTAAAAAGGACATTGCTTTAACGTAGTGACAATTATTTTGAAATACAGGTTATCACCTCTTCTTGTGGTTCATTTCCATGCTCACTTACAAAAGGTATAACTCTGATGAGATTCATTATACCACAGAGCAGACAAAGACAACATGATACTATACCAATCCAACTCAAAGGGGCCAACTTATGAGCGGAGCCTAGACATGAAATAAGAAAGAGAATAATGATAAAATATGGAAAAATGTTTAAACTTATCCTTGTTTTGATGAGCCACGCATTTGAAAATTGTGTTTTCTAAGAAATTGCCTAGAAATTATTCCAAGTCAGCTAAAAGACATCAAGCTACTAGTCTCTTGTAAAAACAAAATTTCCCAAACTTATTCAAATTTAGTGCAAAAAATGAAGGCTGTTTTTATATTTCTATGAAAACGACTCCATGTTCTCTGAAAGAAGATATTTCTTGGTGCTTTAAGACTTGTTATTGTCTTATTGAAAATTTTGCTATATTTGCTAACATATTTCTTTTTCCAGGAAAATCATTCAATAGTGGTACAACAAATTCAATTTTGCAATAATAACATGAATTTAAATAATTTGGTCACTGATAACAAATATACTTGTATTTTCAAAATTAACATAGATATAAGTTTGACTAAGAAAACAATCTCAGCAACAAATAAAAAAATTAAAATTCAACTCCTACCTTTAATTGAAACAGGACTACTTGTAATTGTCTTTTTGTTGCTAATATCTGCATATGTTATTTGGTAAGGTGGATCACTTTGTAGCTCTTTTGTAAGTGCTCCTATATCTATTCTCACAGTTAGAGACCTTGGATTGTTATATTTTTGCTTTGTTCGTTGAATAAAATTATCTAGAGTTCAAGAAAAAGTATATTTCAAAAGATGCACAAAAAGTGGACCTTCTTATTAGAATTCAGTACTAAAGGAAATATGGAAGGGTATTATTAGTTGATAACAATAGGAACAAAAAGTATTGTTTATTGAAAACAAAGGATGCTTGAGAAAAAAGGAGAGAAAAATAGTTGGTCTTTTTTTGCATCAACCAAGTTATAAAACATATCATAGTGGTCATTTGAAAGCCTACTTTTTATTTTTGATGTATCATAATTTCAAATACTACAAATGATTTGAAGTACCACATAAGGGCAAGAAAGATAGAACTAAGCATACAATAAATGAAAGTGAACAAGTTTTTACCAAATTCAATAAAAGAGTAAGGCCTGACTGTCTGCTCAATTGCTGGCTTTGGGTACTGCTGCAGAAATTCTTTCTTTATGTCATCAAGAAAGCTGAATGCAAGAACAGCTGCATAACTCTTCTCGCAGATCATCAGACAACACACATCATTTTCAGTAAGAAAGCTGGGAAAAAATCAACCATTAGATACAAACAGTTTGCTGGTTTGTGGCTTGAGCTCCAAACAGATTTATAAAACAATTTAGATTTGCCTGGAGATATTAGCATACAGTAATAAAATTTGTCCGTACTAGATTCTTTTTAAGGTGTTAGTTTACTTTCATTAATGGTGAACTGTAACAGTGATTTGGGACAGCTTTCTAGCTGTCCCAAAAGATTTCAAGTTTTGAAAGCAAAATATCTTGCCATTCTTTATTCTTATAGACAAGCTATCATATTCATTTTTATGAAATAAGTAATATTTGATTATACCTGTGGGTAATGACTGCTGTCACTAAAATTTATAATGCCCAAAAAAGACATGGCATTATAAAACAGCACCAAGTACTTTTAGCATTTCAACTGTTTACAAACAAAGGATAATGACACACATTTAGAAACCCAAAAGATTAATAAGAATTCATGATCAGATTCGTCAATATTTGCCCCATTCACATCATTTTATTATGAAAAAAGAGTTCAAAATCTATCTGTTTTCGATTGTATGCATTCGTATTGATCTACAACTACAGATTGAGAATTTGAAAAAAAATCTCTTAATGGCAGTGCTTTCCGTGGTGGGTGCATGATAACACCTGAGCACCCAGAGGAGTGATAATTGATGCACCCAGTGATAAATATTTCTCTTGCAGAAAGCAACTTTTAGATGTTGACAATTTTTTGTCATCCATTGCTGAAATTGGAACTCCCTTTTGAAGCTGATATGCTGTTGCCAATCGAAGTATCTCTTGCAATTTCAAGATCAAATAAGGGGCTGTTTACATGAAGTGGGCTGGTTTCCATATGATCTATCCCACTCAGATGGACTGGCATCTTATTTTAAACTTTTTTTTGGTTTTTGTGAAAATTGACAATATTTTGTTTAGTTTTTGGTGCCATAATGATGAACATCAGTTTTCACAACAATTACAAAAATCAATTTGATTTCTTTTCAGATCGTGAAATTACAAGTGCAAGCTAACCCACTTCATGTAAATAGCCTCATACAGGCTCAAAGAAAAGCTGTATGTGATAGGGACAGATGCAGAGTTTCTTAACAGCTACATGTACCGATTCAAAGTGAGCTATGATTGAGAAGTTGCAGAGATGTTTTTCAAAGCAGGGGACAAAAAAGCACCAGGAAAACGGCCAGTGCCTTGCTGTGGAAGTTACTGTTCAACCCTTTTCAGCACAGAAGTATTTGGAGAGTGTTTGGAAGATTAAGGGTAAAGTAATCCTTGCGTCATCAAAGGCACTGAAGCAGAGGTTTGAAGGTTACAACTACAAGGTGTTCTCCAAAATAAGATGAATGGATCCCAGTTCTGGTCAGACAAGAGGTGATATGGAAATTATGATATTGTCATATTAGCCACACTTTTAAGAGCCATTAACTTTTGCAGCATTCAACAATGAAATGGTTTTGCAAGAATGGAAACGTTTTAAGGACTTGGTGCGAAGCTACTTTCCTAGAATTTCCCTAATGCAAAACCCCTAGGCCCAGCTTTAAGCAGTTTGTATGTAACAAGTGGGAGTTTTTTGTTCTTTAAGTGAAGAGAATTGAGGCTGCAGCCTTGGATCCATGGAATTGTGGGTAGGTTGAGTTTTTGTTAGCGAAAATTTTCAAGCCTGCCTGAACTGAAATATAGGAACTGAATTCCTATCCGAGGAGATATTGGTATAATAAGATAGTTAAAATAGTATAATATAGTCAGAAGGAAATTTAAAATATCTGAAAATGAGCAAATAAATGTTAATACACGATAAACCTTACAATATATTGAAATTGCCAACATTCATGAAGCATTTTGTTGGAAATTGACGCGCCTTCTTCGACAATAACTTTGAAAGCTTCTTGCTTTCTATCAGATCAAGGCTTGAGTCCAGATCGGTCGATGCTGACAAGGCCAAGCCATCTCTCGCTCTATATATGACGGCAAAACGAATCATTTTCTTCACGTTTCAAGCTAAAATTGTCAATTTATTACAGGAATGTGTGCACCATTACTGTCGCCATTGTGATGAAATCAGCATGAAGCCTCTCTTTCCTGGAACTGAAGACGAGACTAGTTGTTTTGAGTCTATAGCAACCTTGCTGATAATGGCGGAGAGGGAGAGGAAAATAAATTTGCTCCTTACTAATATTTCTCGTAAGTTGCTCATTTTGCTCCTTTAGAATAATCTAATTTTTTTTATTTTAGATACTTAGATTGCTTTTGATAGTATGTATGATGAAATGCTGATAAGTGTCTGAGTGAAACAAACAGACAATGGAACTTCAAAAATAGTTTGAATGGGGTCCCCAATGTGGAAAGTAATGTAGCTATAGCCCGGATATATCCGGTGTTAACTAAAAATTTCCCATTTTATCCCTATTTTCTATTGGCGTATATCTGGTGTGAGCCTTACATGGATTTTATGATGGAATGGAGTATACGGAACATTCGATATTCACTTGTAAAAGTTGAAAGCCTTGTGATTTAACTACCTCCTCCTATTAACAACCTACGTGTCTTTGCCTCAAATTCTTGTTAGGTTATCATCCAAAATCATAATAGCAAGTATCACTGAGTTACATTGTCTTAATGTTCATTGTAATTTTCTTATTGATTGTAGTAAAACCTTACAGCAACAATGTAGAAAAACTGTATGTTGTATTTTCATTTGACATTTTATTTATGTAAATAGGGCTTTAGTAGATTTTGTGGCCAAACAAGAAACAATGGTTTTGCAAACAGATCTAATTTCAACTTCAAACCCTTTTTATACAAAATTTGTGAGTCATAATAAGTGCATCAAGGAATCGAAATAACCATAGCCAGTACAGAAGGAAGATCTCTCCTGTACCACCATGTCAGCTACAACCTACACCCATGTCATGTCTTTGTAAAAGCTCTTCTGGGTGGTGTAGCCCCTTGTCTCTCCCTTCCTGCTCCAGTCAGACTCTAGTATTATTTTTACACGAAAATTATTTATACGAGAAGTTTTATGGTGCACATCCGTTTAACTACAAAAGTTTCAAATAAATAATTCACTGTGATTTTTACATTTCAGCCAGAAAAAATGATGTAAAAACTGTAATATATCACCAATAAAAGACAGAGTTTCCTGCCATCATGACATCTATTAGTCAAAATGATTTTCTTGCAAATGGCCATGAGAAGTCAATGTTTGTTCAGCCTCCATCATCTGGAAGATGCCAAGATGTTTCACACTTACTCACAAGAATATTTAGAGAAGATTTCACCAAAGATGCTATTGACCAAGATACAGTCAGAAATCTGACAACTTCAAAAAGTGGTAAAATTGGGTATCATGATCAGTATGTTGAAAAGCTACACCAGGTGATATACCTCCATTGATTTTTGTTTTTGTAATGCCAGATTTGATAAAATGTCTTTTGGTGTGTTGGAATTATGATGATTATATTTACATTGCTACGTTTTAGTTACCCCTACCACAGGAGCAATGGACACCTATTTGTTTAGTTGATTGACATGTTGTTGCGATCAGTAACACCTCTATTGTTATATCTTGTTTAACAGTAGAGTCTTCCTGTTCTTGTTATCATTTTTTTCTGTAGTAAAAAGGTTTCGCTCATTTATTCCATTTCTTGCTAGAGCCATAAGTCTGCAGACTTCTAACATGGTGTTGCAATAGCTCCTTCATCTATATTTCTATTTCAAAGTAAAGGAGACATTTACTTTTATTTCTTGTTATCTGCTAACAGGTTAATGTAGAAAAGGGTTTGAAAATTTGCTTCTGAAAATTTTTTATTGATGTGCCAAACAATATATATATTGTAGCTACTTTGAATCATTCTTTTATTACACTAATTGGATCCGAGAAACATAAATGGATACTTCCAGTTGAATTGTTGAATTCCATTTCTTTATTGATCTCAGGTTACTATCTCTTGAAGGAACATACTTCTTGGAACTTGATATGTTTTTGAAAATTCTGAAAAAGGCATACTAAGTGTGTCAAGTTTTTGTCAATGCAGATCCAAAAGCAATGGGAAAATAGAATGGAAGATGCTGATAAGATTGAAAAACACATGCAAGATGCCTACAACAATGCAAGGGAAAATGAGGCAGTTCAAGAAAAGAAATCTTCAGATGAATGTGCATCTTTTAAAGAGCTGGGGCTGCCTTCTGGTAGATTAGATTTTTAATAGATCTTAATAAAATTTGTGAAACTGGTCCTGATTTAAAAAGAAATGCCACTAATTTGCAAAATTTTTGCCATCTGCTAAGAAGTGCATTTTAATGCTCGATATAGATAATGATGCTAGTGCTTTGTGGGGTTTTCTACTTCAGTTTCATGCATACTAAGTTTTGTCCAGTACAGCTGTACAGTTTTTGTATGGAGTTTTACCCTTTCTTTTGTTGTTAAAACTTTGGATGTTTTTCTAATGAAGTAAAAGGTATATCTGCATACAGCAGGTTTTTATATAACAGTCAATGTCATTTCTCATTAGATTTTTATATAACAGGCAATGTTTATATATGTTTGATTTAGACCTCTTTTTAAAAAAGGCTCTATTGCTTTTCAGTACAATCTCATTTGGACAACCACTTAAATTCTCACCTGTTGAGGCGATTCAATCTGATAGTCCCTCAAGATTTCATTGAAGAAGAGAGGAAGTTACAATTTGACATGAAAGGTGTGCATCTACTTGAAAAAATTGATGCAATAAAGTTAAAAATTTAATCTGTTTCAATCATTTCAATCACAATATTGGCATATTCAATCTACAGAATTGCACTGCAAATCAGAGACGTAATAAATTGCAGACTTTTTTAAGAATAACACACGGAACTTGAAGATAATATAAGGTGCTGTTTCTGTTTGCTATATTTCAACTTTTCCATGCTAATTTGAAATTTATCGGTTCAGGAGGCCTATTTAACATTTCATTGAAAAATTTATTAAAAGTTTGTAGATTCTCGTGAACCTTTCACTATGATGACTGTGCTTTTTAACTGGCGTTTTAAGCTTATGTTTTTAAAGTCAAAGGCATCATAGTTAAAAAGACTTTCTCGAAGAGAAATTAATGAATGTTTTCGTTAAGATGACGGATCACCTCAATACGCAAGGCCAACAACATCTTCAATGCAAAGATACAGAAAGACTCCTGTGGAAGATAACTACTTCCCTGAAGAAACTGGACAGCTAGAGAGAGCCACGGAAGAACCAACACTACCCAGCAATCATGCAGAAATTCTCAAAATCAGTCACTCGTTACCGGATGCTATCGTGAAAACCGCTTATGAGGTAATCTGCAAACTTGAATTGGTTTTTTCCGTGCCCAAAGGTTTTCACAGCCTCTGCAGAAAATTAATTTGATGCATTATCGCACTCACTAGGCCTAACTGGAGTTGTCTTCCTCAAATTCATTTCAAAATTAAAATCTCCATAGTATCTTTTTATTTTAAGTAAATCAATCGATTTTGTTGTTTAGATTTTAAATTAATTTTTTTCTGGGTTTTAATGCTCCTCATATTAAATGTTATTGGCATTGTAGAAAAACGATGGTGCACGAATTGAGGAGAAAAATATATGGCGCAAACTCATGAAGCCTTCGCAACGTCAAGTTGAAAGGGAAGACTTGGCTAAACTTCAACAAAAAGCAGACTACCTGAAAAATCCCAGGTTTTTGCCTCCGAAATCTGTGAAAGAATCGACTGGAACGAGAAAAATCACCAACGGGGAATCAACACAGGCTGTCAAAACGTGAGAATGGGTTTTACAGCTATTTTTCGTTAATAGCGAAGTTGATAAAAGAATGTTATTTGCTGCCTTGCTGCCGACACGTTTTAATGAATTTTTTGTCGAAGCTTTGCTGTCTTATAGATATCACCCCAAAGCTTTCTGATTCTGTACGTTCAAAACAGAAAACACGAAATAGGCCGTTCACTGAAGTCTTTGAATCGTGCAAATATATTAATAAGAAGAAACAGTAGTCAATAACAACGTAAAATGACGAAGAATTGTCCAATATTAATGAATTACGAATTGATGACGAAAATGTAAAAATACTGCATATGTCTCTTTAGTCAGTTTTTTTAAAAAATGCTGGCTAATATAGCTTAAGTCATGAAAAGGGATAAGGACTTGAATATAGTTTTTAAATTTATATTCATTATGTTCTTTGTATCGTGTTACTTTGAGTTTTTTTTTCTTTTTATACAGATGCAAGGCGGCTGACATTTTTGAGGCTAGCCCCTGCCCAGTTCTGTTTACCGATTACGAAGCTGGTAATGAATACGAGGTAAAGCAAAATCATTAATTACCCAATGCCATATTTTCATTGCTTAGATGACTGCATAAAATCTTTTAGAGAGTTCTTGTGAAAACTTTGCTATTGAATGTTTTGTGACCGAGTACCCTCTTTATTGAAAATGTGGCCTTTCTGTTTCGCTAATCTTTTTCTCTTTCTCTGACCCCTAATTTTTCTAAATCCTCTATGATAAGAAATGCAATCTCTGACGCTATTTTTTTCCCTGTAGTAAAGATTATAAAAGTTGCCATTTGGTAAAGTAAAATTTTATCAGATTTTCTAAGGATTTCTAAATGCTGTCATAAAAATATTTGTTTGTTGACAGTCTTTCATTTCTAACGAGACAGAATTCTAATTTTTTTTGCATTGATTCAAGACCCATCTTTGGCATTAAATTGAAAGTTTCCTCTTCTCGGGCAATATGTCAATTTTTCTTTATGGCTTTTCTCATTCCTAAATGAATCTTCTTTTCCAGATTGTTCTCACTTTAAAGAACATCACATCTTCTAGTCGTCAGCTCAGAGTGCTTCCCCCATCAACGCCCTATTTTGCTGTCAGCCATGGTATGCTTTTTATTATGTTGAAGTTTTATGAAGTAACAAAGAACCCTACTTTTGAATTACAAATTCTATCTATACAATTTACCCTCTTGCCAGAGTTTGCTTTGTCATTATTGTGTATTTTCAACTGCTTTCCCTCTGTGAATGAATTTCTCCCATTGAATCTATAGCGTTTTGCCCATTTTGCAGGAAAGTTTCCCACTTCTGACGGCCTTGTTGCTCCTGGAATGAGCTGTCAATATGTCATTAAGTTTTCACCGGACTCTTTAGCAGACTATGATGATAGCCTGAAGGTAACTGGTTACAATTGATATAAATATGACTTAAATCGAACTTTCGCTGATAACGTCAGTTAGATTTAGGAACCCGACTTGCAAACTTCAAGTAACTCGTACCCAGAGATATTCAGACATACAGAGAAATAGTACCTTCCCAAGAGATGCATTCTAGAGTCGAAATGTTTATTTCACGGATAAAATCTCTCAGCTGTTGTATTCTCAGATAGCAAATCTGTTTGTTCACCTTACTTCCTGTGGTCATTTATACACTTGAAAAGTATCGGCTTCTAAAAGTCTTGTTAATAAATAAAAGGCTTGGTGAAAACCGATTCAACGAGCCGGGTGTTGTCAAGTATTCTTGTCCTAACAGTTTAATTTTTTGATTTGATGACGTATTTTTGAAAGAAATTCTTGTTGAAAACTTTTTGTATTGTGCTGTTTTGATCATATGTGATGTCATATACAAACGGACTGAATCTAACTAAACCCTTGTGGGTCATGTGATTTGTGCCCATTTGTGATTTTATTTGGCATGGTATTCGTCGATAGTTAAAAAGTAATGTTTATCCTTGCATTTTTAGCATTGTTGCTGCGAGATTCTTGTGGCTTAGATTTAGATTTGTTCTGGTACATAAAGGGCACAAGTCAATGAGCATGAACTAGCAACGGTCTTCTTACTGAACTGTGCGATGTTTCCCTTATTAAATGTTCATGAAACAGTGATCTCAATTTTTCAAAGACGCAGTCCCAAATCTTCCAGTCAAAATCCAAAAATTCCTGAGATCACCTTTGCAAACTACAACCAAGGGGGCCTATCATTTATGTTTTAGTGTATTTTGCTACTCGTTTCCAGATCAACCTATTCTCTTACGTTAGCAAGCCTTTCTACTTTTTTAAAAGAGCCATTCTTGGATTTTTAACACTTTAAAGCAAGAGTCTTGACAGATTCTAGTAACGTAACTGTTTCTAGGATTTCACCCTCTTTCTGGAATGCTGATTTGGCACCCTAAAGTTTTCGCTTTAAGATTCTTCTGAATTTTTTTGCAGGTAGAAACAAAGTTCTCTGAACCACTTATTATTCAGTTACAAGCAAGGAGACCTCCACCTGAGTTATCGCGTAAGTTTCTGAGAACTTGCAACCAATCTTTTTATATTCTTCGGCAATGAAACTTTAATTAATGTTTTTAAACGGAACACAGTCAAGTTTTCTAGCTCTCAGTGCAAGGGGTAAACAGCACAGTGACGGCAGATGGGTATAGAGATCGCCAACCTCTTGCTTTTAACCGCACTTGAGCTTTGGTCAGATTGATTGGACCTTGATTTTTCATACGACACTACAGCTGCTCACTATCTGTACCTTAAGGAAGACTTTTAATTTTTCACTCAATGATCCAGTAGAGTCAGACTAGGTCAGATGGTATTACTGAAATGATAAATGTATTTCAAGAAGTACCAAGAATGTCAAAAAGCAAACATGTAACTAACCCATAAAAACATCCATATAACTAAATAAAAGTTTGATGTCACTTACTATCCGATTTTCTAAGCATCTTAACCAACTGTCCGCAATACTGGAGCAAAGCGTCAACATATTTCAGAGTCTTTAAGACATGTAAAGAAGTTTTCTCTGACCGTACTGTAAACTGTCTTGCCACAATGATCTACTGGCTTGTTTGGAATTTGGAGATGGCAAAATAAAATCAGTTGTTTAAAGGGGTTAAACGCAATCATCACCAGCCTTCTAAAGAACGTGTGCGTAAGAAAATTTTCTACTCGCATTCTTTCACCTTCTTCTACTTCTTTCACTTCAACTTTTCCTATCTCTACTTTTGTTCCTACATTGCAATGCATTCCTACATCAATTAATTAGCTACAACTGCTCCCTTTTCCCAATTATTTGTATTTAGTTTGTTGCACTTTCACTGATGAAAACCATAGGCCTGGGCAAATATGGTTTTGAAAATTTTTGTACCGCGAGTCATTTGATTCTCAATTTGTACTGTTTCTACCCTCGACAATTCGTGGCGTTCTACAGGCGTTCTACACCACTCTACTAGAGTCGTGTAGAACGCCTGTCTATGCTGATGTTAATGACTTTTCTGTTTCACATGAAAGTAATTGACCTCTGAAAGTTTTGTTATCTCTTGTTATTGCTATTTTTCAAAGAGCTTGAGGTGGTTAAGAAGAAAGGTTTTTGCCTAATTCCAGCTTCTTAAGATATAGCCAAAATTACCTTGATTTTTTCCATTGTTTTTTTAACTGGCTAAAAACAGGTTATATTTTCTTAACAGCTTATAACAATTCACTTTTCGTAAGAAACAAGGTCTTAAAGTATTTTTCATACTGCTGTTATCAATTGTCAGTATTTGTTCAACGATTAGGCCACATACTTAAAAAGCATTTTTGCATTCAGTTCCTGACACATTTGCTTGCGGTCATTGTTTGGTTGGTGGATCGAAGACTGTGCAACTGCCATGTATTAACAGTGGTGGGGAAGGAAGATTCGTCATTTTAGCCAAAGACGAATGGAAATCACGTAGCTTTCAGGTCGGTTTATTAATTGTGTATATGGAATAGAAGAGATGCATTTCTTTATTCACCTCAAACACTTTTTTCTTAGGCTTTTTAATAAACCCGTATTTAAGTATCAACTGGCTACAATTTCTTTGACATACAAACGAACATAGCCAGGTCTCTTTTCCTGTTAGGATTGTTTGTTTGAAATGTGTAACTGTTGTTTTCAAACTTGTCCTTTCAATAAATGACAAGAAATCGACCGGTGAAGGTAAAATACCTTCTAAACTTGTCCGTCTAGCTGCCAAGGAGCTATGCATTCCCCTAACAAAAGCTATAAATGGCAGATTTCCAGACCGATTATCTTAATCAAAATGCTTGAAGACTGGAAAGTCAAATTGGATAATGATTACATTGTCGGAGCAGTACTGATGGATTTATCAAAGGCTTTCGACTGTATCCCGCACTACTTACAGCATATGGCTTTGATTGAAGTTCTCTAGCCCCTATTTACTCCTATTTAAAAAGGCACTTACAAGCAGTTCGAATAAATGATACTTACAGTGATTTTAAATCTGTTTTATCAGAAGTACCGCAAGGATCATTTTGGGGTTATTCTTTTTAATTTCTACGTGGCCCTATTCTTTTCAATGACCTGTTTTATTTCACTAAAAGACTTCTTTTGTAAATTACACAGATGACAACACTTAAACACAATTTTCAAAAAACCTACCTCAATTAATTAACGTCTTGGAAAAAGAAGCAAGCATCGCCCTAGCCTGGCTCAATCAGAATTAAATGATTGCCAACTCAGCAAAATTTCATGCTCTTCTTGTCAGAAAGGATAAAATATACCATTGGGCATAGCATTTCTATTCAAGGGAAAAGCTATAAATTCTGAAGCTTCAGTAAAGTTGCTTGGCGTAACTATAGACCACAAACTGAATTTTGACATTTACATATCCGAACTTTGTAAAAAGGCAGCAACCCAGCTAAATGTGCTCAAAAGACTAAAATCTTTCATTGGCTTTGAGGAGAAAAAGGTATTGGTCTAAAGCTTTGTCTTCTCTAACTTTAACTACTGCCTTTTAGTGTGGTTTTTCTCCTCGGCTAGATCTATGGAGAAGATCGAAAAAATACAGGAAAGAGCCCTTCCTTTTTTTTCCGATGATCATGATTCATCTTATAGAGATCTTTTTTGCAAATCGCATAAATGTATAATGCATGTAAGTCGGCAAAGGAACCACAAGACTTGCAGTACTACAGGCCCAACCAAAAAAATGAACATTTTCTCCTGCATTGCCCATTGTACGAAATAATGCGTAGCGGGCTTCTTGGTCAACTTTAGGGATTCCTGGTTTATATACTTCACAATATAATTTAAAATCCTTATGCACACTACTTCTGTGTGGATCTCCATTGTTGAATGAAATCGCCAACAGAATAATTATGGAAGCTACAATATTTTTTTTAAAGAAACAAAACGATTTGACTGAATGCGGCTACCCCATATTTATTTTTTATTATTGTATTTTCTTTTTTTGGCTAAGTAAATTTTTTTTGGGCTTGTTTCCTGTCCCCTTGTTAGCTTGAGTGACAAAATGGTTAAATATATTGTAAGCGCTTTTTATAGAGGTAACCCGATGACCTTGTGTCTTCTCCCTCTATGAATAGCACCATATGAAGTAGCTTTTGCCTATCCTTAATGTTTTACTTGCTTATGAAAAAACAATTTTCGGTCCAAACAGCCTCAGGTCTCTCGGACCACAAATTTGGAATGGTCTACCACAGGAAATAAAATCTGCAGAAAATCTGATCCAATTCAAGTGTTTTCGTCTCAATTTTGCATATTCAGATCAGCTTCCAGGGAGGTCTAATGTTTGTTCACCACAGTTGGCCCTTGTGTTTCCCATTTATGATCATATTGAAGTTACGAATGTCATCTCCATCTACTAAAAACGTTATTGTCCGTTATTTTCTAGAATATATGTGCAAGATTATTTCAATGCCTGTAATCTTTTCATATGTTTTTTTAAACTTCCTCTTACCAATGTCTCAGTGCGGCTACATTCTCGAAGTCGATATGTGCCTACATTAAACCAGGGTTGGCAGATTGGCCTTTTTCAGACCAAATTTCCAATTTTGGCCTTTTTCAGAGCCAAATTGCCTGGAAAATTTGCTTTTGGTCTACTTCTTAAATTTGGCCTTTTTCAGCAGAAACTTTAAAGACATTTCATTGCTTTATATAAACTTTTAACACACAAATTTTACATGGAAAAGCAATACTACACAGTGTGAACCGAAATGTCGATATTTTACCTAACCTAACGATCAGCGATTGAATTTTTTAAAGCGAAATTTTCTCAGTTTCCTGTTTGAGTTTGAAGATTATTTAAAAGGCTCTTGCGTGTAAATATATACTACGCATGCGCAGTGTACTTTTGCAAAATCTTTTGATTTGGCCTTTTTCTGCGCATTTTGGCCAGGGTTGGTCATCCCTCTGGCCTTCTTTTGTAAATTCCATCTAGCAGCCGTGCATTAAACCTCAGATATTGGCACTCAACAAAAGGTAACCAAACCAACAGGATATAATTATACATTTTAATAACGACACCCCGGCTACGTATCTTGTTAGTGTTTAACATAATTAAGATGACTATAAAGTACGCTATGACGCTTTGAAGTCTTTGGATAGGTAGAAGAATTTTATAACAAAAAGCATTTTCTATCTGGGCCTAAATCGCTACTGTAGGCGAACTGATTTTGGCTTTAACGACCTTTATAATGATCAGTCAGTCATTTGTGTAATTTAGAAAATGTGTTTTTCAGGAACTCTATGATAAAGAAGAAGAAGTTTCAATTGGACCGTTTGTTATACAGCCGAGCTCATTCCATTTGCAGCCAAATGATTGTATCAACCTTACAGTCAGTTTCCTCTTTCTTTATGCTAAACATTTTAATATACCCTCTTTTAGGGTTAACAGCTTTTAAGTGTTTCCTCTGAATTGGCTTAAATGTGCTTTTGCTGTTCCTGACGTCATTTTTTTATTTTGCACCTTTTGATGATTAGTTTTTCATCATTTTCTTCATATTTGTTTGTATTTTTATGTGTTTCTTTTCTTTTTCTGCATCCTGGAAAACATGTTCTTACTGTTTAAACTCTGTCACTACCTCCTCTAGATGTCATTTTCTCCTGATGCCGTTAAGAAATTTCAAGAACATCTAGTGATGCTTTGTGACAACTGCCAAATCAAAAAGTTCACAATTGAAGGTAACCAAGGTTTTGTTGCTTGTATGCCACCTTTCTGTCCAATTTCGCCTCGCCTTTTTCTATACAGCCAGTTTTTATCGGTTTCTATAAATTCAAAGCATTCTTTATGGGAAAATAGTTTTGCATCCATTCCGAGTCAGCAAAAGGAAATATATTGATTGCTCTGCTTCTGACTAGATTTTTGGTGATAATCCATCTCCAGACTTGTCTTATTGTTTGCATTGCATGAAAATTGAATCTGTTTTTGCTTTCTACGGTGCATGAATTGTATTTCGATCCATATATGTATTAAATTGCTTCAGGGTATCGTGTTTGATTTCAGGTTTTGGGGAAACTGCCGGTGTCGAGTTGGTCTCAGTTAAAGGCGGTCTTAGTAGTTATGAGATTGGGGAAAGTAAAGATGCGCGAGCCTCTTGTCTTGTTAAATTTCCCGATCGAGTTCCTGGAACTCAAGAAATCAAGCAACTTGAGATAAGAAACGCAACGTAAGTGACGGTTGAAAGTGACTGTACTTTGCAAAGTTGTTTGAAATAAATTGGGATCCTGCCCTTTGTCTACGCAAATTTTTCATTCTAGCCAAGCCAGCTTGTACTCTCGGATAATTATGACCTCAATATAGTCATTTTTTGTAGCTCCAAGTTGCAAAAAGCTGTCGATCTTTCTCAAAACATGTAGTTTATGGCCTCAACTTTCCTGATCTTAACACAACGTAAAATTACAGTTTAAAAAACAGCTGAGTATTGTTTTGCACCAGATAAAAAAAATATTATCAGGGATTTTCCTATGATTTTTCTGTTAAAGCGCACCACTAGATCTCTTGCCAATTTTTGAGATGAAATTTTCTGACACACATTAACATCTCCTCGTAGATTTTTTTCATCATTTACTGTTGACATCTCCTCATAGATTTTTTTATCATTTACTGTTGAATCCTGATTTTTCAAATTTTGAAATTTTTGAAATATAATCCCGCCATTATCATGCAATTGAAATGACGTTTAATTGTTCTAAGTATTGTTTGTTTTTTATTTTCAATAACTAACAGAACAGGAACAAAACTGTGTTTTTTCAACAGAGGCTTTATCATTTTTAGGCAAAAACTTTCCTCCAAAGCAGGAATATTGGTTTGTAGGGTTTCCTAATCATATAATTACTAAATTATTCACTTTAGGTCAGTTGATCTAGAGTATTATTGGCAAATCGACCGACCAGTGTATGCAGGCCATAACCGGCACATGCTGCATAATGACTGTAACCAGGGAGGAGGGCAACCTGCTGCTTTTGAAGTTCAGCCCTCATCAGGGAAGCTTACGTCACTGGGAATCTCTGCATTCAGTTTATCTTTCCAACCAATCCAGGTAGGGTCTTATTGGGAATCTCATTAGGAACTGCGTGTTCAACTGGGAATTTTTTTACCACAGATTATCGACTTTGGTGTACTTAAGTAAATATCCTGTAAAGAATTCACATAAGTCTTTATATTTCCATGCTATAAATAAATATTCACATAAAATGTTCAGTTTAGGAACCGATTTCTACAACAAGAACGAGACTTACAGACTAACACTAGTTGAATCGAAATTGAAGCGATATTTATCTTTGACTTGCAAGCTTGTTCAATTATATTTTTTCTTTTGTCCAAATTTAGAAACTTCGACGAAAGTTAAATGCTAGACATAAATAGATTTTGATCATTGTTTCTCAGGACTCACGAGGCAATTTTTGACTGTTATTTTTAGCTTATCATATATTGATATTTTTTAACCTCAAATAATGTACATTAAAAAAAAAATTTGAGTGATACTGGATAAAATATACTAGCTGCTTATTCAGTTTCTCATCATTCACGTAGAATTGTGCAAATGAAAGTTTTTTAACAAACATATTTTATTCTAAACCATTGTCATTTTCAGCTGGGAATTTACCGTAACGTAGCCCGACTGATTTTAAGGAATGTCCCTTGCACAGAAGATCAGAATTCAGTTTTAGCTGATTTAGTGACGATTCAAATTGAGCTCAAAGGCGGAACAAAGGCTAGTTTCGGTGTTTTATACTTGTTTTTATTTCTTTCTATTACTTTCTATTTTGCTTTTAATCTATTTACCATTCTTCTTCCCTATCTTCTTAACTCCAGTTTTTAAGGTTTTTTATGTTTTTCTGATAAATACACATTAATTAAAAATTTATTGAGAATGCTGTTGTCATATCAGAATCTCTCAAATGCCTGACTTTTCGATCTTAGAAATGAGTAAGATTTAATATTGTTTACAGCAAAAATTCTGCGTCATATATACGATTCATATCTACTTGCTGTGGATGCATATGTAGTTTACATAGCTACTAATAACTCTCTGTGCTATTTTGTTCCCTGGGAAGAGTGAAGATCGACAGTTTCAGAATAGGGTATCACATTTCGCCTTTACTTTTAATTCATTTGTTGACGACAGGTCTAGGTTTTCCTTGAATTACCACTACCATATTCTAATTCACCCTAACACATCAAACCATATGTGACCATAGACTTTCATTCAAAAACCTTTCATTTCTATCTGAAATATTGTTTAGCTTCAGGCTTTAAACCTGATATGATTTAAACCTAATTTTTATATTGCAGATTTTTGACGTATCAACGCACCCTGAAGTGGTTACCCTTGATTGCAATGTTGAAATCAATGTTCCTCATCACTTAGAATTCACTGTGAGTGCTTGATATAAAATGCTTGATGAAATCCGATAATTTTGACGCTTGCCTATGATAAAGACCTGTTCTTTCAACATTAAATTGAAACAATCACCTGCCTATAACAAGGGCAGACAAATCTTACTACTATTAGTCATATCATAAAAATTGTTACTGTTTGTCAAGTATGAAATATCTATGTTATTAATCAGTTAAAGATATAAGTTGATCTCCACTTATAAGGCAAACCAACCACTCTCCGCTTATAAATTGTGTATCGATTCCCTCTCGACCTAGAATAATCTTGAAATTATAAATATAATTCTAATTTTAACCGCTTTATAAATTTATAACTTATGTAATCAAGTTTAATCGTATACCGTATATTCTGTTATGGATCCGTCTTTATTACCAGATTTTTCCTGATTTAGAATGTACATTCTCCGATTTAATTCAATTCGCCTTAATTTGTATACTTTAAACGACCCTTAAAGCCTGTCTTGTTTATGCCCTTTTTACGTAGTTTCGAAGGTTACTTAAATTTTCTTCCTAATATCCTAGCAAAGGTGATTAAGGTAGGCGAAAACATGTAGTTTCAGTGTTAAGGATATTGTTGATCAATCAATCCAAAATTTTAAATGGATCTTTTTTTGTCCCGCTTGATTTCGTTAAACTGTTACTCTCTTTTTACGGATTTCCTTGTCTAAAATTTCCTATTTTGCAACCTGGTATAGAGAAGACTTTGCAATATGGGAAGCTGTCATTTTTTAATCATCCAATCAGCTAATTTTTCAGCTTTTCGTTGTTTTTTATCTTCAACATTCTATTCACCTTCTCCTCTCTTAAACATTCTTTTCAGGTCTTCAATAATAGCTCTTCGCCTTGTCCAATCGCATGGGAGAATATTGAAGATGAGGAATGTTCAGTTCGAATTGAACCGAACGGGCAAGAAATCGGTTAGTTTTTTTCTATAGAAAATTAATTTACTGTTTATTTTGTGGCATTTGTTAGTTCCCAAGCTTCCTTTATTTGCGCGTGTCAAGTGTCTAAATTTGCTCTTCTGTTAGCAACTGTTGAATTAAAAACTTTACGGTTTTGCGACTTGGTATTTTTTAAGAATCTACATGGTACCTGAAATGAAACTTTGTTTGCAGTCTCCTTCTACTTTTTAAGGAATGATTATAACTGACAATTTGCTTATTTTGGTAAAAAATGAATATATTAATGTGTAATAAGATGAGTTACGTGTAATATGAAAATTAGGATGTTTTTACAGGACAAATGCATCTGAGAATTATTTTTCATTTATATATAGAAATATCGAAATATGAAAATATGGAAATGTAGAGTTGAGAAATCTAGAAATCTGAACTAACATTTTCGAACTATGAATGGCAGTGATTATGAGCATAAAGGTCATAATGCGGGCAAATCAGAGTAGAAAAACAGGGGTGCTAAAATTTCTGTGTAAAGCTTACTTTTTAACAAATGATTTAAGCTATATTTTTTATGAATTCCAACTATATCTTTCCAATTTTTTAGTAAACAATGCCAACATTAACGCAGATTATGCAGTAATTAATCTCAGTTCATTAGGAATGAGCGCAATGTAAAAAATTTTGGTTAAAGGAGTTTTTTTCTCGTCACAGGTCCGAATTCACGAAGCGAATGCTATGTGACATGTGTTGGTAAGAAGCCAGGGCTTGTAAGAAGAACGTTATTCGGTAAAATACCGCACAGGACTCTGCCTGCCTATTGCCATTTTGAATTACATTTTACTGTAAGTAGTGCACTGGTGGTGATTTTTCATAAAATGTTTTGCCTTTGGCGAGATTTAGCATACTTCGTGACGTTATGTTTCTTGGACTAAGGGTATCGAATGATATGTTATACTTAATAGTTTGAAATGAAGACTTCATAGCAGAAATTCCATCACTTTTATAAACGTTTATCATATTTCGTTGGTCACTGGTAATAAAGTTTTCTTTTTTATTGATTTATCTTAAATAAAAATTCTACCTCTCTACATTGTAGAGTATACATTTATCATTTGCTAGGGTTATGATAAGGTATCTCAAGCTAAAATGAATACCAATCTACTATTAAGATGCAAATAATTGAAAAAAATGTATACCATACACCGAGATGAATAGAGTATACAGGCCGATCACAAAATTTCAGATGACTACTTTGCCAATCTATGTTGGGAAGAGCCAATCATAGATGAAATAGGCCGGAGTGGAATATTCTCTATGTGTGTTTAGGAAGGCCATACATCCGAGGTCTTTGTGAGCCTCACCAGTCAGGATTTTTGTTTGACTTTTCTGGTCCTTCATCTCGGTCTCCAACTCTATTCATCTCGGTCTATAGAAGGCTCCTTTCCTTTTCCCAAGAATATATGTATCATAGCTTTCATCCATGCTGCCTTTCGCCCTTCATTTGTTGAAAGATTTAACGAATAATTTTCAGGGACCAGCGGTGCGATTCTTGGACAGACTGTTAAATTTTGGGCTTGTTCGTCACAAGAATGATCAAAAGAGACTTGTAGAACTCAAAAACTTTTCGAGTATCGATGCCCACTGGAGTCTTAATGAATCTGTAAGTCTCTTTCTTTGTATGCAGCAACCCATGCCTACTTCCTGTTACATTCTCATATCAAGGAATCATAACACACAAGCTTTCATTTTTCCATAGACTATAAAATGGCTACTTTTTAAGTTTTTTCTAAGTCAATCAATCTTAGCCAATCAATAAGCATACGAGTGTTATTAGGCTCGCTGATTGGCCTACTGTTTATTGAAGATGGCTGAAGCCACTTTCGTATTTTTCCATTGCTTTTAATGTCGTAACTAGTGAAAAGGATTTTTACTGTTGCACCAAACTCATTAGCATTGATGTAGACCCCGTTGTACAAACAGTAAAATGCCCTCTTACTTGGAATATTTCGATTTAATTTTGCTTTTTAGGGTAATAGATCTAAAAATGTTCTCATTCGTTGTGATTTTTTTTAATTACTTGCAATATTATACAGAAAGACCAGGAGAAACAACATACATAAATGACATAGTTTTGATACGTTAAAGATGTGTTCTTCCTGGCCAGCGATTTTGATATATTGTACTTATCTCTTCGTAGAACATGGATTTACTTACCTTGGAACCTGTTTCTGGTGTTATTGAATCTAACAGCATGCAAGTGATCCTTGTCCATTTGAAAGCTGATAGCCCTTGCATCCTAAATGAAATAATTGAGATTGAAATAGATTCAGGAGAGAATTGGTGGGTGTTCACTAAAGTACTAAATTATTAAAGTATCAAAATCTTTGAGTTATTCTTCGTTATAGTTGTGAAGAGGGTATGGTTGCTCTTTTTGTTTATGAATAGTAGAGTTGATTCCAATGACAAGAAATCTTTTTAGATCCCTTTCTTCCAGCAACCTTTTTTAAATATGTTTCTTGTAGAGACCTTTCAATGTTAAATTCATTATTAAGTTATTGTGCTTTATCTCCTACGATATTACATTTCGAGAAATTGTTCTCCTTCTGTTTGTAAAAATTTAGCCTAGAAGCTGACCCTTTTTCAATTCAAATACTTAACCTTTTCTAATTGATGAGATGTTTTATTTTCCAAGTTACTAAAGCTTTAGAAACATTTTTCACTTCATGACGTTTTTCTATAAAGATAGTGTCGATATCCTTTTCCAGCCCTACCTCTTCCATAAGTGAAGATTGTCAATTCTGCATGAAGCTGTTTAGACACATTTCTATGCACAAAATAGGTAGCAAATCGATCAAATAACCTCTTCCCTACTCAAGATTTGGTTGAATGTTTGTAGCAGAGATATCAACATTGATGCGAAGAAATCCCTATCCAATTTTTTGAGAAGAAAGAATTGCAAAATTCTATTTCAAGGATTGGAGATTTTTATATATGTGATATTTTCTTTCTTGCCTCAATTTTTAGTTATCTTGAAGCCAGAGCTATAATTGAAATGCCTGAGGTCGTACTCCTGAAAAGTGGTATTGCCATTGAGGAATGCTTTACCAATATCCCAGTTTCACAGACTGTGGCTCTACAAAATTTGACACTTTTCTCCGTGGAATACAAATGGACCAAGGTATTTCCTTAAATTTTCTCAATACATATTCTTTATCAAGATCACACATATGGTTCTCATATCTTGTTGAATTTTGTCAAAAAGATTTTGTGTGTCAAAACTGGTACGCAGCACTGTAGGTTAAAACGCAAGCTGAAATTTCATGGGATCTCGAAATTTTTAACTATCACAACGTTTGCATGTGTATAACAAGCTTATTGAAATCAAAAGTTTCCTTTGTTTTTCTTACTTTTTTTAAGAGGAGACAGTTTTTGAACCCCTGATTTGAGCTTGTATAATTTAGATAGGTAGAAATTTTTACATAACTGAGAAATGCCCCATAGATCCAACACATTTGAATTCAGCATATTTATCTTGCCTGAATAACATATAATGACCTAACCTTGCTCATCAAACTGCTGTAACAAATTCAATGAAATTGAGAAATTGTTTCATCAGGTTCTGGGAAAGGATTCAGAACTGTGTGACCTTCATTTCACCAAGGCAGAAGGGACGCTGAAGCCAAGGGAAAAGCTGGAAACAGAGTTTATACTTTGCGTAAAAAAGCAGGTTCGTGTGCAAGTTCATTTGTCCTTTTGGATATCTTTTATGAATCATCATAATTTTTTCATTTTGCGTTGTTGATCGTGTGTGGCATAACATGTTTGCTACTTTTTAAAGGGCAGGACGAGCTGAGAAAACTGTGTCAACCACTGCGGAGTTTATATCTGCGTAACATTACGTTTATAAACTTTAATTTCGCGAAAAGCTGCTTGCAGATTATATGAATATTTGTTAAGGCAATGACTGGCACTTCACATGGGGGTGCACCTCTTTGCCTCAGTAGTTTCAGCAGGAATTTACATAATCTTCGTACAGATCGAAGAGATTTCTATAAAATTATCAACTTATACAAGACTTCGTACTTTTTGGATTTTCAATCGTTTTTCAGCAGATCTTCTGAATGTCCGAATGCGGCATTCGGACATTCGGACGGCTGCTACTCACACATTGCGCTTCCACCCACTTAAAACCATCTTTTGCCATGATTTTTGTTAACCAAAAATTTCTCTAATGAGCAATGTTATTATTCAGGATTTGAAGAAAAATTTCAAGCCATCGCCAGTTTTGCAATATCTTTTACGGTTCAAGGAAAGATATGAATTATAGCAGCGAGAAATAAAACATTGCTCTAAATTTGACTTGACGTCCACAGCATGTGTCCTGGTTTTAGCTTGGAATTTTTCCTAGATTTGCCATTTTTCCAGAATATTTTACGGAGGTCTAGTGCTTTTGAGTTTCCTGGAGACAGGGATCCTTGAACCAAGGGCTTGAAATTTAGTAATCGCGTTCTTTTTTTGTTCATTTTAGAAGATGTTATGAGATCTCTTTACTTAAGAATCCTTTCCTGGAAAACTTAAAACAATGAGAAAATTTGTGTCTAAAAAACTGCAAATTTTCCTATCATTCAGGGGACAATCAATGACTTGTTCGCTGTTTGTGAGATTGAAGGCATGGTGCATCCGTTGATATTGTCCATAGCAGCGAATGTCTCAGGCCTCAAAGTAGATTTTGCCACGCCAGATGTCAGTGGAATGCTGTCAAGGTATACGAGGAAACATTTTTTTAAAATTCATTTCCTGTCTATTTTATCAATTGATATTTCTTTTGTCACTTTACACTTCGTATTCGAAATTTATCAAACGAATTAAATACTTTTTTCAGCCCAACAACACATTCGGAGCTAAAACTGGAATTCGGATATGATGTCCCGATTTCCTCGAATCCAAAGACTGTGGTTGTCATGAAGAATAACTCAGCGATTTCTGCATCATTTTCAATTTATATTGACAATTTCAAAGGAGGAAGATTGCCAACTCCACCAGAGAAAAAGAGACCAGGTATTTTGTCATTTTCAAAAATGACGATCATTATCTGTAAATAGAATATCAGCTTAGCACCGCGGAAGATTCTTTTCTGCATACTTAGAAGCTAAACGAAGGGTTTGTGCGCAAGAATCCAGTGATAGATCAAAACAGACAATTGAAGCAGTTTATGTCATCAAGCAAAACAATTACTTAGGTAACTTATTGCTGCCTTGTATCTATTCGCGTTGGATCTGATTCAGCCCGCGTTCATTAGAGGCGCGTTAGCCACATAGTTAGCCTGCTTGAATGCAGTGTTCGTGTCCTGACTCGATCCATAGTTTTTATCCGAATAAGCAAAATTAAACCAGGCAGACGAAGGCTTCTGTTTTTTCCCTTGAACACTTCAACTATAATGAGGGTTAGCGGTCAATAATCAAATGCATTATCCTTCCTCTCTTGTTTCTTGATCCACACCTTAAATGCCAAATAATATCAAATATATAGTATTATTTCACCTATCATGCGTAGGTTTTTTTCTCTCACGGGTGCTTTCACAAGTTACGTTTTTAAATGTGTAGCTGGATCTTTATACGTAAATATTGTGAAAGGGTATGTGCTGTGTGCTAGTCAGTAACTTTTCGTCTTATTCATTTCAGACAAGCAAGAAAGCAAGACGTGAGTATAAATCTCTCCATATTTGAATTTTTTTTCTGCAGTTACCTCGAAGTCTCTTTATTTAGTTTTATCTTGGATAGAAAAGACTTATTTTGATGTTTAAGTAATCCCAGGTTTTGCAAAAACTTCAACGTAACAGTGAAGATTGGAACTTTTGCTGGAACTTTTGGTAAGAACGTCTTTTTGACAACCACAACAAGCTTTGTCATTGAAAACATCTATCTTTTGCTGTTTCTACTTCTAGACGAAGTCTTCCGTTGCTTAGTAAAACAGATACAAAGGCTGATCTTTACAACCGGTTGTCAAGCAAAGCATTCAAAGGTATTTTGATTTAACATAAATATTGACGTCTATTTTCGAACGATTATTGACACTACCGTTGAGTTTGTTTGCAAAAGGAAAGGACTAATTTTAGGGCCCTTTTTAAAAAGAAATTATCAGTAATGTTCTGTATCAACAAAATGAATTAACAGCTACACCTTGGTGTGTTGTGACGTAGAAGGAATGTACATTTTTTCAGAGTGATCTCATTGTGTTAAGATGGCAGACTGATACTCTTTTATTTCTAAACCTTTGCGTGTGAAATTGTTTGACAGAGGTCGATGAAAACATAGGGAAGAGTATGTCGAGGACAATTTTGATAGGGTGACAGGCTGCACTGATCTTTTCAGGAAAGTTTTTTGCATATGCCCAAAATTTTCTTTGAAACAAAAATCCCTGTGATGAAAATTTTGTGAATGGTTGGCTTGAATTAGACTTTGACACAGCACAACTGTTTTTTCTTTCTTTTTCGCAGGAAATTTTGACAAGTTTCGTAAAAAAATTTCTCGGCCTCTACATTGCAAATTTATATGTTCGTAATAGCCTTAGTATTGACTGAATTGAGATGCGAGAAAACAAAGGTTTGCTTACTTATAAGCACGTGATTAGTTGAAAGTGGAAAGATTTTAATAAAAAATAAGTCATCATCAGTTGACCATATAATTGCACTAGGAATATGAGTGTCGTTTAGACTGCAATTTTGTTTAAATTCTGTTCAACATTATCTGAGAACTCGCTATGAATTACGAATTTTTTATTCATGATTATACTCAATTTTTATATGTGTCCTTAAAATGGTGCTCTAAATTTGATAAGAAAAATAATATGTGTTTAAAAGTATATCTATTTGGTGACCACAGTGTGGGCTTTTTGTTAGTGAGCTTTTTGTCAGTCAGCTTTTTCTAGAATTTTGCTTTGCTGGTAGCTTATTCAATTGTGCTGTCCTTTTGTTGTAATCTTTTCTGGACACTAGTGTTTTCATGAAATTGCTATATCAACAATGTTTGATGCTTTCCTCCATTGGATTTGAAACCTACTTTGCTCAATATCAATACTCGTCTCTTCTAATGTGAATTTCCTTCTTTTGCAGTAAACTAATATTTTTTTCAAAACATCATTTATATACTTATTTGTCCCTACACAGATCTTTGCGATGCCGCACTTTCGGATGGCAAAGGGGCAGCATTCCTTCCAAACCCTTCGCAGGGGCAGTTAGGGCCATTTGAGCAAATCATCATCGAAGTCACTGCTTACGTCGACATGTGGGGAGAGTACAATGACAAGCTTATTTGCATAGTAAGTTACCTTCTGTCCTTTAATATAACTGAATATGATTTAGTACAATGTTGTCATCTAACATTGCAGTTTATTGCCTTGGTGGCTGAAAAAGTTATGTCTGTTTGATTAGATATATGAACAGTCCTATTAATTTCAAATATTTTGTTTCTGAAGCCAATTCCTTCTAGGAGGAGGTTTCAGCTGTAGTTTTTTCTGAATTTCACCACCCAACTTGCTATGTTATTTTCATTATTTTTAATATCATTCATTATCTTTATTCAGTGAATTTCCTAATGCAATCTTATTGCAGGTACATTGAGCTGGGAATATTTTGTGCCCCAAAGTCCATCAAATGTTTAGAAATGTCTATTTTATTACTTTTTCTTTATTGCAAAACCAGATATCAGTAAGCACTTGCAACCCCAACAGTGATTCCCATTTTTTACATCCCTGATGTCTTTTTACGTCTGCTATGAAGAAGTTAACTAAAACCGTATGTAATCTTTCCTTTTTGCAGGTTGATGGGCTTAAACCAGTTGAAGTTCCGATTCACTTAGAATGTTCTGGTTGCCCATTAAAATTCCAGTTTTCTAAAGACCCAAATCCAGTTTTACGGTGAGCATCTTTGCCTTGTGTTCAACTGGCAAGGTTTTTAAATCTATAAGATGATAAAGCGGCTGAAATAGATGACAATTGCAGGCTGGTGTCCAAACAAAAATCGCATATAATCTTGATAAAGAATCTTTTGACAACGTTAGATATAGAGTTGCTTCTTGTAGAAAAGTCGCCTAATATAGCTGAAGCTGCCATTTCTGAA
This sequence comes from Rhopilema esculentum, assembly GCF_013076305.1. The sequence continues at coordinate 4,041,617 of NW_027019306.1, forward strand.
GTCAACTGTAAACTAACTTCGTTTGCATAGAAAGTCATTTCAATATTGGCCCTTTCATACCATCTGCTTCTTGATCCTCATCGAGATTCTTTTCGTCAGGTTTGGATCTCATATTTCTGGAGGTGATATACACAGCAGAGCGTTGAAGATAAACAATCAAAGTCCATGTGGTATGTAACTTCTTGAAATCACTCACCTACAATCCTGGCCAAAAGGTTAGTGAAAAAACCACTAAAATTGCAACTTGGCCCCAAAAATATTATCAAAACCCCCCATCCCTGCAGCAATGTTGGTTTTTTTCTTAAATACCCAGATAACAGCAATTGAAAAGAGTAGAAATAAGCGTATCAACATTGACTGTGGGTGGGCGGGGGCGGGGAGCGTATTTTTCCAAAAATACTACAATTTGCCAGCTAGTCTAATAACTTTTGGCTAGGATTGAAGTTCTCACCTTGACCCATTCAGGAGCCGAATCCTATTCTGTCTTTCTTGTCATATAAAAAGAGAGCGTTTAAAGGCTAAATTAAGCCTTTTAAAGATATCTCCTTTAACAAATTTTTAATTTGTCAATGAAATCTAGATGTTGAAAGCAATGAAAGTATTTTTCACTATTTTCTCTGCAGATATCCGTGTGGATTGGCGGTGCTACTCTTCAGAAAATGAAGACACGCAGCTACTTGATCTGCTTGTCATGATTGGGAACCCATTCCCTCCTCTGGACAAGGATGGCCAGGAAGTAGAATTGGAAGATGATCTGGAGGAACCTCTTATCAGAGTCAAGTTAAACCCTCATCAAGGAAAAATAGCAAGCATTCCATTTGCTGTTGAACCAAAACAAATGGTAAGAAAAATTATGTATTTTATTGTGTGTCTGCTGTGCCTACCCTAATAACCTGTTCTGCGTTGCTGCAGAACTAACGTCTAGCTCTCCCAATATTTTGCGTCAATATCTATGACCTTTTCTGATTGTTTCCTTAATTTCATTTCCTTTAATAAAGGCCTCTTAAACAAAGGGAAAAATTTAATTTGATTGTGCAAATTCTTGTAACCATACTTTCCTACCATGTCAATATGTTCATCTGTTTATTTTTCAGCCCTGATATTGCGCCTTACTTTATTTTCATGCCACAAAAAATTCTCACTTTCAAATTACGTTCAAGATGAATAAAATCTAATTATAAGAAAAGCGGCACCGATAAATTATATTCTGATATGCAGACAATATCCTGTTGTGTGCTTGACATATTCACTTTTTATTTCTAGAAATTCTTTAGGCATGGTTTCTCGGATATTTGAAGCATCAATAGGCGAAAATAAAAAGGCGCTGTTATTCAAAATAGCACAGAGATAAACTGTAGCTTTGCAATCAAATGTTTCTAGCATTTATTTAAATTTTACCTGCAGATTATTCCAGCCAAAAGCTCAACCCAAGCAACAGCCAGGTTCATTCCATTTGAGAATGCCGTAGAAAAAATGGATGTTCAGGGATATGCACTTGGATTTATGAGTTTACTGAACCAGGTGAGCCAATTTCTGCACCCTTATTATTTTGATAGCTTTGTCTGCTATTGTTTGGACACATCGCCTGTTGTGATTGAAGCGAATTGGTTCCTTTACTTGCTGACATTTGAAATTGTGACATTAAAGTAGCTAGCCATATCTTTTCTCTGTTAAGTTTGCTTTCTTTCATGCAAAGGCATACAACCTCTTATCAATAGGAGAGCAGCTCATAATTCTTTTCAATACAGTATCTTTTCACAACTTTTATAAAGTTTTCTTCAATTTAAGGATAAGTTTCACGAAGAAGGCCGAACGCTTAGATGTGATGGAATCGATGTACCTCCGTTTCATTTGAACTTTACAGGGAGCATCAAGCCGGCAAGGTAACGATGGCCTGTTTATTTTTTATGATGACATACTTGTATATAGTTTTCTTCTGCAAAAAGTATTAATGCTTCTCCTTTCAAGATGTAATTTTGCAATGAAGGTAACTGTTTAGCGGGCTTATGAATAATGTTCTATGCTGTATTGACAAAGCTGTTTAGTTGCTTAATGATAGCATGTCGCGTTAAACTCTGCAACTTAGACCTGTTCTTTACAAACTGTGACGGGCCGGGAATATCTTATTTGACGAAATTATATTAAAGTTGACGAATTAAATATTTTTTGAATTTTTAAAGCCATAGCTGCAACTCAAGCTGAAATCCTGATTTCTTGATTCACTATTATTTACTATCTTCAAGTGATAATTTTGTATTTGCTCGAGTAATGATTTAAAATCTTGTCTAATACAGTCGACTCCACTTACAGTCACTCCAGTTAAAATTATACCACTGGTTACAGTCACATAAAATTTAGAACCAAATTGGTAAAAGATCCGTTTACAGTCACAATCCGTTTACAGCCATCAATTTTCAAGCAACGTTTGGTGTGACTATAACCGGAGTCTTCTCTATTCTGTTAAAGCTCTTTCTTTTTATCTTATCAGAGTCATTGTCGAAACCGAATCAGAGAGTGGCTTTGTGTTTGAGACAGTTGCCAGTAATTTGCTTCGACCGGACGGAAACTCAAGCTACAAGGTATGTCAGATTTTCACGAAGCGCGCAGTAATGCTTTTTTTAAAATTTTATTATGTCTCTGTTGTAAGTGTACCGCAGATTTGGACCGAGCTTTGGTGGCTGGCTTAATAGCATCAGGTGAGCAGTGGTGTGTGGCTTTAACTTAATTCCATGGGGAGTAGCACTGTTTTCTTCAATAAACGACGAGTTGAGCAGGACTACTCTAAACCAATTCAAAGTTAAATTGTACGAAAAAGAACAGTGAATAGCGATGACAGATTAACTTTGTCAGATCATCGGCTAAAAAGCTAAAGTTTAAATATTAAATAATATCATTAATGTTTTAAATCCTTTTTACAGTAGAAATTCTGCTCTTAGCTGCAGTAAAAATTACTTGTATTTGCACAAATATCCTTTCAGGATTAGCGCTGTTCTTCAGGATATATCCTAACAATTCCTTAACTTTAACTATCCTAACCTTAGTCATATTCAAATCTGAGGTTGAACGGTAACTAAAATAATTTCATTAATGTCACTTAAAAAATGGTCTTAAATGTTATAAAAAGCAATAAAACAATAAAATAAAAAGAGTGACATGAAAGATTATAAAAAATAATCACTGCAAATCGTCTTATAATCATCGTGAGCAGTATTTTGTGATTGAATCGCCTCTCAGGAAAATCTTCTTGACCCATCAAGAAATAAAGATAAACAACAAGCAAATACTCAGAAACTCCTTTTAAATTTCTCCGTCTGTGAATATTCACAAACGTAGACCACTATTACACAATCGCTGCAAAGATAACAGTATGTTCAATTCTGTGTTATTCGAGTTTTATCTGATCAATTCTCTCTTGCAAATACCGTGCGTGGTTTCCACGAAAACAGAAGAATTTCAAGGAATTTTCCTATGAAACAATACGAAGTGAATGAGATTGCATAGAGTGATTTGCCCCTTCTTCTGTTGTCTTGTTGTCTGATGCTCTAATAAACTGATATTTTGATTAGAGAGATTGGGAAAAGGGACGACATAAGGTCGTTTATGCAAAGAGCGCAATGATGGTGCCTCTTGTTTCAACAACATTTCCAAAAAAGGGGGCTTGAATATCCGGTATGGAATGTTAATGCTCACATCGTAAAATCATAGCCAACATCATCGTTCCCCACTTTCTATACCCCGGTCGGCTTTTGTTGGTAATTATCTCGATTATTCATCTACAAATACACAAGAAAAAATATTACGTCAGGTTGGGATTTCAATCCTAAAGCTGGTGAAATTCTTTCCAAGGCTTGTTTTAATCATGATACAGAACTCTGCTCTACTCTCAAGAATGAGGTTTTGTATGCTTTTTCTGCTCTTGAAAGGTGAAGTTCGTAATTGCTAAGTAAATACTGCTTACTTAAGGTCACTAAATATTTTGTTTGGTTTCCGCGAAAATTTTTATACGCGGTATTTACTTTTGCATTAATTCATCCTAAATCCTCAATAACCTAGCCTTGTGTTTGTTTTTGTCATTATAGTAAAGCACAAATCTTCCATTAGATTAACGAATTCATTCTTTTGTTTTTTCTAATCTTCTTTTTCACCTCCCACGTCAAACTTCCAAAGCTCTTGTGATCTAATTCGATTTCCAATTAATTTGCTGACTGCTCTGTTGCTATTTTTGGGTATTTTTATTGCATTGATTTCTTTGGCTTCGAAAAATGATAATATGTCACCAGTCTCCATCACATAAATACTTGTCATTTTGAATGCAATCTGTGTACCGACTTCTTTAACTTAAACGCTTTATAAAACAATACACCAGGCACATAGCAAGATAAAATATTAAGTAAACGTAGCTTCCCTTATAAATATCCGCCTTCTTGAATAAGCACTTGAAATTTAAATTAATATTGATGCTGTTTGGGAAAACAGCCTCCTTTGAAACGTCGCTTTAGAAATATGTATGTGAACTTTATGCCCCTGTTTGACATATCTGACGTAACCCAAGCAATATGGAAGAGAGATCAAGCCAATGGGCTAAAACCAAAATTGTTTTTTTTCCAGTGAACGGATCAGTTTTATTTCTTGCAAAATCTTTTTGTTTTTCAATAAAGTCCATAACAATCTACAAAAAATCCTTTTGCTCTGAAAATTTCGTAAGCTTTTTGGCAAAAGTGAATTGGCCATCGCAAAAAAGAGCTTCTTGTTTTTAGAATTTTGTGAATCTAGGCCTCTTTTAAGGCCCATTACTACTGCAAGGTATACAAGCCAAGCCTTTGTACATATGGCAAAACATCTCTAAATAGGGAAGGTTTTCTTATCTTATGATTTTATTATACTTTCCAACTTGACAAAGAAGAACAGTAGGTAACTCGCAGTATATAGGCCATTTCATTCTTGTGTTTTCATGGATAACCAGCGTTTACACCAATGCCATTGAAGGGTTTGCTCTAATGCAAAGGAGCCTAATTTTGAAAAGGCCAGGCGTATTTAAACGGGATATACTTATAAAGAGAATATGATTGGGGGCGATTTCTCGACCCACCTTCATGTTAGTATCACTGAGATAAAATGACAGAACTAGTTCTGTTATTTTACCTTGGTTTTACCCAAAACTAACTGATTCTTTTGTTGCTTTGAATGCAATTTCAATACATATTGCATTTTTACTAATTTTCAAAGGCCTAGATGTATGGTATTTTAGGAGCTATATATGAAACTTTTTATCTCAAATCTCAAGATCCCAAACTTTTGCTTGATTTTCTAACTGATGTTTATAATCTTGAAGGCTCACTTGCCCTTCTTGCATTGAATGGTTTGTTTCTCCTCATCCACAAATATAACTTAGACTACCCAGACTTTTTTGAAAAGCTCTACTTTCTTTTATGTATGGTATGGTATTTTATGTAGATGTATGGTATTTTAGGAGCTATATATGAAAACATTATTTGCTATGAAAAATAGATATATTATCAACATTTTTCTCACAATCTTTTGTCCTAGTTTCAAGAGGCTTTTCTAATTGCTTTCGATTTTCATGTTCAATAAACCAATTCATGATCAGCTGAAAATTTCTGATCCATTTCCAGCTAAAATTGTATGACTTCTTTTGTGAAAATTACTGTTTACCGGTCTGTCACAAAGTGCTTGATACCGTATAGGCAGAGATGTACACGCTGTTTGGTGTCTTGTCTACACGGCATCGAAAAAGGATCTATACACCAAATAACATGATTTCTATCATACCCACATGAAGTAATAGTGTTCTTAATTTTTTTCGTCACAAAAATTTATTTTGAGACTTTTTTAGATTTCACGCACATAATCAAAGGCATCGTGGAATACCTCTAGATGTGAAATCAGTTAAGTGAGTTACATATTGGCTGAGTTATGGCCACAAAAGTACAGGCTCTTTCTCCATCAAAACCCTGTGATTCGGTCCCTGTTCATAACGTTATGAATCAAATCGAGATAACAGTAATCTTTTAGGAATTTTCAAATCTTTTTTGGCAATCTCCAACCTAGTTTTCAACAATTCTGACTGGTTTTGCATATCAAGCGAAATTTATGTGTGTTCTTTTAAGGTTATGTGGTCCAAAGTCAAAAATTTTAAAAACATATTTTTGTGACCGCACAATTGAAAACACTATTGCCTGTTATAAGCCTGCATTTAGCAGGCGAGTTTATAACAAACCAAATCGGTCATCGTTTCATATTTGAACACCACTCACAATAAGCAATGTTTTAAAATCAAAAAATGAACTTCACAATCAAACTGAAAAATGTTTTTGATAAAATCATAAAAGCAGTCTGTCATCGTTTGCAGACATGTTATTCATTGAATTCTGTTTAAGCTTTTTAGAAATTGTTCTAAATACAAAACCAATCAATTATTGAATGAGTTGCCATTGTTGCACAGATCTTGCAAGTGGTTGCACAAAAAGGCTCATTCACACTTTATTTTTTGTATAGAATGTGCTATTCGTGGCATTATAAACTTGCTAAATAATTCAGCGTCTTAGATTATTAAAGGCTTCATCCAATCTATGATCCCTTGAATTTTGAATTGAATTAAGTCGTGATTAACATTATTCTATTTAGATTTGGACTTTAAGGTCATTTTTTGTTTCAATACTTCTACTTTCCAGTTACAGAATAAGCAATATAGAAAGGTAGAAATCGAGTGAAAATTCTTGTAATCACAAACGAGATGCAATCCCCTCTTACCATTAGTGTACAAGAATTACCACGAAAACAAAGGGTTTCGAGGGATTTTCAGATGTAACAATAGGTGCACAGATTTTTATGGAGTGTTTTGCCTTCCGACAAAATTTTTGTAGTCACAATGACGTTTTGAAGACTTGCTAGTTGACTTACTCAGAAAATATGTTTAAGGATTGCTCTTTTATCCTTGATTGACCCTTTAAAATGTTTCAAGTCTTTTTACTTACAAAATTAAGTGTCTTTGTACCTTAAGGTAATTGCCACATGCACTAGGTAGCTATAAGAATTCTGGCACTTCGACAAAAGATTTTATGCTTAACTCCAGGATCTCACGTTTGCTCTCGTAAAGTTCCTATATTGTCAAAAAAGAAAACATTGATTAAAATTGTGTAGAATAGAGACACTTTTTCAACAAACAACTTGTTTGAACCGATAATTTCTTTGGTGTCTGCAGTGTTATCTGCATGTCAGTACATACATTGGCAAGCCAGTACTTAATTTTTCAAGCCAGTACTTACATTTGCAATCCAGTACTTGCATGTGACATATTGGAAAAAGAGCAGCTTTACTAAAATGGAAAGTAAAGCTACTCACCAAAGTAGTTTTGACAGCGTCATGCATTGTATCTATAGAATCTTGAAAAGAATATACGATAAAACAGGGTATTGCGGGGATATTGCCAGTAAATGGCTCATTTTATTCTAATCTGTGTTTATATTCGTTGCATAGATAGCTGAGAACTTTGTCACGACTGATAAAACAGGCAGAGCTATAGTCAAAGCTCCAAATACCATAAAGAATGCGGCAAAAAGTTTCCCAAGCAGCGTCCCTGGCACAATATCACCATACCCCAGAACGACCACTGTTTGTACCGCCCACCAAAGTGCGTCCGGTATGCTTTTAAATTCCGTCTTATCGCGGTCCATTTCAGCGTAAAAGACGATGCTCCCTCCGAATATGATAACAATCACGAGGCAAAGCAGCAGCTCTTTGATATCATCAACGGTGGAAACAAGAATCTTTCCAACTAATTTCATCCTTTTAGACTGCCTGCCCAGGCGAAACAATCGAAATATCCGTACAAACCTGAGAGTCCGCAGTATTCTATGATAATAGAGCTCTCCATGGATACTACTCATTATGAAATACGGAACGACAGCGAGGGTGTCGATTATATTCACAGGGGTTTTAAAGAACTGGCATTTGCTGGGCGAAACGATTACTCGAACAATCAGCTCCAGCAGAAACCAACTGTTTAGTGCATATTCCATGTAAAGTTGGATTTTTTCTCGCTTATTTCTGCGGAGCCATTTCTGTACATCCGGAATGCTTTCAAGACAGGCGATTATAACTGAAAGTAAAATCATCGATAGAGAAAAGATTGCGAAAACCTTGGCTGCCTTTGAAGATTCTGGTCTCTCAACAAACCTCCAAATGATCCTCTGCAAGTTGCTTGAAGGAATCTGTTTCCGCTCATTGCTGATAAACATTCCTTCCTTCAGCTTCATCTCCTTGATTGCTACGGCGGGTAGCTCGAAATATTTACACTCGCTTTCAAATGTCTCAAATCCCACGTTCGATGGTCTGCTTAACCGGCCATTTGACTGATAGAAATACAATATCCCTTCAAATGCTGCTCGGTTTCTGTTAAAAAAGTATTGATTCGTGTTGAAGCAGAAAAAGCTGTTTCTCTTTGTTGGGTCTCCCAGCAAAGTTCGTGGGTATCTCCCGAGAGTTGCTGCCCATGTTTCAAATATCTCCCCGCTAATATTCAGAGTAATTCGCTCTCTTGGAGACACTTCCATATTCCTCTTCTCACTGTATCGCGTTATTTAATGAATTAATTTTTCATACTCCTTTCTTGGCGCTTTAAATCCAGCGAAGTTGAATTGCTCCTCCAACTTGGCTTTTAAAGCCGTTCCTCCCAAACGCTGTTTTGGCAGAGTTAGAAAGCTACCTGTTCATTCAGTTCAGCTTGATTTTAACCATTTGTTGTTTGCGCAATTCTTAATCTAAGTTTTCACATCTACCATATTCTTTTTTCATTAACTGTGAAATTAATTTACAGTGCAATGTGTGTGTCTGTGTGAATAGGCGAGCTCGCTACTTCCAAAATACCTGTTCACAATCGCAGTCGGATTTCTTCAGATTTTCTGCCCATTCATTTTCTGATCAATTCAAAGGAAATCTCTCGCTTTCATTAATTTTTACTATCCGTATAAAGTATTCTTTATTTTGATAGAAGCTAGCTAGTAAATTCTGTCTTATAACATCTACTTGTTTGTTCTTCAAAGTTTCTTTTCGTATTTTCGTAGTTTTGCCACTGCATCAATTTTCTTTCGCAAGGTTTAACGACTATGGCTTACTACAGTCCCTTCAGCAGCCTTCGTACAGCATCATCTAAATAAAATATGATCTTTATGAATTCTGCGTCTTTTTTTGTCAAACAAGTTTGCAAATGATCACATCTTCTCAAAATTGGCTGAATAACATCCAACCTATTGCTTTTACAACCTTGAAATTAACTAACCACCTTATGGCATATTCACCACTCTAAGCGATTGCTGTCAGTTTTACTGTGCTCTTCAACATTTTTTTGTAGAAAAAACCTGTCCTGTTTTGTAAATAACCAGCAATTCATGGGCCATAATTCTTTCGTACAAAAATTCTTTTAAGAATGTGATCTTTCAAGCAAAGAAATTATCGTGTTCTATTTTTCTGGCTGTATTTTAATACTCACTCTTCATCTCAAAATCACGTTTTCTTCTTGTTGGAGTCAACAATATGATTGCCTTTCTGCAGATTACCGAACCCTCTTCTTGTCTGTGCATTAGATCAATGCTCCAAGCAGCCATTCGCTACAAAACGACCATTTTTTATCTACTCTCATCAAGAGGGTACCGAGAAAATTTACCCACCTTGGACTGCCTTTCAAGCAGCTTAAAACTGGAATGTCTAGCTGTAGTACAACACTGGCTCATCTTCTGTTTTGTTTTAATAATGGTTCTTTTATGGCTACAGTAAATATATTTTTCTTTTTTGCCCATTTTGTATGTTTTCTTGCTTTAAAGTTCGTTGAGGATAACACATTAGTAGCTTACCATTGTATAACAAAAAATAAAATTTTCTCAAGCTGTTCTTTAATTCTAATATGACGTTGTGACCATCGCTCCGTTCTTCATTCAAGACCATTTCTTATTCAAAACCATTCTTCATTCAAACTATTCTTCACATAAAATATTCTTCATTCAAGCAAAATTAAATTTACTCCAATCTTCTACCTTTAGGTCATGTCTTGCTCAGTGTCAACCTATTTCTTTTTCCTGATATTGAAAAATTTATCTTGTATCTGGATAGAATTAACAATTAAATGAAATATTTACTCCGTTGCAAGCCTGTTGTAATCCCCCGATTGTCCTGAAATCCTCTCTTGTACAGTAGCTGTAATCTTTTCAATTACTTTTGAAAACATACTAGTATTAGCTTCACGCGATTGAGCTAGATCGTTGCATAAATGGTCTGAATATCCAATATTTGTGTAAAAACCCTGTAAGCTCGTCAAGGTAGGTTTACAAAAAGATTTCCTTTTAAGCTTTATGTGTAAAGACGAAAAAGATCCCTTGGTTAGCAAGCGTTTCTTCTTTGACTTAAATTCTAGCTATTTACTGTGTCTTCAATGCTGTTTAGCGTAGAACTCGCTTTTACTGTCCACAAAGTAACGAAAGAAAGCTTTGTTATGCAAGCTTATGACTACGATGATCATGCTAGAAGTTTTCTTTAGACCAGACCTTTTCATTTTTTCTCAGATTTTTAACAAATTTCAACGTCAGCTTTAATCTTTATTGTTTTTTACTGCATTATGATTACCTAACAAATTGGCTAAATACATTTAAAAACATTACATAGCAACTAAATTCTTTCTTGGAAATTATACCAAAATTTTAATGGCACCACGAATATTCTGCAGACAAAATATATTCATTGTGCTATGAGATCATAATATTCTCACAGTACAAATTACTAGCATGGCATTAAAGGGCTGTGTCATGGTTTTGTAAACAAACCAAATACACGGGACATTGTGCGTTTCTAGCCTGACTTGCACATTGGGATAATGGCGGATGGTGCTCCGGTGCATCGACAAGCTCGATAAATTGTATTTTCTGAGCGTATTTACCGAACATGGAATGAACAATTGCTATATTTCAGCCTATGTACCGACTATCGAAACGAAAAATGTATGCTTATTTTGTCTAGGCTAAAGAAATGAAGCTTCATTCAACCATGGCAAAGATGTTTTTCTTTGATGATGAATTGATGAATACAAAAAACTGTTTTATTCCATATTAGTTTTTCTATTGAACGCAAGTTGTTTCACCTGGACATTTTTTTATCCTGCTGCCAAAGGACTTCAAACTGCTCAAAGTTGATCCACCTAGAACGGTCAGAACGGGTCTGCCGTAAATTATTTTACCGGGTTTTTTTTTCATTCTCCATTAAGGGGAGGGTTTTTTGCTTATTGCTTATTTTTTTAGATTTGAATTTTAGAAGCCTACCTTTCTTAATGAAGTTTCTTATCGTTACGTGCAATTATGGTGAGAATTGCTTTATAGTGTCTTACCCTTCACTTAGCGGTTCTAAAGAGCCATCTGTAAGGAACTGGAACCAACAATAGATATTGGTTCCTCATTCGCACCTCCGTAGCATTTTGATTCGTTACTCGAGTGTGGTTTTTTACATTTTTTCGGGCATTGTTACTTTACTGTGATTCTAAATGAAAACTTTATTAGGAATTTGTTATGAATTTAAATTTATTTTTGAATTTTGAATTTATTCGAGGAATTGCCTTACATATTGGAAAGGCGCAAAAATTCGTTCTAAAAAATAAAACAGAGCTTTTTGGATTTTCATTTTCAATTCATTACGATATTTAAAACCGTTAAAGAGAATAATACTTTAACAATAATGTTATTGGTATTCTAATTATCATAAAACCGTATCAAATTATATCTTGAAATGAATTAAACTACAAAAGAAGAAAACAGAACTGTAAACAGTTTTTAAAATGCTTGCAAATCAATTTCCAGTCGCTTTTAATGCTACCCACTATGAAGGCCTGGTGCAAAATCTGCAACGAACAAAGGAACAACTTGCAAGTATTCCTGATTCCTTCATTATATTAGTCTCGAAATGCTCTTAGCTGTGTCTCAGCTTAGCTTAGCCGTCTTAGCGATGTTCAGTGATGTTGAGCAGCGATGTTCAGTGACACTGAGTCAAATGGTCACAACATTTTTGTCGCTCATGTTCACTATTTGTTTGATATTCTCTCATTGAACACCGCTGAACTTTGCCAGAAAACACTCTAGAAATTTGATTTGTCCAGTGAACTAGTGCATATATTTCGAACGGGGTTGTATACTATAAGGGCTCATATGCTAGGGAGTTCCTTTATGCTACCACAGTACCTCAATATTATGGGGCTAGCAAGGATTCTATAAACAAGTGAAATGGTTGTAGTTTGGCTTGATCACTACACTAATCTTAAAATTTCTTAGTCTCTACTAAACGTCTAGCTGTTCGTTTGGATTTACCAACGATCAACATGTTATCTTTTCATTTTTTTCCTGCTCTTCCTTCTCTTTCCTTCTTTCTCCTACCTTTTTCTTCTTTTTGCATTTATGTTTGCAAATAGGCTCAGTTTCACAGGTGTTTGATTATATGTCTAGACAGCCAATCATCGTCAGCTTCAACCTCTAACTCGCTAGAGTACATAAACTCATGCTCGAAGCTTCGAATCTAATTTAGGCCCTCTTTATGGCAAACTAAACCCACCAACTTCATTAACAAGGTAATGACTTTCATTCGCAAATAGATTAAGCGAGAACATTTTCGGAGTTTCTCGATAAATCAGAATTCTGTGATATGGATCATCATCCTTTTAAGCCAAACTTGCTTTCAATCTGCACTTCTTTCTCTATGTCAAACGTCGCCATAGTTTGTTTATTACTGTCTCTATCAGATCAGAAAGAATGTTGGAGAGACCCACAATTGTTGAATTTACCACCACTACGGCATAGAAAGAAAATTCCTCGATTAACCATACTTCTGCATCCTTTTTTGATATTATTTTTTTCTCTGTCCTTAGCTATATTGAAATGTACAGGCCAATGATATGTATCTACTTTGAAGGTATTAGAAAGATGTTGTTGTGAGAATGTGTGAAGCTTGTTGTGGAATCATTCATTGCATATGTTTTGAATCACGATTTATAACCTTGAAAGCAAATTTACGCCACTATCTCATTTGGTCTTTCAGTTTTTTTTATCTTTAACACTAAATCTTGACAAAAATGTTTTTAAACCTATTCTGTTTTTTTTCTAAGCTCAGTCGTGCTTTTTCAGAGTATGTATAAGCAAAATGTGCAAGCTTAAAAGGTCGTAGACTAAAAGAATTTCGGTGATTTTTTCACAGATGTGATTCCCAAAAATCTTAAGCATCCGGATTTGCCGGTTGTGTTCTATTGAATCTGTTTCTTGGAGGTCATAATTTCGCGTACATTAATTATTCATCATAAGAAATACGCAATGCACTCTCGAAAACATTCATTACTCTCTGAACCATTCTGATGCGATACAGACTTTTCACACAGCTCTTTTTTCAATTTATGTAAGGTCATCAGACGAAAATACATCTCCGATGCTTTATTTTTAATATGACGTTATTGGTCCCAGGACTCTGTCGCGTTGGTGTTGTTCTCTTCCTTTGGGTTTTTAAATGAGATTGACTTTCTTGAGAAGCTCTAACCTGCATCTTACCTGTTTGCATATCATATATATCAATATGGCTGCAAGATTACTACTCAGCAACTTCTTAGAGCGCAATACCAACACGAACAACACAAAACTGAGCAACACTTGCAATGTCCAAGAGTGATAAATATCGTTGGATAAATATCGTTAGGGAGATGAAACCTTTAGTTCTTTGTTTCGAAACAATACCGTCTTAGACCAATCAGTGTTGCAGGGTCATTGCACATGCGCATTGATAACAGTATTCACGCAACGGCTCTGCCTGTGACCACACAACTCTTGGACTTCCTGCCAGGGCTTCAAGTGATAATGCGCATCTGCAATGACCCTGAAACGGGGGCTAGTGCATGTCTTGAAGACGGGCATGATTCATCTCCCGAACAATTACAATTTGACTGCCAAGTTTCGCTTAATTCCTAGAATAGCCTACCAGATCCTTCCACCCTGTTATCTTTTAAATCACATAATATATAATAATAATAAAAATAACAATAATAATAATAAGACGAATATTTATACAGGATATACACTTCAACGAGTTAAAACTGCTGTAATTTATGTATGCCCTGTGTCCTATGCCTTAATGCTAATTCCCTAAATATTTACAGTTAAAAATGAATCCAGTAAAAGTAAGAATACAGATGTAAAAAGAACAGGTCTCCTAATTACATTCAAAGTTTCAGGTAAAATATAAAGATAAATGTCTTATAACAGGGGCGGATCCAGCAAAAAACCTGACTGAGTTCCAGGCCAAGGCTAGGGACTTTCAGATAATGCATTGATCATTGTGCATAAGACAACATTATTATTCATATTTATGCATTTTGGTACCATTGAGGGGGGGGGGGGGGTAGGTACTATCTACTCACTAAATCTAGATTCTAGATTTCTTTCCGACAAAAAAAAGTGCCTCTGTGAAAAAATTTTCAGCCCCCTCTCTTTCTCAATACCCTTTGTTTGTTTTGGATGCCACAGCAAAGTTTTTCCCTTTTGTTTTGCTCGCAATTTGTTGTTTTGCCTCCGTAGACACCAGCCTATTCATCAAAATATGGGGTTCCGTCTGAGCATAGGTTTTCCGTGCCATCAAAGACTGCAATTTAAAGCAAAGGTAGTTAACACTCCAGGAAAATTAACGATATCTCCTGGTTTTATCTCAAATGTTTAATAATCTGCTAGAATGCTGCGATGGTCGTGAGTATAAGACATCTGCAGTCGCCATTTCGAATTCAATGTTTAGACAATAGAACACAATAGAACAGAAACAATAGGTAGCCAATCAACTTACAAATATGGTACCATTTCCGAGTTCTAGATGCTGTTTTGACTGAGTTCAATCCGTGTTCCAGACAAAAAGTTTATTGTTTCAATTCATTCACTTTCGAGGCACAAAATGTTTATTTCCGAGTAATAGGATTGACTGCTGTTGTCTGACTCCACAGCGTCTGGAAAATCGTTTCCAAATCCCGACAGAGAAAAAACTGGCAATTTTTAAAATTTTGAAGAGACTGTGATATAACTTAGAATTTTTAAGGTTTCAATTTTTTAATTTAAATATTACTTGTTTCAGGCAACACTATTTTTAGCTGTATGTTGAAAAACTGACTGAGTTCTGTGCACCAAGGAACTCACTCTGGATCCGCCTTTGTTATATCATTTGTCTTGAGCTAACAAACTAACAGCTAATTCTCGTATTTTTTGGTTACAGAAAGAGTTTGTTTTATGTTGAACTGTCACATCGTTAAAAATTGTTCGTTTATTTGTTGTTCCGCCTTGATAGCTCTAAGTTGGCAGCCATGTTTTGGTGCTAGAGCTCTCCAAGAAGAGTTTTTGATGCTAGAGTCTCATTTTGATACTTGTACTTTTTAGATCATAGACGAATGCTTTTCAAGTCGAAGGTATGTTCTAATTAACAATTCTGGTACACTGCTCCGGTTTTCCGTTGCTTTGGAAGAACCATTTGAATTACTATCAGTAGAAGACAAGGAGGCATTCAGACAGAGGAACAAGGAACTATCTATCAACCAAGGTGGAAATGTCCAGGTATGTATCGCCTTTTTCTTTGTGCTGTACAACGTAGTTTGATAATATTGTTTGCTTTGGTGGGATATTTCCGGGAAGCTTTGAAGCATTATTAAAGGCAATAGAAAAATATAAAAGTGGCTAGAACTAACTGTCAATCAATATTAGCCAATCAATGTGTGTGTAGAATCAAGCTCACTGATTGGTCAATTTTTTAAAGAAAGATGGCTCAAGCCCCATTAGTTTCTGTCGATTGCTTTTAATTTCATATTGGATTATACGAACTTTTTTCTTTGATAATTCAATTTTGTTAGTGAGTTCCTTTTCCCTTTTGCCGAGTTGTCCTGTTTAAATCACATTTTTTGTTTCTTGCTCTAAACCAATTATACAATTATCCAACAAGCTATTATTTTTTGCTGGTACGTGCACCTTTGAACGTTGATCTGGAAAAGGCTTGATCTTGGTCACAGAATTATGTGTCTTGGTTTCCAGTTTTCATGGCAACGATGCAAAACATGACTGCATCCGCAAATTATAAAAGACACCATCCAGAGCTGTCTTTTTGGAAACACAATTGTTTTAAATGTTTAATTTCCGTGTAGACGCAAAACTTTTGTTGGTTTTTATTCAGGATATCTTTTGAAATGTGTCCATGTAGTCTGCAGACGCGGCTTAAATCATCAAGGTCAAGGTCAAGGTCGCATTTAACCCACATACCTCTTTCCTGTCTAACGAATATTCATGAGCTGTGAACATCCCCTCCACCCCCACCCCATTCACTCTCCCTCTACTTCTCAAAAGTACTTTTACTTATCTAATGAATTGAAATTCTAGCAATTTAGAGCTTCAGGCATATGATAGTGTATTTATACAATGCTTTGAGATATCAGAGTTCGTACATTATTTTGTTTCCTACATAGAAGTTTCAAAATTGATAGAGTTCAGACTTTTCCTTGTTTGAAAACATGGAATCTTCGGAGGACTTTCTTTGTTTTCTCTCGAGAATGGGCCTGAATTCCACCAGAATCAACTGCTTTTCACTTGAATAAGGCAATTGCAAAAAGTAGCGTTTAAAAGTATAGCCGATCATAGCCAATCCAGTGCCGGAGACACCCGATACGAAGACTTGACCATCGCTAACCATCGGAAATCATCGGTAACCATCGGCCATTCCCGATCACCGCAAAAGCCAGACATGTCGATTTTCTCGACGTTTCCAGACGGATAATGGCAGAGAAACAAAAAGCACAGACGTTCAGTGTCTGATTATGAGAATGATGTAATTAATATTGAAAACAAACCAAATATGTCGGTAAATGGAGGTTGACTACTACAAGAAGAAACTGAATAATGTCTTAATGCAGGAAACTCAAAAGAAAGAAATGTTCTGTTTTTATAGGGGCTTTTTGTGCAACGAACTCCTCCTTCCATTGTGAGGTGAATTCTCTCATGCAGTACAGCCTAATACCAAGGCACAATCCACACTGGAGCGATGCCAGCCTCGATGCCAGCCACTAGGCTCTGGGGGGACAAAGCAAAATAATTAGGCCACGCTCTTTTTTACTCCATAAAATGCCCTTTTACCAAAAAAGAACGCCAATTTTACCGTGACGCCTATGACTAAGTTACGTAAAGTTAGATATAACATTACATTAAATCATAAACATTACATTAAAAAAAGTACATTGCCAAAATATTACCCCTTTCCCAACATTTTCTCATCAAATTTAGACGAAATACAAAATTGATCCTACCGAGAACTGAAATATGAATAAGACCCTATGCTAATATTGGGATTGATCCGGCCAAGAACTGGGATACATTGGGATTCAAATTGATCCTTTGCGAATAACGGGATACACTGCATCATGGATTATCGCTGATCAATAACAATACATAAAAAACTGGCTTTTCAAGCTATGAAACGTCTGATGTTAAGCTGTTTGATTGATGGCTTTTCTTTGAACCAGCTTCGTCGTCATGCTCCATCATTCTTTCTCACTTTTCTAGAAATTTACTGAAACTTAATTCATAGTAGGATTTTTTAATGCTACTTGCATCTAAGTCTTCATTAACTATATATTTTAATAGCTATATATTTATTAACTATAAACATATATTTTATATTATCATATTTGATTCAAGATATTGATTAAATCTGCATATATGCGATGTCTCACATGCTAGCCATATCTTTTTACTCGTAGATAAAGGTTGGGCTGAAATTATCTCCTTTGCTACTGTCATCCCTTACCAAAAACAAGGGTGATTCAATTATTGAAAAGGACAGCATGAGTACACAGCTACAGCAAAGTATAGAAGTTGAGTGTCCAATGCATCTTGTTTTTTCAAACGGATCAAAGCAGGTATGCTTTGCAGTGTTTTGTTGCTTTGACGCCTACAATCACTGCCAAAATTACTACCTAACACTTTGCGCTGTGCTTTTCTATTTTTCATTTGTTTTCTTGAATACTACCACTTCCGCCCCCCTTTCCCCCCAAAACAATGTTGAAAGTATAGAAAAATATCAAACAATCCACAAGAAAAAGCGTACTCCATAACCCCTTTCTTTTTTTATAGTAAATCAACATTGTTCCTAGGGGGAGAGGGGGATGGCTGAATTTGCCTTTGAAAATCTACGTTAGTGTTCCAAGACTTTTGGCAGTGATTGTACGTGTTGATCGCTTGTTAATGCAAGTAAACGAAGGCGAGATACCCTACACATGAACACAAACCTTGTCATCTAATCGAAATTCTGCAAAAACACGCAAAGCTAAAAAGTGCAAACTCCTCCCCCCAACCCCCTCCTGGTTCGCCTCCTCTGGCCCCTAAGACATTGTTTATTTCATTAAACGGTGTTAAAACCGTTAAAAAATATCTACATAAAAACAACCAATAATTAGAAAATGATCAGGCAGGAGACAACATCGTCAGCACATCCAAGTTGGAGAGGCAATGACTAGAAATAGGGCACTTACACAATGAGTGAATGAAGAAAAGGTCACTGTAGCAGGCTGCTCGACAGGCTCCAAGGAGTTCTTGCGGCGAAAAGATAAAAATGTAGCAAATAAGAAACACTGCAATACGCCGAGAATAATCAACAATAAATACACGTGAATCAGTGAAGGCTAATATTTCGCCCCGCATACGGGGCTTCATCAGAACAAAAAAAATATTATCCTTCACTGATTTACGTGTATTTATTGTTGTTTATTCTCGGCATATTGCGGTGTTTCTTATTTGCTACACTTATACAATGTATACCTTGAAAAGAAGGAGCAGTGGTGGCGCCAAGGGGGGTATGGGGGGAATTACCCCTCCCCCACTTTTGTCATAACATGTTTAACATATTTTTTCTAGAAATAGATTAAAAACCACTAGGTAGGGGTAGATCATATTTCCAAAGAAAAATTAACCTGGAACAATGCACTCAAACGAGGCAAAATGCGTGCGCTCTCATTGGTCACGCCTATTACCCTCCCACTCTGCAGTAGATGGCGTTGCCTCTGAGAAGGAGAACTAAAAACGTACTCACACCCCTTGTTTTTTGTCTTTTTTTGATACCTCAGCATCGCTCCTACGTATGCACAAAGAGAAGAGGTGATTTCATAATTATTCGGTTTCTATAAGAAAATAATTTTTAACTGTTTACGGTGATAGCATTGATTTGATGAAGGGAAGAATGGTTCTTGCTTGCTCTTTGCAACAGTTCTGAGACAAAACTGCTAACAAGGGCAAAAGGCTTTGCTGTCTATTCATCGAAATGGGTACTTAAGAAATATTTTATGGGAAAGTGGGCACTTCTCCACATTCTGCACTTTCAAATTCTTATTGGAGCCTTTTCCATAAAACATGATCTGGAATTATCATTGTAAATGGTAACGAGGGCACTGCTCGTTGGGCCTAAAGACTCAGTTGCTTCAAAAGGTACTCAAAATTTCTTTTTTTATACAAACAGACATACAATCTCCTTGGTTTGATTCATCTGCCAGTTCTTCAGCTTTCATCAGAAGTTCTAGATTTCAAGACCTGTTTAGTTGGACAGGACAGAGAACTTCATGTCGAACTCAAGAATGTTGGCAAGTCTGATTGTCATTGGACTGCAGTTGTTGGTAAGGGAATTTTGTGTTGCTACATTCTTATTCTAAACTCGAAACTGTTCGTATTCAAAAAGTTCAAGCAAATTTTATTTCCTATTGGGATCCAATCAAATATGGCCAATTTATGTCTATAAGGCATGCTTTTACATTTAATTACCACCCAATTATTTAGTTGTACTGACCCCTTCGTTTTTTTGCGAATATTTTTGACTAAGCAAGGTTTTTGAAAACACACACGTAGAAAATAGTTGTTGAGGCTCTTATTGCGACATCCTTTTTTGCGAAATTTACCAATCAGTTAAAGTTCCTTAATGCAAAGTCACAATGGCATTAAATTTCAAAACTTTCCAGCAGCTGTTGTAAGAACCCGATTAACTGTTCTAAGAATCAAAAATTTGGTACTGTTATAAGATATGTTTGCTTGATTCAACAAAATTTGCCAGTTTTATCCAACTGCAGTTGAGACAAAAATGTTTTCAAAGAAAATAAGAAAGCACATTACCTGGTCATCATTTGATTGCCCCATTTACTACCAAATTACCTTCTCACTCACACTGTTATTCAACATAATTCCTTGATTGATAAAATTGACTTGAAGCTTTTCTCTCTCTTACCTAAGACCCCTGTTATAAAGAGTCCTTCCTTCTTCCTGTCATATTTTTTATAAGAATACTATCAATTTTTCAGCCTCAATATTCTTATGAAATTTTCGTTTTGAGCCAGAATATACTTCTAAAGTATTTTGTTTCAAATTAAATGTGGTCCGAGGGGAACATCGCTCGCTTCTGAATAAAGCCACGCTTTTTGAAAAACAAAATGTGTCAGTTCTGCTATTTTATGAACATCGCAAAACAGGCAACTGCACAGAAATAAGATACGAGTATACAAGCTGAAGCTGAGCAATATTCTTATAACAATATTCTTTGAGAGCGCCCAGCAAGGTTCGTTCTTGCTGCATTTGTCAACATTTGCCCAACTCCTCTAAGATTCTGCCGTCCTGTCTTTAAGCAGGATGAATTCGTGACAACGGATAGTGAAAAAATCTTTCCATGATCCCAGGTTTGATGAAGATATTCTCATTTTGAATCGATATGTTCCATTCAATATTTTCGACCCCTCGGAAAATCGTCCTTGCGAAGAAAAAAACCAAAAGTTCTCTTCCCGGGCCGGATTCTGGCCCGCGGGCCGTAGGTTGCCCACCCCTGTTATAAACTATATCCTTATTAAAAAGAATATATATCACATATTATATTAACTTTGAAAGTCACATGCTAAATACTCATTTTACCATATGTCCTGAATAAAATATGTTTTTCTGTGATTTCAGATGGTGACTATCCAGAAGCAAGTCGATCAGTTTTCAAAATCAGTCCAATGACAGGATATTTGGAAGGTGATAATCAATTTGGCTGCAGGAACAGTGAAACAATAAAAGTGACATTCAATGCAAGGTTAATCGTCTTTTACAATTTTGATGACTTGATTACCAAGCATTTTCATGTGCATAAGCTATAGGCGTAGGAAGAAAGGGGTGCCTGAAATGCGTCCCTCCATTTTTGTTCAAGAAAGTTTTTGTCCAATGTTTTAATTTTTTTACGATGTGGCAGCTTTTTTGCAGCTTTGATTGGATTATAATGACAGTTTTGACACTCAGCATTTCGTTTGTTCGTGTGCTTAAAAGCCCCAAAATGCTCGTACTTAGCAGTTTCAATGATCTTGCAATTATCTATGCTTACTCTTCCTGTTATATACAAAATAAGTGAATGATTTTACCAGATTGACATTACATCATATTTGACAATTACAATAAATCTTTCATCGCTTTCAAATTTTGTGTATTTCATGTTCTAGGCAAAACGTTTACTACGAATGCAGATTTGTTATCAGCGGAGTTCTAAAAGAGGAGCCTCTTATTCTCCAATTGTCCGGAAAAGGATCATATGACCAGATATCGGAGCAAATAGTCAATGTATTGACTTAAAATTGGCGAATGATTCATTGAAAACTGGCTTCTCGCGTTCAGAGATCTTGACTGTACAAAGTTTTCCAAAAACTTGTAAATAATTACATAACCTGTCATATATAATTCACAATTCATTGTACAAAGATCTACAGCAACAACTTGTGTGCTTTTTTTTGCAATACCCTCTACCCCTTAAACCTCAATGTCTTGTCGGATTAAGGCAACATCTGCATTTTACACAAATACACGTATTCAAAGGTGACTTCTTCATTCTCTAAGACCCCGTTTACACTGTCCCGGGACAATTTTGTACCGTTACGGTTCGCAAGTGTTTACACTGTCGCGGTTCCAAATTGTTCCGTTTAGCCATTCCGTTTACACTGTACCGGTACGACCTTAATTGAATGGTAGAACAATGTTTAGAAGAAGCTGTATTTAGTCAACCGAGGCTTTTATTTTGCTGCCAAAGTCAACAATCTAAATTTTATTGAGAGCTAAAATGGAGCGAAAGGCCGATAAAAACTTTACTTGGACCGACGACAAGGTGGCTTTAATTTTCAGTGTTATTTTAGACTACAAAACTGCAAAGTCCAATGAAGGCTTGAACTGGGAAACAATACAAGCTTTTTCTGTCGTCGTCTTGTCTTCAAGATGTCCTTTTCTTCAGAATTTGACAACGTAGTTACGCCACAATCAAAGCCTCGATAACCTGAAACAGCCATACAAAAGACCTCTTTGTGAATCCGTGACAATATCGTCTCGGATAGGTGTTTACACTGTCCCGTTCAAAAACGGAACCGTGACGGTACCAAATTCGTTCGCTTTCAAAGCAGGGTCAAAAACTGTTCCAGATAGCAGAGCAAAATCGTCTCGGTTCCACAGTGCTAGTGTAAACGGAAGGGCGAACCGCGACAGTTTTGTCACGGTTCCAAACTTGCACGGGACAGTGTAAACGGGGTCTAAAAGAATTTTCATAGAGACTTGGTTCTTGTTTTTTAAGCATTAGTGCCCTTTCATGTTTATTTTTTCAACACATTAGTAATGGATTTACCCGTAAAACAGGATGGAAAACGCAAGCTTCCAACAAACCGATACAACGAACTTTAGGTAGTCCCGCAGGGTGACAGATACCCTGGGTACCAGACTCACTTTTAGTAAGTCTGGTACCCAGGGTAGGGGACAGAGGGCCATGACCTCCCAACTTTTTCTCTAAATAAAAGACTTATTTAAGCTTTAATTATTTATATAGATAAACCTTTAGATTACAACAAATGCATTGAATCAAAATCCACAAGTAAAACAGCGTCAGCAAAATGATTGCCACAATTGGGGCTATAGAGAGGGGGGAGAGGAAACTTTCTTTACACTTCTGGCCCCTCCAGTTTAGGTTCAGTGGCGCAGGCCCTACCTTTGCTACCAGTTGCTCAATCGGCAAATATAGTAGGCATATATCGCCCCACGTGAAAGATTTCGGAAATCAGGAAGCTAGATTTTAATAATCTTTGCCATTCTCTAGTTTCATTAACCCCAAAGCAGTAGCTGGCGCAAGTTGGGATCCAAATATTGTCATTTTGGTTTTTCCTAGATATAGGAACGAAAAGTCGTCGCATATTACCGTTGATTAAGAAATATTTGTCGCCTATAAAATTATATTAACGGAAACATCACGAGAAACTGCGTTCATTAAGTCCTCTGAAACCAAAAGAATAAATTTTGGTTTCTATTCATTGAAATAAGAGTTACTTTTAAGCTTGTCTAGAGGTCTTTTCAGAGACAACACGAAAGACGATTGCTAAATAATAGCAGCAACAGAACTCACTGAACATGCTACGTATCTGTAGGGTAAACCATTCGTCTCCAT
This sequence comes from Rhopilema esculentum, assembly GCF_013076305.1. The sequence continues at coordinate 4,065,137 of NW_027019306.1, forward strand.
CTAGAATCTTTGAACACGAAACCGTAATACTTGATGCATAGGACATATTTCTTGAAGCAGGTGCATTCTGGAACGATTTTCGGGTGACTGATTTGGTTGAGATGAAGCCGTAGATGAGAAAGAGAGGAAGGAAACTTTTCTATTCCTCACTTAAGTACAGATTCTTGAGACTACATGAAAATTGAATTTTGAGACTAAATTGTGGAGACTCGCGCACTAGCACTAATGAATTTCTGACCAGATGGTTTGAAAAAATTGCCTTAAGTCAACACGCAATGGCGAAAGGAAACACCTGGGCTTTTGAAAAGAAATCTGAGACGGGGCCTATTCAAGGCCCTCTTGTTATTTTCCTAGTCGGGCCCTCTTGTTATTTTGATAGCACTGCACCCCTGGTGTAAAGGATTGCAAACACAAAAGCAAGGTTAAAAAATGATAATATTTCCCGTTAACTAAGGGTAGGAGAACACAAGGAAAACTAGAGTGGATGTGTTTATAATCATCGATGTCTTAAGGGATCCATTTTGATTGGTGTCCATAAATATCGAACAAAGGCAACCTTAACTGCTTTACACTACTGCACCTAGGGTAGCTATTTGTCAACGAAGCCCCTTTGAAGCCCAGAATTTAAAAATGACCCTCTTTGGAAAATAAAAGAACTGAAATATCAAATCAAGAAGTACTTTCGCTTGTAAGTTTTTAAATTGCATCTTTTCCAGCAAGAACGTTTTTCGGCCAGTAGTTGTGGCGCATGCAAGGGGACGTAAGGGTGTCCTGAGCCCTTAACATTTTAAAAAAGTAGGCTCCCAACATTTTCAAAAATCCCAAGAAAGTTTGTAGGCAATTAAATCAGCTGCAAAGCTTGCAGAATACAGCAAACGTATTGATCGAAATTGCAAAGTGTAAGGATGAGTGGATTGGGGGTTGTCTTTCTTTCGTGTATCTAAATGTCAACCAAATTTAATTTTCGTTTTACTACCAGGATTCATGCTTCAATATACACTACCCTTGTTGATGAAAAATACATTTAAACAGAGTGAGACTTGCGTATGACAAAAGACGTTTTAGCTACTCAGATGTAAAAAGCCAGAAGAGAATCCCTTACAGCAATAAATGGCAATACATTTTTTCAAGTTTTAAAGGATAGTGAAAGAGCACCTAGCAAACAAGCCACTCGAACATGGATTGATTCTGTGAAGTAAACACAGCCCTCTAGAAGATCAACCATTTGATTGTAATTTTCTGAAGTATCAAATTCCTATTAAACATTTTCCAGGTTATTTTATGGCATAGAAGTAGGTCAAGGAGTTATTGTGTATAGATGTTATCTTTGAATGAAATGAAATGAATTGAAATGGACAGATCCCTTTTGCATTTTGACATCATTTAGAGATATTAGCTTGCACATTTAAACGATTAATTTTTTATTCCAATTTGTTCAAAAAGGCTTTTCCCTCTTATCTGAGAGTGCCTTAATGACCAAATATAATTTTTTTATGGACTCAACCTGATCAACCCAATTTTTCCAGAAGCTTTTACTTTTTAATGGATATTCTGTGCCCTTCAAACAAAATGCAGTTGCCTTGGAAACAGTGAAGCTTCACATGCTGTGGTCTTTTTCATGTCAAGCATTGCGATGTCAAAGGGAAGGATGCTGGGAAGGAGCAATGGGAATAAGATCGTGCAGAAGTGCATGTGTCTATTAGATTCAAACAATGGGTGTTCGGAGCAAACAAAGCCTTGCATCACACTTTTGTCAGCATTTGGTCTGTGATTTCGGGGAAGACTGCCGTTGGATGAGTGGCCTAAGGTAAACCATGACACCAGTCACCGATTTTGAAATTCTACCAAGACGAAGGTCAAAAGGCAAAGTTGTGAGGTTCGCAGATAATGAAGGACACAGCCTTTGTGAAGTTTTTAAAATAAACTGTTCGCAAGAGTGCAATGGACCCACCGAACCAGATGAGAAATCGCATCGTCGCTTGCGAAAACCGAAGCCACTGACTCTTGTTACTTTGCCCTCAGCAGAAGGTAATTTAAGGGCTCGGATCCAACAAGATACAGTAACCCTGGAAAATGTTGTTAAGACACAAAGGGGGATCATTGGAATGGTGGCAGTAAAAAATATGGCCTACGACAAAGATATCTTTGTACGATTTACTTTCGATTCCTGGCAAACGACACTCGAGACCCAAGGAGCATTTTACAGACAAGATCAAGATAATCAAGCAGATTTTTTCGTTTTTGTTCTGACCAATAAAGCAGCATGTTACGAATCAAACTGGGATCTTGAGTTTGCCGTTAGTTACAGGGTTGCGGGACAGGAATTTTGGGACAACAACAAAGGCAAAAATTACAAGGTATCGTCGGACTAAGCGCAGTGTTCGGCTAGGCCCAAGTGGGTCATGGTTATCGATCGAGTCGTGGCCTTTGTACTTTGCTAGCGCTTAAGAACACACTCGAGTGATTGCTGATTCTAGAATAAAAATCTGCTTAGCTGATTCACCTTAAATGAAGGGAAGTCTGTTTGCTTAAAACACTAGATATTAACAAACATTACTCGATTAATTTGTTGAAATAACTCTCAGTTTCAACTTTTACTCTTGGACAGAGTAGACGCGGCAGTACAGAGCTGGACTGTTAAGTTGAAAAATATTCCTATTTTTATTTTTCTTGTGCCTGAAAATAGTTAACAGATCAATCAAATGCCTGAATTTAAAGCAAAATGTAGCGACAATTTGGAAAAAGGGAAAAATGTTAATGCGAAAGAAACCGGTGAAAGGCGACAAGTTCCGTCAAACTATGATAAATTTTCGCAAGCACAGTGAACTTTCGCCTATACAAATTTGCTGATTCATTGCAAGGTTTACAAGCTCTTGTTGTTCGTGTTAATGCAGTAGTACTTGTGATGTTAGGGTAAGTTGAAGTTAGAGCAAAAGTAAACACTTTTACGCCCTCGGCATAACGTATTCCGCCCTCCCCATCTTTCGTCGTTGAGCGGCAGTTTTTCTAATTCGCAAACTATTTCACCATATGTTAAACTCTTTCACCTGACTAGGATTAATATAGCTTCATCAAAATCAATATAGTTTGTTTTTAGGGCCTGTGAAAAAATATGTCGATCTCATCTCAGTTTTTTTTGCGGCCCCGCAAACGAAGCACGAGTATCTGTGGCCGGGGGCGTTAATGAAGCAAGGACAATTATTCTAATGAAAGAAGGAGACGTTTAATATCAGCGTGTGTTGCGTGTGTTCTGGGTTCAGAGCGCGTGTTCGTGTGTTCTTGGTCGTGCATATTGCATATTTGTGTGTCAATTTGAAATGCAACAATTTCTATTCGGCGTTACTTTATAAAATTTTTGGTAGACCTACATACAGCAGGTCCTGGGTATTTAAAGTAGGAAGCTGATGTCATTGAATATTTGCCGATGGCCAGTTGGCAGAGTATGGCAATTCTTCAACGGGCTAGGGTCCTGTTCAAGACACTTTTTCGGCATGCTCACTCCCTTTTGCTTTTCAAAATTCGGCGTGCATCTTCAATTTTCGGCGTGCAGCACTGGGCTGACCTTGTGCTAACTTCTGTCATACTCTTAGAGATTGGCTGAAAGGGAAACTCTTATCTAGGTATTAGGTAGGCAGTTTACCATTGTTGATCAATGTGTATGCTTTAGTTTATTCCTTACCCAATGGACCTAACCATAAGGATGTTCGATCAACTTTTGGAATATTTAAACAAGTTGGCTCCTGTATGATTTAGATATGCAGGGTACGAAATAATTTAGGTCTTTGCTAAAAAACATCAGAACATACCGCCCATCGGGCGGGGGGAGAGAAATCAATCTTTCGAATAGCGTACGAGATTTCCACGAAAACAAAACGATTTCCAATAATTTTGTAGATAACAATACGATTTCAACCCAATGATTTTTGGGAGTGATTTGCCTCTCAGCCTACCTTTCGATAGATTTAAAGAGATTGTACTCTTGCATCCTCCTCTAATTAGGCACCGGGTAACACCATCTCTTTAATGGTCCAAGTTTAAGTTAAAGGTTTTTCATTTTTCTATGCATAATAGTCTTGTCATTTCTACCAAATATTGTATTGGTCTAAATTATTTCAAAATTTAGTTTTTGTCTTCAAGCTTGGCGTGTGTGTATAGCTTAATGCATTATTTTTATATCCGTAATTTATTCCGTTAATCTGAGAAATTAGAAGCAAAATGTTGTAAATATGAAAAAAGTTAAAAAGTAAAAAGCGAATAAAAGGCAACTGGAAGTTTATGTTTCCTACTTATTCCTGTAAATTCAAGCCCACTGTCGGCTATGAATTCAATTGTAAACATGATTATATTGATAGATGGTTGGATATACATGACACATTAGCGGAAAGTCATGTTACCTTTGGGGTGTAGTGCATGCCATTTTCCTACAAGGCAGACGTATCTACAAGATATCGGGGGCTCAAAAGCCAATTCTTCTAATTTTTTCTAAAGATGCTTAAACGATTTAAATACATTTCAAAATGCACGAAAAGTGACATTTATAGAACGTTTCCATCAGAAGAGTATTAAAATTTACAAAATGTCTACCATGAAAATGCTTCTCAAATCGTTGGCGCTACGGACACTTATTCGCTAGATCATGCCCCAAGAATTGAGCACTCATGTTGCCAATATGGTCAGCTTCCGACCCCATTTTTAAATTTCTTATCTACTTGATATTGCAGATGGAAAAACTGTCAATTCTTTAGATTTATAGATGCGATGTTGTTTTTCAATATAACACGAACTTTACCAAACAGGAGACTACTGGTCACAGCAATAAGCCCTAAAGGCGTTAATATTTTATATTAAGTTCATATAATAGTCTTTATTTATCTTTACTTTATTTTTGGTAAGCATTATAAAGCTTTTCAAGTGCAGATATGATATTCAACAGGGGTGTCACGACTGGGGTGGGGGAGGGTTGTAAATCTTTTGAGGGTCCTCCACGAGTGGTAACAGGGATTAGACTTACTCGTAATCCCTTGTCATTTCGAGTAGTCAACGAATTGGTTCGAGAGTGTTATATGCAAACGAAAGCGAGGTTAGCATAATCAATACGCATAATAATTAATGATATATATATATTCCTACTACATAGTATCTCAATAGGAAATTTGAGGTAAAATCCGCTAAGTGGAAGAAACGCTTTAGGTAGTTAAGAGACTTTCGTGTCTTAAAATCAACTAAGGATTAATCAAAGGTAGTTACTCTGTTGGTTAAGTATGATATTCCTTGATATGGATGAAGGTAAACAAACCACAAAATGATTTAAAAATTTAATGATTTAAAGATTTCTTTTTGGCACTAAGTCATAAAATCCCTGCCCTTTTAAGAAAGATTGTGCCTTGTGTCCATTTCCCATAAAGTTTTTCGGTAGAAGCGTCAACTGCAATTCACAGTGGACCCCAGATTCTTTTGTAACATTCAAAAGGAATACTAAAATGGAAAGAAGGACTTAAATTGACAACCAGTGCTGCTTGTCACCTAGCTTTGGAAGTAACTGACAACATGGTAGTTTTCAAGACCACGGCGAAATTGCACCAGTTCTTTTTATCTGCTGCTCAATTTGATTGCAAAAATAAAATAATTTTTAATAGGATTAGGAGGACTACTTTAGCAAAATTTGCTTAAAAGAGTGCATTTTCCAGGCAACTGAAAGCATCAAAATTCAAAAAAGTTTCCTTGTACTAGTAGTAATCCCAGTGATGAAGGGGGGGGGTACTAAAATTAAGGCCTGACAGGGCGTCCAGTCGATTTGAGGGTCTACCAAAACCCTACGAAATGGCCCAGTTTCGATAATAAAAGAATGGCTTAGTTTAGCTTGCGATTTAATCTAGACAATGAACAAGGTTTTATCTTTCCTGAATCAACAACAAAATTTGCCAAAGAAGGACCAGGCGCGTACAAAGAAATGGATGCTACCAATGACATAACTTCTATCCTTATGCTACCATTTGAGGGTTATTGTAAAAAACACTACTATTTGAGGGTAATTTTTTAACATTCCAGCTTCGGCCCTCATTGACCCTGAATAGGCCCCATAATGGGAGTAACCCCCGGGGTAGTAATAACTTCTAGTTCTAGTAGTAACTATATCCCTTTCCCGTCCCTATATACAGATTTGACAAATTTATTAGGAAATTCCGTTATTATCATATAAAAATGGAAGTTGCAATTTATATGCCACAGAGTTAATGTAACAAAATGCATTGCAGAGGTTTGTGTCAGCAACTAAAGAATTTCAGGTAATTATTTTTTAATCAGGTAAGTTTGTAGTCCACTCCCCCCCCCCCCAACATGCTTGCCTCGCGACTGCCCTGATTTTCAGTTACTGTGTCATTAAATAGAGACAGTTTTATTGGCAGCTGGCCTCTGTTTGCTTACGGGTCCAGGGGCAATTGCTCCCCCTTACCCCTTTCGGTGGGCCTGGCCATGTTGTTAAATGAACAGATGGCTGCAATGCCTCCATTGCAATTTTTTGTGGCTCTTATTTTATTTCTACATCATTTTATAGACGAAAGAAGGACTTTCGTTAAGCTGTCCTATCAGTCTGTGGAATCTTTATTTATACATTTCTCTATATATCTAACTATAGATAACTCTAAAATACTTCTAATTCCAAATACGATCCTATGACGAACAAAGACTTCATTTAGCTCGTGACCTTTACATGAAAAAGTCGAAGCTACACGTAACACATACAACAAAATTATCATGCATAAAAAGGAATACAAATTTACAGATTAAGGTATCCATTATCCATTAGATATCTTGCTTTTTTACAACTTTTATCAAAACTAGTCAAAAGGGCTTTGACATCCGCATACTAGCGTTTCGGCATGGTACTTCAATGTGACCAGATGTGAAACAAAAATGAAATGTATGATTCAATTTTGAATTCTACCTCGAATTTAAAAAAACATTTTTCATCAAAAGACACGTGTAAAGGTAGAGGATAAGCTTTCAAAAATTAAGAGACTTTTTACTGTAGCACATAAGAACAAGGGGATGTTTACTCAAATTTCTGATTAAAGTTATTTAATGCTAGTTCTATTTCTTCTTCCTTTTGTTCTTTTTAGCAGGGCCCTTTATTGATTACAGCAATCTTGTTGCAGAAAAGGCAACCCTGGTATAAAGAACTGTTTGGTATGTTATTACAGGTGCGGATCCAGAACAAATTTAAAGGAGGGGCAGTTGGTAGTGGGGGCGCTTAAAAATTTTTAGAAATTGGTGACGAGAGTACGCTGTGTACAAAAAGCTCTCTATTCATCTTCTAAGGAAATTTTCATAATAATTGTGCCAAAACAATGATATTTGGTCTGATCTGGGCATGATTGCAGGTCTCTTATTGACATTTCTCTCTTAATGAATTAATCTTCCGACTGAAGATTCGTTGCTCCGCGTAATGGCAAAAGGTAACATTGATTTTTCAGGTTTTGATGAAGGCGGCCACTATGGTTGGCGGAAGAAAATGCTGACATTCTAGAGATAGCCGGAAAATGAGTCTAGGATATTTATAACATCGACTGAGAACAGGGACACCGGAACGACAAAGGGGCAAGGGAGGCAGGCTTCAGTGAAAGAGCATTTGAAAGAAAACTCCCAGTTTCTACTTTTTCCTTCTACTAACTGCCACTTTAATTTGTTTTTTCTGTAGATATCTTGAAAATTGGCTAACTTCTGGAATGAGGATTTTTTGATAAGCTTTGAGAAATGTCGTCATGAATTAGGCACTGCAATCAGAATTTCATCTAAATTTCTGTGATTAATACAATTGACTGGTTTCAAGGGCACATTAATGAAAAGGGCACTCTGGCCCCTCTTGGCCCTTCTATCAAAAGGCAAAAGGGGCGGTTGACCCCTGCACCCGTCTTCTCCAGGCGTCCCTGACTAAGAACCAAGGATCCTAGGCCAACAGACAAATATTCTATCACAATTATGCTATCTATGTATATTCTATCACTATCACAAGATGACTGGACAACTTTTTAGTGCAAGAAGTTGAAAACTGTTTGAATGAAGGCAGGAAATAAAGAACACCACCTTATGGATGCCTTTGTTGTCTTCCAAAGCGCATCATGAACGGATAAATTAACTCCAGTACGAAATACGTAGTAAGGGGTCCCCTGAGCCCCCAGTCCACCATATTGTTACAGTGGTGATGCCAGGGGAGGGCTAGGGGGGGGCTACAGCCCCTCCGTCGGAAGCATCTAGCCCCCCCCATCGGAGGAAAATTTTAGGTTATTGTCGGAGCAAATTTGACGAAATAACGTACGAAAACTGCTTATTTTAGTCATTTTAGCCCCCTGTCGGAAGCTCCAACCCCTCTGTCGGAAGATTTCTGGCGCCACCTCTGTCTTATTACATCATGGCCCTTACCCTGGGTTCCAGAGCCGTCAGTGTCGAGGAAATAGGGGGTTGCGGGAGAGTGCGGAGGAGGAGAGAAGAGAGGAAGACCATCTCTTCTCTCCTCCTCCACACTCTCCCGCAACCCCCTATTTCCTCGACGCCCTATTTCCTCGACACTGACGCTCTGGAACCCAGGGTACATGGTCCTGTGATAACTTGCCAATTTCGGCATTTGCTCCAGGCTACGAACAACATTGCTTTGTAATTTTCCAAAGAAATGATACTTTAATCCTACGCATCTCATTTAACTATAAAAGGCTATATTTTTTTGTGCACTGGTTATCAGACTTAATTCGATGCAGAATCCTTTTTGTGTCCTTCAAAGACCAAGACTCTGACGCAGTCACGCCCACGCAAGTTTAGTTGCTTCTTTACAAAAGTACAAAGGCCAATACCTATGTAACCAAGTTTTTATGTAACGGGTTCATTTATCATTCTTTAGGGATAATTATTATTCTATTGGTATGATTCAGTCATTTCTTTGCCATTTCCGTCATATTTGAAGTCAAAATACCTAATAAGGAAGTAATTCAGGCAGGAATTAAAAAAGAAGCTGCTGCGAGGGCGCGTAATAACTCGTCTCCCTGTCCTTCAAATAGAGGCGCCCAAAACAATCTAAACAAACACTGCAGAGAGGAAGAAGGGTGTTTCAGTCCTTTGACATTTAACAGTTTTTCGCCACGAGAAAGCGATGAAATAGTGTGGCTTGCATGTGTTACCTTTGATGTCACGTTGAAATTGTCATACTCGCTGATTCACAGGCGCATGTTCATTTTTGAAGTGCAACAAGTCGGTTCTCAAGGAAGGTGCTCTCGCCCTTCCTGGTTGTCGTTTTGGAAACTTTGTTGTGACCTGCCTTGATACTTCTAGGAAGATGGCACATTTAGAAGGGACAAAGTATGGCACAGGAGACTTTGTTCTTCTTGATACAATATCAATCGATTCGTTTATGGAAAATCTTCAAAAGAGATACGAGCACGAGAAGATTTACAGTTACATCGGCGAAGTAATTGTTTCAGTAAACCCTTATGTTGGTCTGGATATTTACAGTCAGGCGATAATTGATGATTACAAAGGGCGAGAAATGTACGAAAGGCCTCCACATATCTTTGCATTGGCTGACGATGCTTATAAAAGCATGAAAAGAAAAGCGCAAGATACATGTATCGTTATTTCAGGTAGGTGGCCTTATTCTCCTTTCAAAAAGTTATTCAATATCCAAGCAAAGCAACGCCCTGCTTAGCTGCTACCGCAGAGTGAATTGCATATTAATCTAAGATACGAATGTAGCTTTTTGCAGATGTGATAGCTTTAAATTTGTGCACCGCATTTAGCAAAATGACTTGGATTTCCTGCTAGTTCTTCGGAAGCCTTTAATTTATTTATTTCTGTTAACCAGCCCAGTCATCATCGTGAAGTGTAAATTTTTGTGGTTTGCCGCAACCATTTCTGGCTAACATATGAGTCACTCAGGTAGACTGAAGTAAAGATAACGACCAGTGTGAAAAAATGGATTTCTATACCATTTAAGAATTTATGATTTTTTGTTCCATCTTTTCTACTAATCCAGGGTAAATTGATGCCTAGCAAATATTTAGCAGATTTGAATGCCTTCTGCTGATAAACTACCCGTCAATTACCTGCCAGTAATCAAATAATTTTAGTAGTTACACAACTCAAAAGAATGCCTGAGCATCTAAAGTCCTCCCAATATTATTGAAAAACTCATGTGCCTACTAAAAAACCAATGAAAAGTTATGTGTACCTATCTGTCATAAATTACTTAATACCCAATAGGCTGAGCTGTCTAGTGACTTCGATCCATCCTGCTCTATACACTAAAATCAAAGTGAAAATACTGTGTATACTTTGTATACCTCAAATCTAATTGAGTAACCCTCACACTTAAATAAGCTCCATGGAACCTTATACTATTTTTTAAATCCCTTTCCAAATGCACCATGATAAAAGCATACCCAAATTGACAGTCTCATTTGTTTTCCTGCAGGTGAGAGTGGATCTGGGAAGACAGAAGCATCTAAGATAATCATGAGATACATTGCTGCAGTGACCAATCCATCAAGAAGAAATGAAGTTGAAACGTGAGTTTCATTTTATCTATTTTGTAAATGGCTGGTAGTATATTGTCCAAAAAGAGACAACTTTATACCCACAATATATTTTTCAGACCTAGTCCTACAGTTAGATGTATATTGAAAAAAATCAAGGATCACCACAACGAGCAAAGATTTAAGAGAAAACAACACTAAATAAACTTTTTAAATAGCACATAAGGGCTTATTGATTGTTGTTTTCTGATATAGGCCAGTGCTTTGTGTTGTTCCTTCTTTTCTAATCTCATTTGTAGCAAATATTCCTTTGGATTGCCAGCAAGCCCTCTAAGCAGTGCTGCCACCATGTTCTTTAATTTTTTTGCATACATTTTGTTCTTAAAATCTGCAAAGACCATTTGTAAATTGAAAAAATACCTCATTATTCTTATCATCAATGAGCGAAATGAACTACATATTTGACCACATCTCGAATTCAGTTATGTCATTTATCATTTTTTGCATGTAATTTGTGACTTAGATCCAAATATTGAATTATACAATCTTATAGAAAGCTGGACTCTGTTCAATATTTAGCTACTTTAGCAACAACTGGACAATTTAGGAGAAGGTCTGTAATAAACTAGGCTAGGGATTGTTATACCTCCATAAATGGAGCAGGTGCCATGTTCTCTTCCATAAAATTGTTAACAACCTGTTTCCAGATTATGCAAAAAGCCTATTCCATCAATCCCAAAATCAATTGTCTCTCTTGGCAATATTGTTGTCTAGAACAGATTGGTTCTAAGTTATTGCTCTGATGCTACTGTCAGTTTGTATATAACCTATATGGCATAAAGAACCACTACCACAACAAACCAGTTAACAATAGGCTTCATAGTAATTACCATATGCCTATTAGATAGCTTTTGCCATTATGATTTCTTCTTGATAAATTAGTAACAAAATGCAATTCTCTTTCAGTGTAAAAGATATTTTGCTACAGTCAAATGCAATCCTTGAAGCATTTGGTAATGCTAAAACAAACCGAAATGATAACTCAAGTCGCTTTGGCAAATACATGGACATTGATTTTGATTTCAAAGGTGATCCAATAGGAGGCCATATCAACAACTATCTACTAGAGAAAGTGAGTATCTGAGAATAGATTCTCAATTAGACTCACAAATGTTTGCAAAGTCTGGCAAATGTACATATTTTTGTAACTGCAAAAGTGCAGTAATATATTACTCTCAAAACAGAGGATCTTTTCCCCATTTAACTTTGAATTTACAGCTAATGGGGCAACTATAGTGAAATAAATATATAATCGGTTTGATTGCAGCTTTCAGATTATTATAGAAATAGCAGTTAATTGGTAAAAATTGATAGGAGTATATGTAATAGCAAACAATTAAAGGTTTAAACATTTCAACCATTGAATGGTCTTATAGAAAAGGTTCTTGGATTATGAGTCCAAAATGCTGGCCAATTTTATTTAAAACTTTTAGAAAATTTTAAAAATTATACATTTCATATCTCTTGATTTTTTTCAAGTTATGAATGCTTCCATCTTTCATGTCTTATGTTTTGATTTCATCCTTCAATTTTACTGCCAACTATACTGCAACTTCATTTAATAAAGTTTTGCAAAAGATTGTTGTTATCTTAAGTATTTCTAGAGAAAACTTGTTTTATTATAGGCTAGAGTTGTTCATCAGCAAAAGGGAGAGAGAAACTTTCATTCATTCTATCAGGTATGAAAGGCCTCTTCCAACTTCTTTCATCTTTCCTGCACATAATGAAGGGCCTAGCATCTTTTCAAGCTTCCCTTGTCATGGCTACCTTCTTACTTGTTAAGAATAGCCTTTTTAAATATCCTATTTTTTAAATATTCAAAAAGAAACATAACCAGTTCATTTGTATCAAGGATTTTTTAATAAAAGTTTTTCAAGGCCTGTATGATAAGCTCAGCTGATGTTCTTGCTACCAAGGAAGCAGTTTGATCAGCTGCCAACTTTGTTTCTGTTTCCAATTGACTTATGTTTCCAGTGTCATGGTAGCAGTAAAGCCTATTGTTGTCTGATTGAACAAAAGTCAGAGTTGCTAATTGAATATTATGTTCAACAATGGATTATGAAAACTATTTTATTGCTTTGTAGGACAATGTTGCTATTATAATTTTTTTGTTTTGAACTTTTATATCTGTGGTTATTGTGATGTTATTATTTAATATGGTCTACTATTAACAGTTAGGATTTCTTAGAAAGAATCAAAACAGGAAGTTCAGTCCTTTGGTCATGTAACTATATGAAACTATGCATTCTTTCTCAAATTTCTTTTTCCATCATTGAAATTAAAGGAATGGTGGTGGTATAATGTTCTCAGTATCTGTGAAATGAATGGGAGTAAATTTTTTGTTTGTCTAGAGATTGAGAAATGTTTTTAGAAGGAACATTTTTTGCTGCTGCTTTTCTTGCCCTGTCTTGGTCAATTTGTTGCTATGTAAACAAATTTTACTTAGCTGAATTTTACTTTTGTTTTTCCTTTATCCCAAATGCCATATCGACAGAAGATAAATTATGGTGTTTTCATATATTTCTTTGTAGGTAAAGTGTTCTGGTAACTGTTTTTAATAACACTTCTATTAACAACTCCCTGTTCCTTTTTCAGTTTTCAAGCAAATGCTTTGATAGAATTGTTGAAGTGATGCTAAAAATTTCTTCAAGTGCTTTAAATTCACTGGTTTTTTAGCTTTTAAATGGCGCACCAGATGATATTCTGCAATACATGCAGCTGGAGCGAGACCCAAGCCTCTACCTGTTTGCGAGACAAGGAGAGGTTTTCCAGGTACTTTAAGCATGTTTTTTTTATTTATTATGTTTCAATATATTTGTTTCGTAAGTGTCAGCTGCCAAAGTGCCCAAGCAATGTATAATTTGATTAGAGCCTGTAACAAAATTTCCTACGTAAAATGAAAATAATTTTGAATGATTATTTGAATTCACTGCATGATCGTTTGAAGGATAACAATCAATAAATGCCTTAAGGACCAAGGCTTGACCCTAAGAAAAGAGAGGAGAAAACTTGTAACTGGAACTTACTTTTATGACTGCAAAATGACCCCAAGTTCCATAAAAAGAAAAGCTTATAAAGCGAAACTGGTATTGAAATTGAACGAAATTGATATTAAATATCTTGATCTGGGGCGCAAGAAAGAGAGAAGTTCAAGTAGCTCTTATTTTGTTCTTAATGTTATCTGCATCATGATGCTGTCCCTCTCTCTCTCTCCCTAAGAGACTATAGCCCTCCAAAACCATCCAACTGTCGAAAAATTCTGAAATTCTGCTACTTTGATAGAATTTGTAGGAAAGGTTGTCGAAAAATCTACAACCCATCTTCAAAAAAATCAATTGTCGCTGCACCCCTGGAACACCTTACTGTCTATAGCTCCAATAGTGTTTCGCAATTAGTTTTTTCTTCTTCTCTAAGCAGGGTCTTCTTACCACATTATTATTCGAAATTTTCCTCTATTTTATGATCATTCTGTTTGATTATTATTTCTTCTAATATACTAGATGAAGTCAATAGATGACAAAAGAGATTACCAAATTGTCAATGCTGCAATGAAAGCGACAAAATTCTCACTCGACGAGTGCAACATCATCTGGAAACTTCTAGCAAGTATTTTGCACTTGGTAAGTACTCTTTTTTTAGGGCGAGTCACAAATGTGTATCAGTAAGCCTGCATGCTAATTTTCTGTAGCATTTCCAAGTCAGGTGATTTGAAAGTTCCCCTTTTGCAAAATTTTGTGATTGTATCTTTTAAGTATGCTCATAACTCGGAACAGTTTTGTGAAACTCTAGCAAAGAAAGCACAAAATGGCTGGAAATTTCCACGAAATGAAAGAAATTAGCATAGAGATCTAGGGATGTTTTCCATAAAGCAATTTTAAAACAACGAATAGGGAATTTTCAAGACAACGAAATGGGCTCTGGAAACCTATAGAGGGAATCGTGAACCTCAACGAATAAAGAAAGTTTCGATCAAATAATCTTGTAACTCGAAAAGCAAAGAATTTTATGTACGAACCAGAGCACCTTTTCCACTGCAATTTTTTATCATTTAATTTTGTTGGTGATCATATATTCGTTTTTAAAGGGTAATGTAAAATTTGTGCCTGATGAAGCTCAACACGACCAGGCTCGGGTTCATGGACGTGATATATTGGGATTCATTGCAAAGCTGCTTGCAAGTAGTCAGGATGAAGTGGAGAAGGCACTTTGTTACCGTGTTGTTGCTGCTCGGGGTGAAGTTGTGGAGAAGGGTCACTCGGTTATGGAAGCAAGTTATGCCAGGGATGCGTTTGCCAAGGTATGTTTCAGATTCCTAAAAGTTAGCTATTTTTTTCTTTGCCGCTTATAGCACTATTATGAGATTGGACCTCCCGTGCACAACTCTCTTCGCAAAAATAAGTCTCTCTTCGATCGATGACTTTTTCTCTGGCTTCAGTGTCCTTTTTTCATTAAAATACAGACAGGTCATAACTCTAATAGATGCATACAGTTTATTATTGGGACAAAAACAAACGCCTGGTGAATAAACAAAAATCGACGAAATATGATATGTATGTTATGATATAAATCAGAATAGTACTGGGAATCCACAGTGTCACGGGCCCTTTGCTACTCTCGGAACCTTTTGCCCTATTTTTCTGCCGCCTTCTTTTTTTTCTTCATTGCCATCTAGAGGTCACTTACTTTTTT
Organism: Rhopilema esculentum; assembly: GCF_013076305.1. The sequence continues at coordinate 4,080,403 of NW_027019306.1, forward strand.
TAATACTTTGCTTCTAGGCCATTTATGATAGACTTTTTTCATGGATCGTCAGCAAAATAAACAGTGCTATTGAAGTACCTGAGAGTCAACGGAATCACGACGGCTGTACGGTCATTGGAGTTCTTGATATTTACGGGTTTGAGATCTTCGATGTGAACAGTTTCGAACAGCTCTGTATCAATTATTGCAACGAGAAGCTCCAGCAATTGTTTATTGAACTGGTGTTGAAACAAGAACAGGAGGAGTACAATAGGGAGGGAATTGAATGGCAACAGGTATAATGCTGCAATTTTATTCTCATTTCGTCCTTTCATATATTGTGAATAGCTCTTCTAGAATCGTTACTCTTTTCTTCTCCTTTTCTTTTTTCTCCTTTTCTCTCTGCGTTATTTCTCTTTCGTTTATTTTTCGTTTCTCTTTTCCTTTTTTCTCCCCGCGTCTCGTTCCTTTTCTCCTTCGTTTTCCTCCTGTATTTCTCTCGCTTTTTATCCCCTTTTTTCTTCCTTTCTTTCCCTCTTTCCTCTCTTTCCCTCTTTTTATATAATTTCTCTTTCCCGCATTGCCACTAGCTGAAACTCTTGGTTCTAAGTCTATTTGAACCCTACTCATCAGTGAGACATCAACAACATTCTGCCCATATCTGAGTAGATTCTTACATTGTTATTATTTTCAGATTTCATACTTCAACAACAAAATCATATGCGATCTTGTTGATTTGCCTCACAAAGGCATTGTCGCTATCTTGGATGAGGCATGTTTAAGTGTTGGCAAAGTAACAGATGAGGTATGTGCTTTCTGCCTATTCTTCATGTAATCACTAATGCTCGTTTGGAGCGTATCTAAAAACGTCGACAAATCTTTTTCTTAAATGTGTTTGTATATTCATGACTTTGCTTGGCATGATTCAATGCAACTTCTGTCTTTCAGATGTTTCTGCATGCCATGGACCAGAAGCTTGGTTCTCACGAGCACTACAAAAGCAGACAGGTAACTCTTTTCTTCAAATATATAAGCTTATACCTTTTGCATAGAAGACTTCTTCTAAAATACCAGCAGAGGGATTTTTGCTTTCATGGACGTTCTCTACTAACTTCCAAGTCTTAACAGATCTTTTTCGGCCTCCTTCTAGTCATATTTTATACGAGATTTCTCACGCAGATTCTAGAAGGCAGATTCTAGAAGGCAGATTCTACTCTTTAGTAGCTGAATATTTATACAAAACCATGTGCTTAGGCCAGAATATACTGCAAGGAGTTTCAACTGAGGTCAGAACATACCTCATTAAGACGATAATTTCTGTGTTGAGTAAAGAAAGTGTTTTTTAGTCAATCTGTGGTTTACCACTGCAGCATCACTGACTTTTTCCATAACAATATGATAAGTCGTCCTTACCTAAGCTTATATCACATTATAGTCTCTTGTCTATCTGTAGACCGACAGCTCTGACAAAACATTGGACCATAATGAGCATTTCAGAATCACTCATTATGCTGGTGAAGTGACGTAAGTTTAGTAATCATCAATACAACAGTTCTAGGCCTAAGTTGAAGCATTTTTATATCCATATCAAGATTATATATAAATTATATTCTCAAATAATTTTTGAATCGAAATACTTCAAAACTGTCATAAAATTTAGATATATCCTTAACTTTTTCGTTCCTATGATACTTTGTAAACAGCCAAATCGATTGAGACGTTTGTCATTTTTCTAGGTACTCAGTGCTTGGTTTCCTCGATAAAAACAAGGACAACTTGTTCCAAGATTTTAAAAGGCTTCTCTTCAACAGGTATATAAAAGTTTCAAATATATTGGACTAAATATATTCTAATCTCTCGATAATATTATATTCAGAAAACCCTTTCTGAATTTGCATAATTCTTACAGAAAGGCTCGATTTGTATAACACTGAGTGGTTAAGACTGACTAAGTCAGATTTTCTCAAATTCCTTTTCGATTTTTTTAATCTTCTATATCTGGATATATGTTTTTTTACCATCATCAAGTCTTTCAATTTTCTGTAAATGGTTTGCAAGTGTTTGAAGATGCTCCCAGGTTATACATGATGTTGCTACTTAAACATGATGTTTTCAGCTTAAACGTGATATCGTGAATTTTTCCTGAACATGCATCAGATTTTAAACAGAATTTTCAATTTTGATTTCTTCTGCAGTACCCATCGCATTCTAAAAGAAATGTGGCCAGAAGGCGAACAGGACGTTACCAAGGTAGTCAAGCTGACATAACCTTTTGTTTTCAAAGTATTTACATGCTATATATTTTGTAAACATTTCTGCACTTCATTATTTTTGGTGTTATGTATTGATGGCTGTTCTAATTTTAATATCTGCAAAATTTTACATGTCCATGAACTTAAATATCTTTTAAGCAAAAACTTTAAACATTACCAATTCAATTATTCGTATGAAAACTTGCTCTGGTATAAAATTTTTATCTTGGCTTCATGATTTGTGCAAAAGGCTGGATATTGTCCATGAAAACAAGCTGTTTATTGATCTACTGCGCAATTGTAATGATATTTCGAAACTCTTCACCAGGTAACAAAACGGCCGTTGACAACAGGAACAATCTTCAAGAATTCCATGATTGCTTTGGTTCAAAATTTGATGAAAAAGGTTAGAATCTTGTAAAATTAAATATGAACATATATTTCTAGTTGTTAAATATACTAATTTCTTTCTTTAAATAATTAGAAGCAAACTTCATTAGTTAAGTAGTTACAAATTCTTTCGCAGTGTCAATATGAGTGGAGTAATTAAGTTGCAAAGTGAATGCCAAAAGGGCATGAAAGTACTCATTTTTCATCGTTTACTTCCCTGACTGACCTCTTTTATCGCATTGGGACAAAACATGACAGGCTCATTAGCTTGTTTTTGTAGGATATGATTATTCCAATTATTTTTAATGAATTCCATCGACATTTTTTTCATATTCCGTTATCACTACATTTTCTAGTTGATATTTTTCTGATTTCTGCGAGCCACATCTTTCTATTCCTCTCTTTTTTTGATTCCTCTCTTTTTTACATTCTTGCTTTGAAAGAACATCAGGCCTAGAATTTAATTTTTCAAGCATCATGGACGATGAGAAACATCTTTGCTCTTGCAGATATACTCTGGCAAACCTTTTGAGCTTTTCTGCACTGCTTCCGTTTAAACGTTTTACTTCTTTCTCAGCTTTTTGGCATTTTCCTATATCTAATTCATCTCTTCCTTTACCTTCCTGTGTTACCATGTTATATATCTCAAAGGGAAATTTCATTTCATCTTGGTAGGAACCTCACTACGTAAGATGCATCAAGCCAAATTCTACTAAATCTTCCAAGAAGTTTGAGGGTGAGCTCGTCGAGAGACAGGTTTGTACTAATTTTGCTCTTAATCGAGTTAACATTCCATGAAATTCTTACCTCGTTTTTGCATTATTTGACATATCAAATGCAATGAAGTCTTATACCCTTTCTATTTTTATTAACCTAAGGTTCGCTATTTGGGCCTTCTTGAAAATGTCCGCGTGAGACGTGCTGGCTTTGCAAACCGTCAACTTTACACACGTTTTCTAGCAAGGTATGCCCATTTATGAATTTTATATGTTAGTACTTTCCTGTTTGTATTTATATCATGAAATATATTGAAATTGTTGTAGAAAGACAATGACAAAAGAAAGCTGATTAATTTTCTATATCGCGTTTCTATATTGCTTTTCTATATTGCTGTATGATCCGATGGTTATATTGTTATTCTGTTGACATACCACGGCATTGGCCAGGTCTAGCGGATTTTCCCGCATGTATTTTGGATTGAACAAGTAGAGAATTTGTTGGCCATATTTACATTCTGAAACCTTGAAAATACACCCAAATGTAAAATAACTCGAACTAATACCACTTGAAAATAAGATCTTGCGAGTCACTTACATAAGAATTTGTGGCATCATATACGAATGCGAGGTCACCCGAACTACACTATCATCTCAAATTTAGATTCTCATAATTCAGTTCGTTTGTCGAAATGCAAGCATTTATAATTCAAAAAGGTGGGAGAAATTTGAAAACAAATAAAAACTGTATGATCATTTGATTCAATTAGATAAACTAGTAAAAGGAGATTTAAATTTTTGGCTAGAGAGCCCATTTAGTTCTACAAAAGCAGTAAACTGCTCGATGATATGTTTTGCTTAAACAAGCAGCATGACACATCTGCTGTATGCCAAGCTGGCGTAACGTCACGAATATTACACCTCTTCGTGCTTAATTCTAGATACAAGTTGACATGCGATGAAACTTGGCCGAACTTCCCCGGCTCACCAAGAGACGGTGTTGCCAAAATCATAGAAAAGCATGGTTTTCAGAAAGATGTTACCTATGGGCATACGAAGATTTTCATACGTACGCCAAAGACGCTGTTCGCTTTGGAAGATGAAAGGCTCAGCAAACTGCCTGGCGTTGTAGTCTTTTTGCAGAAGGTAATTTGCATAATCCTCCTAGTGACATTGTAAGATTGTTCAATTGCTGCTATATAGTTACTACTGAAATAACACTACCTCTTGACTGTAGACAGATAATATACAAAATCATACTAACAACAGTTTTCACAACGATCTGAGAAGCAAAGCATTAATTTTAACTTGTTTTATTAATGATCTGTATGGTTTGTAGCTGTTATATGACTGTATATTATATTCATAAGCTTTTTCAACAGCACTATCGTGGCTACAGGGCAAGAAAACTGAGGAAATTTCTCAGAGCAATCTACCTGATCATGAAGAATTTCAAAACATACAGAACCAGGAAGTACATCAACCAATTGATCAACACATTTGGGTAGGCCTTTGATTATTTAAACATCGGTCTGTATGGGGTATACCTTTTAGTTATTTAGATAATGTTTGAAAGGCTAGACAAGAGATTAATAGTGGACAAACAAACAAACACGCCACATTTTTATCTGTGTCGTTGAAAATTCGAAAATAAATCAAATTGATGTTGTTATTCCAAGTGTGCCTGCTATGCTTAGCTTTGTTATTGAAATCAGGGTTGGGTAGAAGATGTCAACACTCAGAGAATTTGTCAAGGGGACGTAGACAAATTGAGTTTTCTGCCAGAATAAGAAATGATTGCCTAAAACTATATGTACACTTCATTTATGTCTCAGACGAAAGCGATTACCCAATGTGCAGTTTACATTCTTTGGAGTAATCAAAACATTTTTTGATGGCAGAAAAAATAAAAATGCAAACTGTGTTAAGAAAGCAAACATTTTAAGACACTCAAAGCAATGATCGAAAACTCTATGCAAGGTAATACCCAAGCTAGGCAGAAACGCGAGCACATTGCTGTAAAGGTAGCTCAGTCAGTACCGCTTGCCTAAAGAGAATGTCATTTTATGTGTTATTTTAATTAAAAGTGATTTGGGATTTATCGTCTATTATATAGATGCAAGATGAATCAGTGACCATTTTTCTTGAGATTTTCAATTATTTTATGCCTTCTTACCTTCATATTTATAGTTTTGAGCCCGTTAAAATTAAATTTTGTAGAGGTGCCAAGACAGAGCCAAATTTTGGTCGAGATCTCCAATGGCCTGTGCCACCGAAAGTTCCACGTGATTTGGAGCCTATTCTGCCAATATTGAAGAAACTTTTCAACAGGTAAGGGGCTTCCGTTTTTCAACTCAAGGTTGATTTGTGATTTGTGCCATGAAAGATTCTAGATAGCCTTACAAGAATTGCCAAATAATATAGATGACTTTTTTATTAATTCTTTCAACAACCCCTCAATATGATGTCTTTCTCTGACGCTTCATTTCCAAAAAATGGTAGCACAACAATTGCAATATTCTCTTATCTTGAAAATTGCAGCTAAAATGGAGCGAAGAAGGCCAATTATGCCAGATATAATTTCTCCACTCTCTTTTTTCGTAGATGGCGTGGGGGAATGATCCTGAGTGCTGTTCCAAAACAAGACTGGCCACAAGTACGAAATAAGTGTGCAGCCATGGATGCTTTGGCCGGAAGAAGAAAAGAGTGGGGTCCTCACAGGAACTGGGTTGGCAATTACCTCGTTGAGGTCAGTGTTTTTAAACTTGATGGACTTTGTGTATGGGCTTTTTGTAGAGTGGATGTGTATAATGCATCTGAGAAATATTTTTTTGCTGAATATACAGTAGCCTAAGTTTAAATTCCTTATGGTTTTATTTCAAAACATCCTCCAGTTTTGACAAACCCTGGCCTTGTATTTGCATGAATCTCGTTATCGAGCTGTAAACAGCTGTTCATTAATGAGTAGAGATTTGAAATAGAACGTCTCTGTGTGCCCTTTTTCCTTTACCCCTCAACCTCTGATGAATTTTCTATGGTGGAAATGCAAACTTTCGCTGTTAGTATTGAACTTAATTTGATATCCTTAAATAATCTTTTATTCAGATGAACGAAGCTCGCAATGTTGAAGGACTAAAGAAATCGTTGGATGCTTTGAAAAGGAAAAGCAAATCGCAACATGTTCTCTTCACGTCATTTTGCAGAAAAGTAAGCAGAAATTCTGTTACTTACCTATTCATCTCGTACGTGGTTTGTAGTTTACTAAATCTCTTTTGTCTTTTTTGTACAGAAGTAAAATTTTGTATGACTGGTTTGTTTTTTTATGTTAGGTAAACAGGCACAGCAAAGTAGAGGAGCGAATAATTGTGTTGACAGAAAATACGATTTTCAAGTTGAATCCATCATTTAAAGAAATGAAGGCCATTCCTGTAACGAAGGTAGGATTATGTTCAAAGCTTTCTATAAACAGCGATTTGGGCGTGATCATATTGAATTAATCCATATGTGTTATGTCTGTCTTTACGTGGTTTTATCTGCCAAGACTACATTTTTGTGGTTGCTCTTATTATGTATTCTTCTAGGCAGGTTTCTACTTGTTTCTATTGAGAGGACTCGATTTTTGTTTACTTCCTTTTCCCAATAAATATTTTGATTTTAAAAAAGAATTCTTCAGCCCAATCTCTGCCTTGCAGAAATAAAGAAAATTGTAAGGGAAAAATTTAGAAATTGTGAGGTGCTTTCATTTTAACACATAGCCTGAAGTTCATCTCCCCTTAGCTCTTTTCTCAACACTTTTTCGTTTCTTGAATTGCAAAATCAAAACCGTTAGAGACTGAAAGATTTTTATTTTACCTGTCCTGTTCATTGGTAAACACAGAAAACCTGCAGGTCTAGTGATCAGTAATTGTCTGTTGCCTTCCAGGTACAAGGAATTGCGATCAGCCCAGGCACTGATCAAGTGATTATCATACGCAATCATGGGAATGATTTGGTGATCTGTTTGTACAATGACAAACAAGAAAACAGAGTTTCTGAATTGGTAGGACTACTGACATATGTCTCCAAAAGGTAGGATATTTAACTATCTAAAAATAATTGAATTGAAGATTGGCAAATGAAATATGTTGATATTAGAAGAGCCATGTACACATTTCTATCACACTGTAGAAATGAAAAGAAATATTGCTACTTTTTGATAGGGTCGGACACCCTCTGACCTGGTTTCATAGATGTGTCGCTATTTAGTAAGCATCATGGCGGATAATTACTGTAGGTGAAAAAGTTTTAATCAAGTATGTCTCACTGGAAACATTTTCTTATTTTGAAACCAATCTAAAGCGCTGAGGCCTGAGTCACATGTTGGTTGCATCCGTCCTTCTAATTAGATTATAATTGCATGAGTCATAATTCCACCCAAAAGTCGCGCATTCAATTTTTCTCGAGGTCCAATGGGTACTTGAGCTTTTGTTGTACTGCAGAATCTTTCTACCTGTTCAATAAAGTTACATAGAGATAGCATCAACATTGTTTTCCACATGTTTGATTTTTGTTTTCCCTTACTGTGGGAAAGGTCATTGTATCTCCAGGTCGGTATTATTACTTTCAAAGGTAAGGACCTGATTACTTGAGAGCTTTCAATCCCAGGATTGAATTTGAAACTTGCTGACCGAGTTGACTTCCAGCCCAGCCCTCCATTGATTCCTTTATAATTTATATTTTCAATTACTTAAAGAAATTCCAGTCCCGAGGTAAAGTCATATTTGTGGCTGAAATTTCATCTCACATGCAGCTATTCTATGTAAAATTTCTGAGGTTCGTGAATGTCTTCATTTTTTATAATGACTAATTTGATTTTAGAATGTACAGCAAAGACCTTGTCGTCGAAGTCAGTGAGAGCTTCAATTGTGAACTTGGCAATAAGCCAAAGAGACTAGCAATCAATGGAGTTCGGGGAAATTCTTCTCCAAGCTTCCAGTTTCAAGGAAAAGACAATCTGCTTGTAACCTGTCCTGTTTAACTGAATATTTTGGAGAAATGTTTCCTTGACGGCACTGTTTTTTCTCGATGAAATTGGAGTTGCTGGGCGTTGATGCACCGACACGACCATTGTTAAACGTGGATATTGGAAAATATATTCTTACTTTCGTATGTAATATTAGTGGGTAACCATTATGGTGATATAGAAAGAAAGACGTGATATTAGAATCGAAAGATAGACAATTAGTTGCATTTAAGAAATCGGGGCCTATCAGTGACCTTTAAAAAGAATAAGAAATTCTTCCTTCCAAACAAAGCCTTCTTATTTTAATTCTGGCCCCTTAGAGTGATATGAATTGGCGAAACTCAACCTAAATTCATTATTACCCTAAATGTTTGGGAATTTCCTTTGTTAGTTTAAATTGTCCGACTTGTTGAACATAAATATGAAAATGGTTTTAATCCAAGCACAGAAAACACAGAAATATACTTTGATCACTCAAGCGTTATATATGTAGAAAATTGTACAATAGATTTAATTAAGTTATGGTAATTTCTAGTCTCAAGTAGTGTGTCTCCTTAAATTAAAGATTAACGTTTTTGATTTATGATTTCGTGACATATGAAAGCCTCAGTAGGAACCAAAGCTATCAAAAAGAAAAGCTGCTCTTTCAGGCACCGTAGCACAATTACCTTTCTACATTAAACATAAAGCTAGAAATCCTCGAACGAGTACCCCTGTTAAATTTGTTTTTTTGGAAAGTCAGCTTCATCCAAGTTGTAATAAAGAATAAACTGTTAGTTATCTATTCAAGGTTAGTTATAAAAGTAAATTTCTTATTATCGTTTATGCCATTCTTCTCGCCAACCTCGAAATGGATTCACAATTAAGGATGGGTACCCTCATTGAAAGGAGGGCGCTTTATATTTGTTTACTGCGCTAAAGGGGGTGCTCATTCGACAATTTACGGTACATAGTCTTGCTTGATACCTTTTTTACAGTTTCATATTTGTTGTAAGAGCGAATTATCTCTTTTACTTCTCTTCATCTGATGTGATGGCAGCTAAGCTCTTACCATAACAATCAAGTTTTTTTACTGTAATTATTTTCACGCTAGACATTTGTTGTCCGCCAGGTATCAAGGAACACATGCACCCCACGTTTGTGAAGTAGCGTTTTCAACCCAAGGCTTTTGGATTAACAGACATTTTAGTAGAAAGATTAGCCTAGTGCATTTTGCATTTTTATAAAGTAAGTTTTACAGTCTTTAAGTATTCGGATTCTAATGCTTTTGTACTTTTAGTTTTTCAGTGAAAAATAGTGTCAACACGAAGTAAAGTTTTTAAAGCAGATTTGAGACGATTTGATGTAGTTTGATTAAAGCGATTCATCACGTAATCGTTATCATGAACGTAATCATGTAATTTTTGGTAACCTAGGGCTGTTCATTTGTACTTGTAGCCTTTTCTTTAAATAACGAAAAGCTGAAAAAATGCGTACTGATTTTCGTAGATTTCACCTGCTTTCTGTTTCTCTTGTTTCAGGAACATCATCGATAAGCATTTTGGCGTTTGCCTCTGAATAAACTTTTACTATCCGCCCACTCAACAATAGCAGGATCCCATACTTATCATTTCAACTAGAAATCTATAATAAGAAGCCATCCCCCTGACACAATTTCTTCATTCTACCTACGTAATTATGTCCATCTCGATCTAAAAAATTCAGTACACAGCTAGTAACAGTTTTTGCCTTTGGTTTGTTACAAAACAATGAAAACACACCCGAATTTATACCTGGCTCAGTACTTTAGCAGATCAATTTGAGGAAAAAGATCGATATTTTTACCAAGCCTATAGCCTTACTTTTGGACAAAAATCATCCGTTTTTATTATCCCTCCAATGAATGAAATAAAGGAATGAATTCGATATATTTGGGACAAAACACTTAAAAACACTTTAATTTATGAGGTACTTTGCATTGCGTAAGAAAAAATTTGCATCACGTAACAACAAAATAAGACAAAGAAACGAGAAACAATTTTTAATTTGTCCTCTTATGTGTCTATCGACGATTCGCACCTATTGGTAAACTATATACTTTTAATTGATTGGATCCAGATTATCTCTCATTTACAATCAAAAACTTTATAATCATTTGTTTATGAGTCTCGAAAAGAGTTTTTCTATGAAGCAAGTTGCACTAGTAGAAAGTATACCAAACTACCTGTTCATTTTTCAATGATCTGGTACACTGCAATCCCATAGTGTTTTCCGATGCACCTCAAGTCCCCAGGTGAACAATCTCTGTAGCCCTCTTTTACGCATTTCGAGGGGTTCTTTAAAGCTGAAGTGAATATCTCCACAGCATTTGATACAGTCCTGTCTCCCCAGCATTCACCTGAACCAAGGCAAAAAACGTACACCTATTTACTCGTTCACTTATAAGAATTTTTATAAAAAGTAAGATTGTCTCCATTGAAGTGAAAAGTTCAAGTTAGGATGTTTCTTTTAGAAAATTATTACAATTAACTATTATTTTTGCTCCCTTTTTTGATGAATGTTTGCAATTTAGATGTTACTATTTTCTTGGGCGCTCCATTCCCGCTCTACACAGTTGAAATATTATTTTTTATGATTTAATAGAAATTGAGACCAATTCACTAAATTATCCTAAGACATTAGCAGAATCCTAGAGACTTTTTCAAGAAAAAGATCCTTATCCAGTCCTCGTACCTTCTCTATTGCCACGATTCCAGTTAATAGTCGTTACGTTTTTTAGTATTGCCAAAGGTAGCATAGAAAACCATTCACGACGGTTGAAGAATTTTTGTCAGACTTCTAAAAAAATAGTCACTTTAGCATTTGAAGCAACCCACCATAGTAAGACATGCCAAAAACGCGGTAATTCTTGGACGTTGTTTTCATAGCGCATCTGTGAATGAAACCCTTCATGTAAATATCCCAGTTGTTCCAGTCAATCCATTCGCCGTTCCAGGCATGACTGGTGTGATCTCTCTCTGTGATGAGCATCTCTTTAAGCCGGTGGACCCTATTATCAAAGCAACCAACAAGCTGATACATAGTGCCATCTGAAAATAAAAATGGAATTAAAAAAACAATTCTAAATTTGCCCTTGCCAACCCCCCTCCCCACTTTCCAACATGCGAATGAGGTTTTATTAAAGGATCATTAATCACAAAATGCTCAGTTGGTAAAGCGCTCGTCTCTGAACCGAGGGAATCGGAGTTCGAATCTACTCTTCACTTGAAGCAGAGATATATCGTCACTGATTGGGGGAGGGGGGGCGGAGCCCCCCAAACCCCCTTAATTTCCGCAATTGCAGAGATTTATTGAAAAGATATAAAATATGAATTTAAGGTATAAAAATATTCTCACCTGGAGCTACAATGATTTCAGAGTTTGGGGTATCTGAAAAAATTGCAAAAATTATCATCTGAGTAAACCTTTAAGCTTTCAACTAGATATAAATCATACGCTCTCATCAAATACAGACATTTTTCTGTTCAATGGCTTTGAAAGAAAACGTCATTCTGATGCAAATGGAACAACTACTTTAGTTAGATAACTGAAGGATATAAGATCTTACTATCAACAAATAACTTTTAAACCTGCAACTTCATCTTTAAAAAGAAATTGGCATATTTTATAGAGTATATTGTTGATCAATTAACCCAATCTCTTTCATAAATGTTTATGTTTCATCTCCTTTCTTTGCGTGCAAGATGTTATAAACCATATAGCTGATGCATCCATATTCCATGTATATCGCAAAAAATTTCTTCGACAATTCTATTGTTCATATAAGGTATGTTAATCGTCTTACCTGGACATCCATGTTCGTTGCATCTGATCGAAATAGTCGCACCGCCATCACAAGGTCTCCCACCGTTGGCTGGACTTGGGTTGGTACATGTTCGCCGGCGATACCGCATTCCTCCTCCACAAGTTCTGCTGCAGGACGAAGGAGCTCCCCAGTTGCTCCACCCTCCATTCACAACTGCAAAAATATCCACAACATAGAATTTCCTTATATCTTCCAAAATAATTCATCATTTTAAGAGCTACTTATATCCCCTTTTGCAGTAAATTTTTCAACATCACATTCTTACACGCTTCCCCTTACACCATTTAATCTACGAGGCACTGATTGACTGGTTGACAAGTAGCCTGGACGGCATCCAGACAAAAAAAGCAATATCCAAATGTCATTCATGCCCTACGAAGGAACGAGCATGTACAATTTTTGGACGCGAAGGTCTCTCGTAACAACAGTACCCAACAAAAGCAGGTAAATGTTGATAGAAATGGCAAACAAAATCGAGCACACTCCTTACCTGGAGGACAGCCGTGTGTATTACATGACTCGGAGTTGACGTTGGTGCCCGGGCAGTAGCTTCCTCCGTTCGCCGGCGATGGGTTGTTGCAGTGTCGGTACTGGTGCATCACTCCTCCTCCGCATGTTTTACTGCAACCACTGAATGGCCCCCATACACTCCATCCTCCATTAACTTTAAAAATAAACACACCAATGCTTTATTCTCTCTCAAGATGCTCTATTTATTGTCAATAGTTATTTTTATCCAGCATACCATTAAAGGATATAAATAAAATTCCAGGGTTTGCCACAGGGTACACGGCATGCAATAAAAACTCCAATCCGCTCACCCAAAAATGGCTTTCTACCGGTAGAAAGGTACAGTTTTTATTTTAGAGGTAACGATAAAATAAAACAAAGATACCTTCAACATAAGATAACTTAACTATTGCATCACAGTTTTTTAAACTGCGAGATAATGTGCAAAAACTGTTCTCTTTGTCACCTAACGAAGGGTTTTCGCTGTAAATTTGTCAGATCGATAAATAAAACTACCATTGATCATTTCCTAAAAAGTTATTCTTGAACGCGGGTGAATGAGACACAAGAAGCGCCATCGGGGGTTTAGAGCCTGAAGGCAAAACCATTCGGTACAAAATATTGCAAAATGTTAAGAGCAATCCCCGCCTAACCGGTACGCTTCTGTAAAAAACTCAATTTTTAGCAAGCACGTAAACGTGGCAAGAACGTAAACTTGTGTTCAAGGTCCTAAATAAGCGACAAGGGGGCTAAAAACATTTTCAACCCGAAAGACAGGATAATTAAAGAGTTCACATTGGGAAATTTCATTCCGCTTACCAAGAGTCACAATCCAGGTAAAGAGAGAGCCTGCCTTCCCATATGGAGCGGAAACAAATTTATAAATTAATAAGTTTGTGAAATGTCAGCTAAAACCCATCCGTGAAGAAAGTATAGAATTTTGCGACATACCTCGTGGAGGCGGAGGTGGTGGAGATCGTCTTCGTCGTCTCCAGCAGGAAACATCTTGCAGAAACAGCAGAACAACAGCTGCAAAAAAGACTGTTAAGCGAACCATTTTCAGTTCTTTGACAGGAATAGCACGACTTGCAGCTCTAAAGTGAAACCGGAACTCAATGCAAGTGCTTTGATTATCGCCCCTTTGTTGGGTAACCAATTACATAATCAGTAAACATATCGAAACATGATTGTGTTTGACACACCTTTCTGTTTGCTTCCAGGTTAAAAATGACGTCTGTGGTAATCTGTGATGGAGAAACATGAGCTAATGATCTGATTCCATATTGATCTGAGCGATTCCATATTCGATACATTTGACACAAATAACTTTCCGCAAACGATATCAACTTCAAATGTTCCTCCGGCAGAATATCACAAGAAAACGATCTTTGTCCTTAGTGTTGTCACGTAACTACTGTTGTTGTCAAGGGACAGGCGCTTTAATATCGTAGCACCTTTTAGCATTTTCAAATCACATCAACAGCTCTGTTGCTACATTTAAAGATATGACAAAAACTGCGATGCTAAAAAAGGAAAAACTTGATGAGACAAATTACTACCGGGGTTGGCCAAATTAATCTTGTAGCTTATATTTAAATGCGAAAAACCTCGAGTTTGTCCTTTATGATAAATAACTGGGAACTATAGAAGGATATCGAAGTAGAGATCAAACAAAAAATAGGCTCTAACGAAAATTTTGAAAGAAAAGGGGCAATAGCAAATTAATGACTTTTAACAACTACTTGCAAAAATTTATTTTGTGTTGCAAAAAAGGTAGGATCCATTGTCCCCGGCTCCTTATCGTCGGTATCCTGAAAAGTCACGGAGTTATACTGATCAGCAATCCAGGAATGGAGGTGTACAAAACTAACCTTTTTTCATTAGTTTTATTTATATCGGCAATGCGGCTGTGCATATAAAGAGTAAAAGCAAGCCCTTATTAAGAATATTTAGAAACGAGTACTGAAAGTCATAATTAGCAATAGGCACGGTATACTGTCAGCTGTTAAAAAAATAAAGTGCATGCTACCTAGATAATTCAAAACTGTGCAAACCTTTGATAATCAAATTGCAAGGACAAACTACAATCAGAGGACTGAAGACAATAGAAAAATATCGAACACACCAACTTAAGAGTGACACTTCTATCTTAGAGGATTCCATATACAAAATCTATCCTTTGACATTTGAAAACTTAACCTTTCTAATGTCTACCATTTTATTGAATACAAACAGATTCATTATAGTGTAGCAAAAAACTGAAAACATGCAGTATATAATCAAGATAAAATTTTGAAATAATAATCACATAATCATTGCTGTTATGGTTCCCTTTCTTAAATCGAGGGAACAAAAACGAGACAATGCCTTTTTCCTCCCTTTAGAAATCCCCCTGTATTAGAGACATGGTTCGTCTATAAACGCCTGCAGAGAATCAAATAACTACTTGCAAAAACATGTTCAAACGTTTCAAAGAGCAGCAATCAATCATAGTTTCCACTTGATACGCCTGTCGATGTTCTGTATTGTGTCATTAACTTAATGCTAAGTCTCTAATCAAGTCTGTTCTTGAAAGAATTTGCAGAAAATCCACACAATAAGCTTTCCATACCATCATGAAAATCCATATTATAAGAAAATAGTTACCAAAGCTCCGTTATTTACAGCTGCGAAACTTAATACTTTATGTGTAAACTCTAACTCTGAATAGAATGCAATACTTCAATTGAGGAAAATAATTGGCGCAAGAGCCATTACATTACACTTAAATTTAGAGCCTAAATATTAGCAATTTATCAAAATAGCAAAATTCAAATTTCTTCGACATAATTTGCAGGAAAAACCCCCGTTATACCATTTACTGTACCAGTCCACCAGCCTCCATCTGAACGAGAAATTACATCGATGACGTCACCTAATTGAATTGTAATTTCATCATCCCGAGCTGCAGTGTAGTCGTATATTGCTCGGCATCTTCCTCCGTAATCCTTTGACGCTAATTGACATAGATAACAATGTACGTGTTAGTAAACGCAAAGATTAAGGATTTAGTAAATAAGCACCACAATTTATCCTCATCGAAACTTCCCTCAAAATTACCCTTGAAACATAAACACAGATTCTCAAAAGGCCAATAGCTGGGCTTATTCACTGACTTCAATTCATCTTATACTATTGCTTGGTTGCGTGGCTTTATATATAAAATACAAGGTTGTTTCGCCACTTCCAATCTGCAGGTCCGCTTCATTTCTGTTGCTAGTTATTTTGTAAGATACTATCAGAATGTTTTTTCATGGAAAAAATAAGTTGCTGGTAATGTTTTGCATTGAGGAGGCCTAAACTGACAGATTTCAAAGATTTGCATACAACATACTTGTTATCTTATATTCAGCCACAAAAGAAATCACAATTAAACGCGAACAGAGCATGCTTACTGAGAGAGAGATGTCTCTGTCTAGTGTCATTCGCATATTGAATATCGTATGAACACTCAGAATATTGTAAAAAAGAGTTCTTAAGTCCGAAGGCACAAAATTGCTTTTTAAAACTTTGACCTTTGACCCCAAAAGCTAAAATGAAATCATGAAAAACCTCTTGAATATTCAGACTTTTAGACGAAATAGTTTTGCAAATTTAGACGAATGTCATGGTTCTCTTTCAAGTTATTTGATTAAAATTTTAAAAAATTATAGTGACGTCATAGTTTAAGGACAATACCAATAGGAAGAAATGTGATATGAAACTAAATAAGAGCGCACTCAAATTTTCAGACCTCGGCTAGTCTGCTCTGATGTGGCCGCTACAGCTCCGTGGGGTTGCCCATCCTCGATGTCTTCAAATTCATCTGTATTAGGGATTAAAATCAAATTAGTTCTTTAGTGTAGGCTATATGCTAAAATTTTATGCCTGAATAGATCTCCCGTAGTCCACGCTTACGCCGGTCGTGTGGATATCTTGAGTTGTTATTCAGACTAGGGGATGGGGCATCAATAGTGAAATTTACTGACGAAGAAGTTGATGAAGAAAAATCGAGGTACTATCTCACCTACTTATAGTCGAATATACTGAAAAAATCGCGGACTTTGAGATCCAACTTAAGATTTACCGACAAACTAAGTATTTTTGTCGCACCCCTACATTCCCCGTTAGCTACTCCCGTGCCTGTCTAAAAGATTTCTGAAAAATTCGAAGCCCTTAATAGCCACTAATGTCCCACTAAAGATAGCATTAAAAGGGTATGGTAAAATATAAGACATAGATATTTTAATATACTACAATCTTGGACAGCATATATGTTAGCATGCCTGGTAGCATGCATATATTGTTCAAGATTTACCCTCTCCCCCCCGTTCAAAGTTGGAGTGAGATTTTTTTTAGTACCAGAGATAACACTGAGCTTGGGAGAAGGGATGAGGTACAAAATCTCAACACTGTCTGTTCAGGGTGGGGAGGTGTTGTTCTCTCTTCTGACCTGTAAACGTGTTTTGAGGATAGCTCTAAGGTAGGGGTTTGGGGTGTTTATGGGTAGATGAGAGTCAGTGATTGTGGGTGTTAGGAATACTCTAAACAGAAACAGAAAGAGATTTCCCAACCTGATTCATAGCAATGTGGGACAGACTGTGCCATTGCCGAATCTTCGTCGTCAAGTTCATCAGGAATACCAATTGTTAATCTGTCGAACGGCACTTTCAACGTCCAAAAAGGTAAATTCTGCAAAAGATATCATCGATTCAGAAATACATTCATTTTGAATAAAAGGAACCGTAAATTTGAACTATTCGTTAGAATAAGATAAAAGCTAATCAGATAATTTTCTATAATGATCAATGAAGAAACCCAAGAATAAAAAAACATGCCTGCTTGTCTTTGGTTTTCTGAATGCAGTCTGAAAGCCGAAATTGAGGCGCCTGTAATCCATTGACTTGAGAAAGACTACAGTTTATCGTGTACAGGCTTGCATCCAGACAATCGATAACCGCATTTGCCTGAAGTAGAAGAAAGGTGTACCATTGGTATTTTCACTGGCACTTTGGAGATGATTGTTGTATAAGAAGAGTAGGCGGTTTGTGTGAGTTACATGGTTTGGTTTTGGGATTGGGTTTGAAACCGTGACCGACTAGCTCTGTTGGTAGAGCAACGATGTACTGTGTCAATGGTCACGGGTTTGAGTCGTGCCGCTCGTTCATATGCTCCCTCAGTATATACAAGGACTGTCTAACAGAAGGCGGGTGACAAGGTAAGACGATTCAAACTGTTGCCTTAGCTCGCAAAATATGGAAAGGTTTACCTAGCCTTACTCCATTAGCCTCTGTTTCGCTACTGCCTCACTTGACGGACACTACAACAGTTGACGCTACAGCTACAACAGATGTATGACGGGCGCTAACCTCTGTTGTAGCGTCTGTGGCAGTAGCAAAACAAAGGCCCATGGAGCAAGTTTAGGGTTTACTTTCATAAAGAGCTCTAGTAACAACGATGATATGTTGGCTAAGCTATTTGATTTTATAAGACCATTTGTGCATCCTTCAGAAACCGTATCATCACCTTGAAAATTACGTACTGAAATCCATGTGTAACTTGAAGTTACCACTAACTGAACACCGACAGAAAAAATAACTGGTTATTGCGCTTCGAATTACACGCTAGCGTGTAATGATCGTCTTATCAGGGGCGGCGCCAAGAAGTTCAAAGTGATAGCATTTTTAGACCAAAAAACCAACTTTCGGAAACCGCACTAAAATGCTTCACGATATTATGTGCTTGTGATTTTATGGGGGCACTCATTATGCTAGAGGTACACTAGAAGGGGAGGGGGCGGAGGCCCTAGGTATACCTGAAAGAAGCAACTTCGCTGCGAGCGGAGCGAACAGAAAATTTTTGCGACCACGCCCTTTAGATTAGCTTAAAATACATTTCAGGATATTCTTTGCAGTCATTTTTTTACAATCGTTTAAAACTTTTTACCATTTTTAAGGCATGCTTTTATTAAGATTGATTAATTTCGATCTTAAAATGGAAATCGTTAATTTATGAGGCACCATAGACCCCGGCTTATTTCTTGGAAATTAGGCAATACTGTAAAAGGATTTATCGCACTATTCTTTTCTGCCATTTTCATTTTGTTCTATAATTCTTATTCTCTTGTAAACACTTTTTGCAAAACACTTTTTGCAAAAAAGTGGGGGGGGGGGGGGGGTGGAAGCGGGAGCTTCCTATTTAGCATATATTCACCAAACGTGCATCAAATTGTTATCAGGCTTGATGTAAACTTTCATACGTGCGCAATTTGCAAAGAGACGTCATCAACTGTGTCGGAGCCACCGAACTTTGGTGTTTCTTGGTAGACAGAGGCCAGTTTTCCAAGACCTGCAAAAATGTAAAGAAACTTGACTGTACTCACAACGGTTGACAAAACTAGTTATCATGGATTAGTGGGTTCCAGGAATACAAAACACTGTGGGCCAACATCTTCTTTAAAACATTTTGGGAAAGTACAACGAAAATCACTTATTTCGTCAAGAAGTAATAATATATATTTGCAAGAGACATTTGTTTTTACTACACATGATCATGGTCAAAACAACCCTTTCATTTCCCAATCTAGAAATGCCAATAAAATAAAACAAACATTGCTTCATCGCCTCAGAAACAGTTGTTTATTATCGTTTCCCATCTCAAAAATGACGAAATGATCAAACGGCTAAAGTTCCTGGTCGTAGAGGCGAGAAGTCTGCTCGAATCTAGGTTTGGCCCAATGTCCAGATAAGTGCCCATCTTTCCTCAGGACAATACCCTTGAGTGCTTAACCTTCTTCAGATAAACAACTAAATCAAAGCGAGGTTGAGTGTAGCACTTTTTCTCCTATTCATTAGCTTATCTCAAGGTCATTGATCATATGGCTGTCATGTTTACTGGATTCTAGTCTGACAAAGATTTGATGATAGCCTCATGTCTTAACTGCAGCAAGTGGATACCCAGAAGCAACAATAGACAGAATGCAGCAACAAAAGGAATTGAACTACCAAGTTTTATCCTGTGTTGGCTACGAAAATTTCAGTTTATAGGAAAACTCCTTTCCTAGAAATTATCCCACATTTTGAGTGTATTCGGGAGCCATATTCACCTATACAGCAAACTGAATACAGAACTCAATTGAACTTTCGATCTTCAAAGGTCAGTATGTCTGATGACTTCAATACACTATAAAGTATTCACATACCTGATCTTGCATGTTTCTCAGATCTCAACGCTTTTCGAACTTGCTCGTATTTGCTTTCAAGAGCAAGTTTACGTCGTTGTTCGTCCATCTGACAGCTAAGATCCGCTTCCTTCAGGACGAAGAAACTCAATTAGCCAATATAAATACACAACTTTTGGCACAATCGTTTAACTTGCTTCTTACGAAGGAGTTTCAGACCTACAGATGCACACTTGGATTGTACAACAAAATAAAACCGAAAATTTCAATTGTACGTACGTAGCATGTGAATAGTATTTGCTCCCCTGGCTGTTTCTCGCAGCCTTTTGATTTTATCAGCTCGTTGATATCTGCGGCTGAATCCATATTCTCGGTATCTGCACTTAGCTTGCCAAAACACTAAAAATTGATTGAAAGCCTTAAACTTCACTGATGTACCGTAGAAAAACAACGAAATGTCATAGCAATTTAGAATGAGAATGCAATAAAATGGCTACAACAGTTGAAAAAGTACAACAAGCAACGGCTTAATACATAAAAGCAGAACAATGAAACTGTGAAGAAAACAATTAAAAAGTCAACATTCAAATCATAAGCATAATATCAAGGAAAAAAATCTACTTAAAATCGCAAATTACTTCTATCAGAAGTAGGAAATTAAATATATGGTCTTCTCCGTCATCTTGCAGTTTGATATACTAAGATTTTCTATTGTTTAATATAAATTTCAACAGAAATAGTAAGATACAAATAGATTTAAGCAAGATGCAACTTCTCACCTCAGATACTTTGGGAACACAGTCACTCATAAATTCTACATATGCTTTAAGCATGTTTTTCAGGTAGCTTATTCTATCTTCTTCTTGTGTTTGAAGGGCCTAAAAATTTTCGAGATAAGAAATTGATAGCTACATCCATACACTAAGACAAAACAATTGTTTAGGAATTTATTTACATTACTTTGTTTGTATTGTCTTCTAGAAATTTATACTTTTTTATCGCTTAAGCTACTTCGCTTAATATGTGCGTTGTTATGTCCAGCGAGGATCTGTTAAAAATATTCAAAAAATGTACAGAATACTTGAAGAAAACTTACGCTGCAAGAGCTTGCCAACGAAGATTCAAGTGCCAGCCGCGCCCTTTCAGTTTCAACTACTCTCCGTATGTGCTCCTTATCTAAAACGGGACAAAAAGAGACATTTAAAAAAAGGAACATGAAAGCAACACTCTGAGTTTCACGTTTAATGCGATAATCACGAGCCTAGGCGTTATAGCTCAAAATTGCCCCATTTTATTTACCAAAACATAAATACAAAAGTGTACATAAAACAAAAATGTATATAACATAATTGTTGAAAAAACAGCGACATATCCATTAAACGAGCATCCGGGACCTGTATGTCTCACAAGACTAGAAATAATGTTTGTTATCTATCCGCCGACTCGATGTGTCCGTTACTTGGAAGTGCCTTTTAACCGGACATTCATTGCAAATTAACTCAGAATATAAAATAATATGAAAGGTTTACCGGATTTGATAACATTTTCTTCGGCTTTTCTACATTTCGCATCAAGCTAAGGAACAAAAAGAAATGATAATAAATTCATAAGAATATGCTAGGCCTTTTGGTTGACACTTAATTTTAAAGACTAACGAATTAAGAATTCTTAAAGTCCGTACTCAAGAAGAAGATTTTTCTCATCACTTCGTTTGAAAGAATATCATGTTTTCCAGCTAGAGTTGCCCATCCCTTCCTATTTGTGTTCCTCAAACCTTGAAATGCTTTCGATTATTCTTCTTCAAACAAAATTATTATCAAGCAAAAATAAATACTTTTTGGCAATATCTGCGGTGGAAGTTACAATACAAGACCCAACGAGGGGGTCACAATAAGGAATTTGAATGCTATCGGGTTGATTCCTTGCATGCTGCTAAAACCCTACTAGGATCCTGCGTAATAAATAATACGAAAGCAAAGATATCTGAAAAAATTCCAGTCTTTTTAAGGCTCCAAAAAACTTGAATATGGTCAAATAATTAATTGAAGCAATTAAAAAATAATTGATTAATCAATAATTAATAATAATTAATAATAATTTATCGGTCTAATAATTAATTAATCGGTCTGGGATACGGTCTTCTGAAAATTGAAATCAAACCAATCAAAAGCTCAACAGTGCTTTGACACTTAAAAGCAATGACTGTTTAATGACTGTTGGTTTTATCAACATTCAAACGGACCTCCAAAAGCTAAAACAAGATCTGCACAAATGTTATCTTTCCTGATGTTCTGTAAAATCATAAGCTGGTCTACCACAATAGTTAGGCCCTGTGGGCTTTGAAAAGAAGAAGATAAAGTGCATTGTGTACTTTTGATAATTCCTTTTCATTAGTAGTCCTGCTTCTTGCTGCTTCGACTTGAACCGTGAGTGATTCAGACTCTTTTGCTTCTTTAAAAGAAGTTCTTTTAGCCTGAGAAGAAAAAACCAAAAACATAAGCCGTGTTAAATTACTGACTAACATACTTTAGAGTTTGCGAGTTAGGCCATTGGTGCATCAGCACAAATCGCTCAACCTTCCATAAAGCCAAGTCAATTAATAGTATGCTACGATCATGCTCTAATATTCATGAGAAGAAAATTTCCAGTAGTCTGAAAGGGAACGCTGTCCATGTTCAAATCATTTCCCATGAGAACCCCAACTCAAGACATCAAATTAGTGAACTATATGTGACCTACAATTTTGCTAAATGTCGTAAATGAAAACGAACTTTTGAAAATACAACTACAAATTACTAAAAAAGGTTCTTACAACCCGAAGGCAAAGTTCTTATCAAAAGAAAAAAGTATAAAAATGAATGTGCTATATAAATATGTTCTGTACGAAGTTCAAGCTCAAAATCTTTCATTACAAGAGTTAATAAAATCAATTCACCTTTAATTCATCTGCCTTTTTGTCCGTATGCGTCTTGGCTGCTTTTTCCACTACCAGCTCCAGCTAATACAAACAACAAGAAAGGATGATTGGTGCATGCTTATAAAGAAACTTTCAAACAGTTACCAATCAGATAAATGAAAAGAGAGTAAAGATATGCATATGTCTGAAGATTTACCTGTTTTCTAGTGTCTCTTTGATTGTCTATAAAAGCTTTGAAAGGCTTCACAATTTGCTCAAGTAAATCACCAGCTAATGATCTACGAGGTGAAGTACAAAAACCAACATTAACCATCGCCTCAACTTCGAACCAATAGCATGTGCAATCAGAATAGTTGTGATTTATTCATAAATTCCACACAAAAAATCATTATTGAATAATTTCTTCACCAGTCGTATTAAAAGTGACCATTAATTTTCCACTCCATATATACTGGAGGTTTCAAAGATAGATCAGCTTTGTCTCCAGGCTAGAATTCAATTTGCTCAAGAAGTTTGCCCGATTACAAAAACTCATCAACTTCCAAAGGTAGGTAAGAGCTGCTTTCCAAAGTTACCTAAATAGCCCTGTCCCCCCTCCCAACTTTTTTAGAAACATAGGAGGTATTCTTGGAACCACATTCCAGATTTTATGTCTGTGGTTCAGAAAATGAAGAACAAAGGATAAAAATAAGATTCATTGTTATGCCTAAGCATTGTATCAATCTTTAGGGCACAACGTTAACAGAATGTTATTGACATTTCATTGCTGATAAAAAGTTTAATTTTCAACAATAATCAAGATAGAAACAATGTTAGACTTCAATTTTGCATCAGCTTTGTAACAACTTGTTTTGTACACTGGGCTTTCAACATGGTGAAAAAGTTTTGACGGTTTGTCAACCCTTTGCACACACAGTAAGCATTACAGACAGAAATAAATAATGTTTGAAAAAACAAGAAAACCTTGGACTTTAAAATTTAACAAAATATTTTCAATTTGTAGCATGTAAACAGGAAAAACCAAACAAAACAAAACTGACTTTCTTATTTCTGCTTCTTGTTCAGTTTGAGCTGCAAAACTTTCCCATGCTGTATGTAGTGTACTGAATGAGAAACAAGAATATCCATAAAAAATGAGGTAGGGTAATTAAGCTTCAAAAGAATAGTTATGAATTAGAAGCTTAAACACTTATCAAGAGTCCTCTATACAAGCTATTTAGCTTCCTCTATTCACAAGAGAAATTTGCTAAGAAATTTACTAATGCAAAGCTGAAATCCACATAGTTGATTATTTTTGTAATATTAAGCATATAATATTGTATTCCAAAAGGATACCAACAGCTTAAAAAGGCTACTAAGAATTTAAGTGATAAAAGCAAAAGAATACATAAAGAAAGGGAAATTTATGTTTAAGACCATTGTTTGGTTTTTCAAGCAATGTCAATACTCTGTTAGGGCAAGTCTGGGTGTCTAATCTAATGTTGACATCAGGAGCGGACACTTGGTCAAATATTGGGGGCAAGTCTATTGTTTTTGACAAAATGATGTCACATTCCCCCCATTGTTTTAGAACAAAAGACCATTGTTTTCCAAAATATTGGAGGGTGACTGCCCCCAGGTGTCTGTCACTGGTTGACATTTAACAATTAGAAATGAACAATGGATGTGTTGATGGAAGAAAGAAGGATAAATAAACAAATGGATGAATGATCATTCAATTGATCAAAAAAAAATGATAAAATTTATACCCTGCAGTTTCCCCTGTTGCTCGCTTGGCCCTAACAGCTAACTTGCTAAGCCCATCACTATAAGTCTGCTCCAACTTTACCCTTTAAATAGAAGTCAACATGAAAAATCCAATTTTACATAGTGCAACATAGCAAAATTGGGCCAAGGCATAACAGTTTCAGTTGAAGTAGTACAAATAAAGACATTTCACTAGAATTAAGGCGGCAGATAACACTTACAATGATCAAACTTCATGTGAATTTAACCAAAAATTTACACTTTACTAATGAACAAATGACACTACAAGATGATAGTGCAAGGAGCATGAAAATGTAGTGTAACCCTGTAACTATAACAAAAAGTTACATTTGATATACATATAATTTAACATAGATGCTAATAAAAATAAAAGAAAATAAACAAACAGGAGCTACAGGAAAAAAGAAGAATTGCAACAGTGACCTCTCCATACAATAACCCTTCAGAGGAACAGTAAAAGAGTCCAGCTTTCTTTGAACAAGGGATGTGAATGGAGTATTGGTTAACAAGGGATTTTGTCCTTGGACAAAGTGGCCTTGGAAATGAAATGTTTGATTAATTGTTGTGGACATGCAATATTTAAGTCATGTGGACAGCTGAAATTTTTAAGATAATAAAAAGATAACGCAAACAACTGGAAGGTTTACGAGATGAAAATCCACTTTCATAAGCCGAGGGTTTATTTCCTGCTAGCTGGTACAGATGATATCTAAAACCAACCTCTCATTGATTATTGATGATACATCCCTGCAAAAGTCATTACCATGCCTCAAATACTTCTTTAGGTCTTCAAAAACAGCTGTTGTCTACAGAAAAAAGTTTCAACAATTAGCCCTACAATTTTAATGCTCTAGACACATTACAGAATTTCCTAACATTAATAATTTGGAAAACAATTTTACAAAAATAAACACTTGGTAACAAGAAAACGAAAAAAGTCAATATTTGTAATTAATGGAAATGTCCTAATATATGGTCATAACTGTGGCATGGTATAACTACATGTCATACATTATAGCTGGCAAGCCTAAAATAATAGAAATGATAGTGGTGATCATTAAAGGTCCATTTTGGTATACAATATTTAGTCAACTTTTACAATATATTCCATATTTTCTGTTTCTGCTTTTTGAGACTCATGGCCAAGAATATCTTTACAAAGGGCAGAAATCCTACATTTAGAAAACTATCAATTGTATCCAGTGTTTGGGGTGAAAGAGGCTCAGCAAGTTAGGGTGGCAAACTACTGATCCAGGGGACTAGGGTCTGAGTCCCTGACATGACCAAACATTTGCTTAAAATGGGAGAGTCACCAGCTCTCTGCAATGCCAGTTAAGAAATCACAGTTAAAGGAAGAGGTGCAGTCACAATGAGAGGAAGTACCAGGGCACTGTTTGATAACCATCATCCAGCTTCTCAGTCTCTGAAAAACTATCTTCAGATGCTGAGTAGAAACAAAATTTATTTGTATTTAATACAAACACAAATTATGTCCAGTTTTCCTGATAAGGGTTAAGCAATCCCGATTTAATGAAGCAATCCCACAATATTGAAGTATTAGCTAAAAATATTTTGTCCCAGCCATCATCATTAGTGTACAAGTGACTACTAGCCTGTGACCCTTCCAAAGTCTAGCTCGATCTGTCAATAGTTTTTAACCTACAGGGTCATCTCAGTATTTTCCTGCAATATCCTTGCTCCCCCAACAACCTCAATACCACCCTTTATCTCTATAATTCAATAATAGATTTTTTCATTCTGGTTTTCTATTTGGTCTCTTCTCTGATTCATCTGCCATTTTCAATTCTTCAAATATACCAATCAATCAAAATTGTTTCTTTGATGTTTACTAGTAATGTAGACTCAAACTGTGTTATAACGAGTGTTCCTCATTTCAGATCTTTGTTCTATTGTCCGTCTTTCTCTGTATCTATTAGAAAGCAACCTAATGTTTCTGATCCTTCCAGCGATGTTTTTTACCATTCTCAACTCATTCAAAATTGCTCTTCTCAAACATATGGGCATTTTGGGATGACTATGTGGGTTTATTGACTTAATACTTCCAAAAAATCTCCAGTTATTTTGAGAATCAAAGAATAGATTGAAGACCAAAACAATGATTTGAAAGATAGTAGGAAAAAAATCTAATGAAGACAGATATTATATTTACCTTGTTTCTTTTTAATGTAATTATGTTCGATGTTATAGATGTGCGATCTTATCTAATAAATTCTGACATTTAAGCTGCATTTAACAAAACATAAGAGGAAATGTAGGGCATTGTTTCTTTTGATGATGTAAAAAGTAGCAAATGCTATTGGATTGAGTGAGGTAGCCTAATTTCATCATATTTTATATTTTGATAAAAAAAATTTAATATTCTATAGAGCATACTTTAAAAGTATCCGCATATTAAGTTGCTTGGGCATATTCCTAGACAATTTGCCTTTGTAAGCGAACTGTTAGTAAGCTTTGCCCTAAAAGGCTTTTTTAACCAAACTGAATCCGACAGCAAAAGTAAACCAGGACATTTGCTTAAAATACAAAGAACTGAGCTTTGGTAATCCTTCATCCTAAAAACATTTAACTTCCTGTTTAAATGTCTACATTGCTTCCCTGCGTAGAAGGAAAAATGACATATCCAAACAATGCCATTGTCAATGGTTCATCTTCACTCGATCCAAAATTAGAATTTCTAGATACACGTTTTGATGTCAAAACAGTAGGAGGGTTGGTGCTGTGGCTAGTAACTCAAATCTGTTTTATCAAATAAATCAAATTTTCAATATATTATTTCTTGCATCGACAACAGTGTCAGCGTAAACAAAACATTTTTGTGCAATCCGGAAAAATTCTAATTCGACTTTGTGAATGAGTATTGGCCGAAATAAGAAGAAGATTTGTAGAAATCGATAATGCTCAAAGGCAACAACAAATTCAAACACTCACCACAAAAACATCGCTTAATTGCAGCGCCATTTCTCTTCAAAATGACGATTTCTGGCAGAGAACTGAAAGTCTACACCTCCAGTTTCAAATGATAACACATCTCTATTTGGAGCCTCCTTCCGATGAGCCCCATTAGGGGGAAATACACAGGGATTCCAACATAGGATTCAAATCAGTAATTTTCAATGCAGAAACCAAGGGAGGCTAGAAATAGGGCGTTGGGGTGTGACAAGCTTCCTATTGCCCTTCAAATATGTGAATCACTAATTATTGCTGGTAGTTCGATAACGTAAACACGCATTCAATAATATAATATATCAGATAATCCTTTTTACCACTCTTGTGGTCTAGGGTTTAGCTATTTTTCATGTTTTCGAGGCTTTTGCCCAAACTGGGGGCATAGAAAAATTTATCTTTATAAATGAATGAAAAAGACCCTCTAGTAGGAAAAGCAATGCGGTTAGTGTAACCTAATCATGAAAGTAGTACCCTCTCTATTGCCGATCGAAATTACCGACCAGTAACCCAAATCTCCCATTGTATCATTATGAAGTTCATTATTTGTTAAGCCACAAAATATCAGATGCTGCAAGATTCAGTCGCCTGCCTGTATGTAGGTTTTCCGTACCTCTTGGGTCTTTTACAGACCCCAACCACTGTGAAGCTGAAAAAAGGGCTTGAGGGTGGCTCACGAAAGTGGTAATCTGGGGGAATTTTTTAGAGCAATTTGTAGAAAATTATTGTTACAGTCATTGTTGTTTTCATCAAACTACAAACTTACATTTGGCAAATAATCCTTGGATTCATAATAACAACAATAAGTAATATTTATAAAAACTTGCTTGTTCAGAATATAAATTCTGTTGTCAGTCAAGGATATGTATCACCAAAAAGGTTAAAGTAAAAGTTATAATTACAACAAATTACATGGTTAAAAATTTCATAAATACTGTTTCTGGTCATGACTTGATTAAATGATCACTTACCATGGCGTTCCACTCTTGCTGATTCAAAGCCTTCACTCTGTACGGATTTAAACTGAAATGCCTTGAGCCAGCTTGCTGTTTCGTTTGTCAAAGTATCGCCAGAAAATTTCCGACGGTTCTTTTATAAGTTACTTGTTAGCTTCGTCTGACGTTGAATTTAAAAACTAAGTGACGTTTTATTTAAAAGAAAAACTTTAGACAAAACTACAGACTCTGTTCGTATCTTTCGTCTAACTTTTCAAAACAATTATTATAGAATACAGACAGTCATTAGCGCCATTTCCCTATAGTTTCCATGATTATATTAAGCAATTTGGTTTTCTCTGAAATGGGGTTTGCCTAGCTCCTGAGAGAGCCCCTCCTTAATAATTCCTCTTCGTACGAATTCTTTATCAATGTTTAGCTACTTTTTTTAACTGAATTTTGATTTCTATAGCTCGTCTGGTGTTTGCTTATAGGCTCGAAGGGTTGCCCCCTCTATCATTTACAGACTTATTTTCACCTCAAGATGGGCAGTCACTTCGTATTTATTTTTAAGCACGTAAACCCAGTAGTGTACAGCTATTCTTTAAAGAGGGGGGCTGCTTACGGAATGCCTACTAGCCTGCCCCTGCGTCACAGACCATAACTCCTCCTCAGCAGGCTAAATGCCTGCCAACGTTTTATCACTTCATGTTATTCAAGGATCATTCCCAATAATAAGGTTCTCATTCTGTGCCATTACAAAACGAAGAAATTTGCAGGGTAACCAAACAAGGGAGAGGAAAACACAAATCAAAGTTAAAGACAAAATTAAATGGGCAAAGTTAAAGACAGACAGCATCACTATCCTATTGCATATCTCTGTATAAAGAACTTTTGAGATTAAGGATGGCTTAAAATCAATATCAAGCTTGCATACTACATAATTTTATAATTGATACATCAATCTAAAAGCATCACCACATTATTATAATGCCAATTTTTAAAATTTCAGTATCTGACGGAGTAAAATGCAAAGTTTGAAGGTGCACCTTATGCCCAACCATGTATAAAATCTGAAGAGTTTTTTTGTTGGCTCAGTCTTACATCTGTCAGTTATCTGTAATGTGTGTAACTATGACAATTTTGAGTATCAAAAAATCAGGTGCCAAAACTTTTGGTATATTCAGTAAACATTTGAGAATTTTCGGTGGGAAGTAAGAATTTTCGGTGAATAAAGAAAAGAAATACATACTTCAGTGGAATGCCCTTATTACGAACCGGGCTTATCATAAACTTCGCTATTCGAAATGATCTGGTCCTTTACAGTACTCCATGTACAACGATTCCTTATTATAATGAACTC
Source organism: Rhopilema esculentum (assembly GCF_013076305.1). Next base: position 4,110,240 of record NW_027019306.1, read on the forward strand.
CTATTACCAACTTTTCCTTCGCCCTTACATTATTCGTGATAACGCTTTTCTACTGCATACAGCATTTATATCTTAAACATAAAACTATCTTGAATACAGTAATAAAGTTACAAAAGTCAATATATACAATGTCAACCCAAGCAACGGAACAAAAGGGAAGGCCTAACGGAAAATCGGAAAAATTTCTATAGTCATATCCATAAATTGTTTCGTACTTGGGTTGAAACAAAACTAAAATACAATTGTCAGCTGATGTGATTTGACATGTTCGTACAGAAAATTCACAAGGTTTAGAAACCCCAAGCCCCAATATTTTCCATAACAAATCGCAACAAGAGAGTTAGAGTACTGATCGACTGTGACTTGAGGCTTCAAAATTTAAATTGCTGGGACGGAGTGTTAGATGAGGGAAATTATAGAAGCATTAGCAGAAGCAATAAAGAGCTTAAATTACTTGGATGTAGAGGAGAAAGGAATGGAAAGGGTTGATGAGCGGGGAATTTTATTTGACTTGATGAAGGAAGACGAGAACTTGAAAATGTCAACTGATGGATATGCAAATCAAAAATGTATCTGAAAATAATTCTTTGTACTCCGAGGTCACGTTTTAACGTATCCGATTTGATAATTTGAAACCGTATTCATTTTCTGACATCTGACATTTTGTGTTACGAGGAAAGTTTCAGATTTTCTTGCAATTGAATATTTTTGTGAGATAAGAATTATCATTTAACTTAGACTTTCTACAAGTGCTCGTTCGTTCCAAAATCATTTAAGGCAAGTCACGTTTTTTTGGACATGCCATAAGAAGATTTTTCAGTATAACCATAGTCATGACTACGGTAAACAGTTGAGGACCTTGTCGCGACTGTCATGCTCAGGTAATTCCCGTATTCATGCCATTCTGAAACAACAACCTTGGGCGAGTCCAGTGAATACCAATAAGATTTTTTGCTATTCCATAACTGCGAATAGGTCTGAGTTGTTAATAGGTCTAAGGAGATTGGTGTTAGTATTGGCAATCGAGTCCAGCTCCTATGCAAAGTTCTATGGTAATTCAACAATTGGCAACATATAGTTTGGGATATTTCGGGTATGGTTTGAATGAGGTGTTTAACTTTGGAAGCAATGTTCTCTCAAAATCATATAGACAGGCTGTAATTCTATATTATTCTACATAATGTTGCTGGAAATGTTTTGATCATTTTCACGCTCCAGAGTACTTTTGAAAGCTTTACGCATTTTGACAACAAACTTGGTGAAGTCATTTGTTTGGTTGACTTCCTTTACATATGCATCAAGCTGCTGCACTGGAGGGTTGCAATTCGAAACTATGAAGAGACAAAAAGCAAATGGTTATCAAATATAAAGAGTGGTCAGACAAGTGCTAGATATCAATTCCATTTTGAAAGTTTTCAACAAGAGCTTTGATAAAAAGAAGTTAAATTAATTGGAAAGGATAAGAAATCTTACCTATGTATTTTGATTCCACAATTTTTGTATCAAATGAAAACTGTCTCTTTTCATTGTCCTCATCCAGTTTGGTAAAAATAACCCTTATCTTGTCTTCTAGAAACAAAAGCTTTTCATTAATGTTTGTAATCTACAATTGAAGATGGGAAAGAGTTAAGAAGTTTTGTTTTGACTTGAATCATTTTCTGAAATGCTGAAAGGGATCTAAAAGTCTAAAATGCTTACAAATAATTCCACAACATTAACTTAATTCACTATTTCCCGAGAAAAATGACTTGTGTTTTTCAACAATCTCCAACATCAGCTAACTGCCTCCAAGCTATCTTGTAGGATCACAGCAACACATATACCGTAAATTCTCTTTTTAGCCCCCCTCTCAATTAAGCCTCCCCCTCTTATTAGCCCCCCATTTTCAGTAGGAAAAATTTAACTAGCCCCCTTATCTAGCCCTCAATTTAGCCCCCCCAAATTTTCACTGATGCGGAAACAAGTAAACTTGACAAAAACAGAGACTTTCATTTTATTCATTGGTCGTTCAATACTTCGCATCAAATGAAAATTCACACAGTGTCTCTTCCAATCACGGCAGATCCCAAGACAAAGATTTAATGTGCATTTAGCACAAGCCATGTGGGAACCTTTTACCAAAATTACAGGCCGTTGGTACTCAGAGGGATGAAGTAGACCTTTTCGAATGCTCAATTTCAGAAGGCTACACGGTCCAAGAAGATATTTTAGAATAATTTATTACAATAATGATGACAATATTATTGATATAGAAGGCTGATTTGATGTTTTTTATCTGGCAAAAAATTAGTTTTACCACTAAACATGAGTTTTTATTACAAAATATTTACTAAGCCCCCTCTCTCAATTTAGCTCCCTCTCTTATAAGCCCCCTGGGGGGCTAAAAAGAGAATCTACGGTAAGCAGAAAAACCCAGACCCACATGAGAGATTTAATAAGTTGATATGGAATGGCATACCTTCTTTTAATGTCTTGAAATCCAAACCCAGTCTCTCCTTAAAAAATGTAATCCCCTTTAGCACTTTTTCTTCCTTGGCATTCACAAACTTTTCCAGAGCAGTGACATCTGTGAAAAAGAAAAAATTCAAAGTCCTATTTGAGGAACCTCAGTAATGGCCTACATTTTAAAATAAAATGTTTGTTTCTTTCTATTTTATTATCTATACAGTACATATATTATACTTTTATTAATTTATTCATATATATCTTATTTATATTTAAAAAACGTTTGTTGACCTTTTCAGTATTAAGGTTTGGTTATGTCTCGCTTCTTGAAAATGCCCTCTATTTATGCAATCAGATTTGGAAGAATTCAGTTGATTGCAACTTCTCTAAGTATGTTTGTTCATTTTGGATTGAAAGCACTTATATTTTGTTGCATATAATTTGAATTATGAACTTTATATAGTTTATTTCATCTAGTTTTTCAGTATCCTCTCTAACTGTGTCTTGAATATATTCAGTGCGCCAAATATACCCTTCTCCTACAGAAAATCCTGTTTCAAATATGCTCCCCTTCTCCAATAGGCACTACTCAAATCGCTTTTGAATAAGCAACCCTTTTAGAATTGAGATTTGAAAAACTATCCCAACCATAGAGTCTTATTGAAAGTACGCAGTGGGGGCTGGCATAAAAAATAGGATGGTACTTAATAGTAAAGCAAAATTTGTGAGCAAAGCAAACCAGCTAGAGGAAGGGTGGGGCAGGGGCATGGCCCCTGGAGACATTATATTTAGATAAAATACCCTGGTCATTGCTTTTTAACAACAGGTCAGAAGTTTTCATACATTTGAGTACTTAGGTTTGGTTGACATCATTTGTTACTGCTGAAAAGGCATTGGGGGTAATGGCCAGGGAGAATTATATCACCAATGAGGTGTATATCATTAGAACGAGGAATATGGAACTTGGAATGACTTTTCATTGTTGGATTATCAAAAGGCAAACAGTTTTAACTCTTGTTGATATATTCAATGCCAATCTTTCAACCAGCTTCAAGATAGGAGTGTCAGATTTCGGCTGTGGTGTATAATGCCGCTCTTCCTTCTATTTGTTTTTTGCCATTAATTCAACTATCATTGAAGCAAGCAAAATCATACAATACAAAATTATTTCTGGCACCACTAGTATAATATACTAAACTGGTATGGTCAGTGGGGGGAAAAAATGCGCATGGCGATTTTGGGAGTAAAAAATGCGCACCCATTTCTACAGCGCTGTGGAGGAGTAACAAACAGTTTGAGATGAGGCATGATAAACCAAACCTTTGATGATAGTTTCAATGAAAACCAAATCCAAAAATAGTGCACTTTTGTTTTTCATTACGTATTTGAAAAGCGGAAGCTCCAATTTATGATGATATCAAGTTTTCCATGACAACGGTAAACTTTTCGATTTCTCAGCTCATTGACTGCATTCCAAAGGTATTATCACAGCATTACACTACTTCAGTGTTGAGGTCATTGCCCATAAACAGATGTTGTTGCTCCTCCCAAGTGGCATGTCTAGAGGGGCCTGCGCATTTTTTAACCTCAAATTTTCTGTAGTGAGGGGAAAAAATGCGCACCATAAAGTTATATTTTCGTCGGAAAAAGGCTTTGTATCTGTTCTTAAAACATGTGACATATGCAAGAATGAAACCATATTTCACAACCATATGGATTTGGGATAATTATTTTCTAGAAACCAAGAAGGTCAAGTTATAACTTTCTAAAAAGACTTTGGATCCTTTTCATAAGAGCATTTGCCTTTCTAATAATTCTTTTAAAAACGTACCAAAAGACGCTTTGCATGGAATATACCAAGAAGTTATTTTGTGCAGAGGGGCAGAGGGGAATACCTTATCTCGGGGGATGTCAAAGTTTTGATTCCGTCAGCTGATCTAACTGTCGTCAGATGACTATGATGTAATATTTAAATTTTACCTTGCTGAAACAGCAATAAGTGAATTACAATAGATGCTATTTATGGGCCATTTTATGTGTTGCGTGTCTCTTGATGGCTATAAAAGCTTTTCCACTGAAGACAAGATCAGTTTATTTTAGAAGACTACAAATTAAGTCGCATTGCATAGATTGAAAGCAAAATGCTGAGGACGTATGTAAAAAAAGCAAAATCTTGGCAAGAGAGCCATATGGAGCATGCTTTGCTAGAAGTTTCAAGGGGCGTTTTAAGCATCAGGAAAGCTGCAAAGACAATCTTGATTTAAAAAAATTATTTACAGCAAATATCAACAAATTTATTGAATCAAATCAACATTCTTCCGTAATTGAGAGGTGCGCAGTTTTTTGCCACATGTGCGCATTTTTTCTCCTTTTTGTGGTTAAAAAATGCGCACCAGTTTTTCATTCTTAAAAAATAATCTCTTAAAGAAAGGGTAGCAATTTTTTGTTGCTAAAGGAACTTATCAGGGCTACTTTGTAACTATACATAATTTTTTCCAATATGTGTGAACAATCAGGGGGAAACCGAAAATTTCTCAAAAATGCGCATTTTTTCCCCCCACTGACCATACCACAGTACCTGTGCACTGGTGCCACTGAAAGTACACTATGCATTTTTACAAAATAAAGTAAACAATCCTTTACCTGTCTCAAGAATTTCTAATTTTGCATTTTCTTCTTTGATTTTGCTTTGATCATCATTTACACCTGATTCCAATTTTTGCTTTGAATTTTCAAGGTTCTCTAGCCTTTTGATAATATCTTTCATGTCCTTTGCTCTTAGGTCCTGATCTGTTGTAAAAGTATACTCTATTACATATGCATATGGAATCATTTTAATAGGATTATACCATATTGACTATCTTTACTTTAAATATATATGTAATGGAAATGAAATTAAAAAGTTCAAAAGAAATGTTAATCAAACTCACCATAAATCTGTTTTTTAAGATTTTCAACTTCCTCTGAAAATAAATTAAGAAAATTCAATCAAAAAAGGCTTTAAATGAACATTTGCAAGGCCCGTCAAGAGACGGGTCGGGCCCCAGGGCTGGGACTGTCATGGGGCCCCACCGTCGAAGGCTGCAAAAACCTTTTTTGGGTTACGCCCTTAGCAATGCAGTAAGATGGACTGTAAAAGACATGAATTTTGAAATCAACGCCCCTGAAACACTTGAATTTGTATTTTAAGGTCTTTAACAGAACATGTAATTAGTGACTATATAAAACAAATCATTAAAACAAATCAGTTTAAAAATCAGAGTTAATTTAATGTTTAAAAAACTGCTTTTCTTGCTTTCCTTATGGCAAAATCCTTAATCTTTTCCCACAATCTTTTCCAGCTGTCGTTCTCTCCCCAACCATCAGGAGAAGCCAATTTTGATTTTGAACCATTATTAATAGTGTGCTCAAACAACCTGCATGGCAAACAATAGAGAGCAGCCTTTGTAGGACTGAAAACAAGCCAGCTTCTTACTACCTCCCCATTTTGCTGCTTCACATTTAAGGCCGTTGTTGGAAATTTGTGGCTGTTGCTGTGTCCATTGGTACTTTCATGCAAATCTGCAAACTTTTTTGACCAAATGAAAGATGGCTCATCCACTGTATTGACAAGTGAGACCTGGACACCTCCTTGCACAATACTTTGCAACAGCCCTGATGATGAATGCCACTCAAAAAGCTTCCTCTTCATCTTGTCAAGCAATGATTGAATACCATTGCCACTTTTGAATTACATCATTAATCATTCAAGTTAAAACTGTATAAATGTATTTAAACATCAGTAGGGAACTTCCAAACAAATCTGAAATATGCATTCACATTCCCAGTGGCTAGGTGAAGTCATCAAAAACAAAATTTGGATGAATGAAAAATTGTGGTGCTATTTCATCTACAGATAGGTGAGTTTACAAGCCAACTAAGAATTTTGTGGATCAGCTGTAGATTTGCCAGCAAACTCATGAAGAAATTGGGAGAGGAGGGGAGGGGGGTAACACACAGCACCCAACTAGCTATATAACCATGTTCCAGTATGTAGAACATTTCAATGAGGCAGACATGGTATCACTGAGGAGTGCCTTAAAATTAGCTTCATTGAACTAAAAATAGTTCTGGCAGACCTGGATATTTAGGAAATTTTTGCACACCAGCAACTGAGGTGCAGAGCTGTTGGTCAGTCTGCAGAGTATGGCAGATGAACATGAGAGGTCACTGTAGTTGCTGCATGCCAATATTTGAAATTTCACACTGAATTTACTAGATAACACTTTTATCAAAACCTTCTTATTGAGTGCCACATGAATAAAGGTAAATGTGCTTGAAATGACAGTGTACACACAAGATTTTGTCAAGAACTACAATAATCTGCATTCTGAGCTGTTGGCACCTTAAATCTTGGCAAAAACAGCCAGGGGTATAGCCAGGAGAGGGTTGCAGGGTGTGTGTCACCCCAAATTCTTCATTAGTTGGTCCGTAATCTTCAGTTGGTCCAAAAAATCCTCAATCTGTCTGTAAAATCCTCTATCAGTAGGTGAAATAGCATCTTGAATCTTTCTATCTATGTATCTTCACCTGTAAATTTTTCTATTAATGACCCTCCACCCACTAATCTGCATCATTGGCTTTAGGGAAAGCCCAGGACGAAAAACATCTGCATGACCCTTCTAATTTACAATTTAGAATTTTTTCTTAGATGCAGGGCCCTTCTAGCTACCATAAATGTGGGTCCTGAGGCTGTGCCCCGGTCTGCAGAGTATGGCACTTTTCGATGAGATCTCCGGTGTGCACGAGCAAAAAGCCTGGTGTGACGGTGTGCACCACCAAAAATGTCTGGTGTGCTGGTGTGCACCGACTATTTTCCCCTGTTGTGGCTAAAATTTGTGAATTTGCATTTCACTGTAAAAATGCGTGTGAAGTATACTGTTGGAGATAGCGCAAGTTTTTATTTGTATATTTGTCAAGTAAGATTCATGAAATCTCAAATTGTTCATACACGACTGTGCTTGTTTTTATCAACTGACATTTTCTATGGGACCACACCAAGTCACACCCATCTTAGTTGCCACACCCAAAAATACCCGGTGTGCAACAGGTTTTGCACAAAAATATCTCCGGTGTGCACATGCCATATTCTGCAGACTGGGCTGTGCCCCCTAAAACCAGCACTGCTAGTCTGGAAGTTCAAGCCATGCCACTGAAAAAGGCCGTACTCCACAAACTGGTCCATGTCCAAGTATAGGTATAAATAAAAACACTGATAAAATAAGGCTTATCTGAAAGTTTTAACACAGTATCTAGCTCATTACAGAAATTTATAGAGCAACAGGTGGTTTCTTTGTGTATTTTTTGGCTCTTGTATGGGCTTAAGCATGTTATCAAGGTTATTATCATTCAATTTAAGTTGGCTTGAACTAATAATCAATAATAATAATAATCAATCGAACTTTTATACAGGATGATCTATCAGTGCAAAATTGTACTGTTATCAATAATACAGTACTGATAACTAATAGGGACAATCGGTCTCTCTCTCTTTTTTTCTAAGAACATAAATGCAAACAAGCTAGACTGATAAATGTGGCTATTCTGTCAAGAAGGCAGTTTTACAATTTTTTTCAAAAGTGAATTTTTTTGCTTGATCGTCAAGACGTTCTAAAATTGTGCGCTACCTTTTCAAAAAGGCAAACTGCAAGACAAGGTTAGATCATCTTTATAAGTTTTACTGGCCAGAGACTCAAAAGAACAATTTCGAGAACATAAGTATGATTATAAAACTCAGACGCAGCATATTTTCACCTTCATACGAAGCAATTGCCTTATCATGTTCTTCCATACTCTTTTGCTCAGCTTCCTTCCACATAGCCAGCCATTCATCCGACTTTGTTAAAATGGCCTGTAGATTTTTGCAGAAAGTTGAAAATTCCTGATCCAGGTTTTCTGTATTATCTATAACATTAAACGGCGAACAACCAGCCATTTTAATTCTTAGAAGTCGTTCAAATATGTTGCACAAGAAGTAAACTCAGAATTGAATTCTTCGACAAGCCGTTGCGGATTTGGCGCCAGTTTGAATATTGCTCCTTCGTATCAAACAATGCAGCACCTTTGCCACGCAACGCAGCTACTAACGATTTTTCGGGGTGGGCTCTATGGGTTCTCCATACACACTAGCAGGGGGAAAGCTAAAAAACATTTCGCTGAAAGAATGGGCGTTTGCTACATTACTTTAGTTTCTTATGCCCTTGCTACAAATTTGGGAATGCTAAGCTCAATCTGTCTTTTTGTTGTTTATCAAAGCTTTGACAGAGATATGGACCATTCATTGGTATTATAACATACTTACCCAAAAACATCAACAAAAATGTCTACATGGCAATATACCTTAAACAGACTCTTCATTCCGGAAATAGCAAAAAACGGAGGCAACTTGAAATTTTCCAAGGTGTAAAATACAGTTAGCATACATGGCCTGTCTTTCAGGTTTAATTTATTATTTTCTTTAAAAACACAAGAGCTTTTTCTCCTCACATGGGTTTGCCAAGGTAGCTTGTCAGTTGGATCCTAAGTTAATAACTAAAAACTGACCTGAATTTTTTAGATTGATTCAAGGCCAATGGTGTGAAGTCTAACAAGGTGGACATAAAAAAGATACTAGTCGAATAGATAGGAGAGTTTTTTGTTTAAAATAAAAAGAAATGTTGCAGGAAATATTTAACGGTAACAATAGAGTTAGTTTTCAAATTAGATAAGAAAAGTAATCTAAGGATTTAACAACACAAATAGGATGGTGCGTTTTAAATGGAATTCCATTCGATCAGATGGACTCTAGGGAAGGCAAACTTTACTTATTGGCAAGCTGCAATTAAAAGTCAACAAACAGGAATATTGGACAGGGAAAGTAAGGTCTTTGGTAGGTCCAAACTCAAAGGCAATGATAAAAAACACCATCTTGGAAAACCAAAAAGAAACAAGAATGTGGCAAGTTTTTCCAAGGAAAATCTTACTTTCACCGTTGCAGGGAACACAAGAACAAGGCAAAAGCCCTGGTGATACGTGCTTGCGTCTTTGGGTACTCGATTCCTCGCAGGCTCTGGTGGTGCGAAAGATAGCAGGCGATTCACAACTTTTCTACTCTTTTCCACAGCTTTTTTAAAATTGCCCCGATACATGGGAATTGATTTACTAGGAGTAAATTTGATCAAGGCGATTGAGAAGAATATGAAAGCAAATGAAAACCATCAAATAAGAGGAGGAAAAATTCAAATCACGAACAACACCAAGATTAAAGAATTAGACAAGAAATTGAAAAACTTAGAATTAATCTGCAAGAAGAAGTCTTCAGAATAAACTGGAGTGATTTGATGATTCTTGCTAGGGTCGAGTTCTTCCCCTCCATCGGTGATCGGTGTAAAATGATTTGGCTTTTGTCACATATACTAAGGATAAAAAAGTCAAGATTTGTTGAGTAGATTTCTGTTTTGAGCAAATGATGAATTTGAAATCTACTTCTTTTTCTTTGCCTGGACGGCTGGCTCCTTTTCTTCAACAGGATCTTCATCTTCGTCTTCACTTCTCACATCCCTTTCCACCTAAATCAAGACAGGATCGTCATGGTGATACATATTTTGAAATGAGATAAAAGGTCAAAATTGACTGATGTCGCCCCGTAAATCAGGGCAAGAACAAGCCTTTATTTTGCTTGCCTGATGCTGCAGCACAAAAAGGCTTATCATTGTGCCTATTCACTTTCGAGAAAATTCTCGTCTCCCATAGTTTGGGCCTATTTCATGAATGGGCCTAATGCTGCAGCACCGATAGCACTTTAATCCGGCCCGGCGTCAAAAGATACCTTATCATTGAATTATATATTTGTCTGCCATAACCTGCTCCAGTCATAAATGTTGAATATACTTTCGAATGTTAGTTCAATTGAATTTCAGGATTCAGAATTTCATTTCTATCGATAGCCTTTACAAAATAAGTATATTTTATTCATTCTAACAGCTATTTGGCTTTACCTTACTAAACTAACATAATACTAAACTAACATAATATAAGTTTGTTCGTATCTAGTGAGGAAAATTTCTTATTTGCTTTTCAGAAGTTAGAATTTACTGATCAAACAAAATTGCGTTGTTACTTACCTTACCGCTGACCGTAAAAGTATAGACCACACGGGCAACATGGAATCCCCAGAGAATATGCAAAATCTAATAAAACAATAAGTCTCTATTCAATGATATTTACAGAAATATAAATTTTGTAAAGCATTATAGAGTAGTCCATAAATCCAATATTTACCCGTCTTTATTTAGGATTTCTTGAACGAAGCTGAATGTTTTCACAGTCAGTGTGACATATGCAATGGTTCGTACATTGAGATTTGCAAAAAGTTCGTGCTTAATGTAATGCAAGTTCTTGAAAGACTTTAATCTGCGCCATGAAAGACCGAATCAGTCATTATTTTACCTAGGAATATTTTCATGCGATTTTTCATATCCATCATTTCCAATTCATTTTTCCGGTTACTAACGAACAGGTTCATAAAACACATAACTAATTCTGGTTATCATATCGTTGTATATGTGGTGCTGGAACATGATCGCATTGACAATCAGATGATTGGCAAAATGTAAATTTTGGACGGCTATTCAGTTGATTTCTAGGTTTAAATGGGCTGAGGTAACACACGAAAATACATAACCACAAGCTATCTACCTGGAGAACAAAGAGAAATGACGTCATAATTGAATAGGAAGGAAATAGGCCGCTGTATTCCATGCTAGTAAATAGGGCTGCATTGCACACCCTGAAATGAATGAAAACATCGCACAAACTATGGCAATTTCTTATCAAGGCCAACAAAAAGAAATTGCTTAAAGGTTTCTGACCCCACACAGTCCGAATTTTGTTTAATTTTAAACGTGATTGGCTTTAAAACTTTTTAGGTTTAACCAAAATACAATAACAAATTATATGCTAAAGAGCTTAATTTTTTAAGCAAAATTAACAGCAGTTCCAAGCGACTGCAATGACAAGCGAGCGCAGCAGTTGTCTACCAAAAGAGATACGATTGAACACATAGATGGGTGCCTGGATTGGCTGGAAAACTGGTCGTTCGCGCAATCAGGTGTTTTGTTTAGCGCAAGAGTACCAGATGCAGTTTACGGGCAGTAGGATGGATAGTTTGGCAATGAAAACTGCTTGCTCTCCCATCACTACGGTTTCTTGGTAGGTTGATACTTCGTTATGTACCTGCAACAATCCGAGTAAAAATGCAAACCAGTAGTAGGATTGGAATGGTCCAATTATATACCAAGTTTTAGTGAAGGAGTATAGCACCCTAAAAAAGAATAATGGGGTCCAACGATTTTTAAGGCTAGGACAAGGAAAACGAAAGCGTTTGTAATAATGGAGCCTTCCTCGAGTGAACACCACCTCCCAGCAGTCACTACCCCAAGGCAGCCACTGCAGTCAGCGTCCACTGAAAGGCAATTCCCTCTAGCAGCAACACCCATTCATGGGGCACTTCCCACCACCGGACACATACTTCTAATGAACTTAACTCCTCTTCCATTAGATAAAACCTACTAGCAGACATATCCCACCGTCCAACAAGTCCTTTGATATGACCCATCCATCGGACAGTCTCCCCTTTAGGAGGCGTATTCCTTCGTCGTAAACTCACTTTGAGTAAACAATAGCCTCCAGCAGCCAAATCTTTCATCGAACAAACAATTTCATCCTGGAAACTAAATGGATACCAACAGCAAACCTTTTCCTTCGGAAATTTAGGATCTACGGAGATCAGAAATTCCTTTCGAAAACATTTCAGATTGCATATTCAATTGAAGTGCAACATCTCAACAGAAAAAAGAAAAAATCAAGGCGAAGGGAACGTCCACTCGAGCCAAAACTTCAACAATAGACAAAAACATGAAAACATTACAATAAACAGATATCATTTATAAATCAAAAACTGCAGAAAAGCTACGACATGTAGACATAAAATTCTGCAGAAGTCAATGCTAGGTCAAAACTTCCTTGTTTTGAAAAAATAAGCGATTCTTACAGTAAATGAAATATGACAGGTCAATGTTGAATTGCAAAGTGGTCCTTATAAGCCTAACGCATTTCTGTCTGGGTGTGTGTGTGTCGGTGCGTTTGTGTGTGCGTTTGGAGTAAGAAGAACAAAATAAACAATGAATGAAGGCTTAACGTTTCAAGAGGGAGGAAAATCAGAAAACTGAGAAAAAAAAATCAAAAATCGTGTATTGTATTAATTGTATTGCGTAACTGCAAAATTTCATAAAATATATAAAACTGTGATAGAAGGATTAAACGAGTGTGTGGTGCGTGAAAACGTGGAAACTGAGAAAATGTCATGAACCATAGATTCATACATTTATATTGTTAATTGAATTATGTCTAATTTTGTCTGCTTTCGGCTATTTGTGCATTTATGATTATAAAATACAGATACTTTAGTGCTGAAAGTTTCCTTAAGGTGTGCGAAAATATAATACCTGTATGTGCTTAAACTGAAAAAATATTTAATGTGACATATGCACAGAATGGCACAACATAGACAAAACTGGTACTGTAAATGCAAGACATAAAGGCTTGGCCAACGGACGTCACAAGAAAGGTATCGAAGCCTCCGCACTTCTAGAAGAATGAGAACATCCTATCTTCCTTTCTGCTGCTATAAGAGTTCGGACCCTACTCAGTATTACTGAACTATACAATAAAGAACATCGTGTTCCCTTTTACAAACTTGCGATGAGACTTTCAGACATGGAGAAGAAAGACGTTAGCAATTAGTAGAATGACAAAAGGCCAACGAAAGAATGAATGCCAAGGTTGTCAGGGGTAAAATGTTGAAAAAAATTCTTTTGAGCAACAGGCCGAGGCATCACCAGTCCAAAACTACTCGTGACTTATCACACACAATAAATTTTTGATCCGAGTAAAAAATAAAGTAGTGTTTTTATCTGGGCAGAAATTGAACGTTGAGAGAGAAAGGATAGATAAGAGCAAGGCCGCTACAGCAATGAAAAGCCACCAACACCATAATGACGAAAAATAAAGACATGGACGTCGAATATAATCGATAATGTAGAACAGCTTAACCCATCGCATTGAAGAAACAGAAAATAGTGTTGCTCTGCATGATACATGTTCATTGAGGGTTGCAAAGCAATACAGTCAAAATATACTTCCAAAACACTGACTAAAAGAACTTTCTTTTCAAGTAGGACAAATGATTGTACACTCGTCTTTTAATACGAAAATGAGTTTTGGGGCTGGTAGGCAGTTTCTTAAATTTCTAGGCCATTATGCTACCAAGAAATTATTGCGTCTTGTGAAACTGTTTTGAGGGTCTAGAAAAAATTTCAAACCAAATTGACTCTGAAATTCAGGTAGGATTGTTTAATTTCTTTTGAAAAATTGAGCCTTTTCTACAACTTTTTTAATAAAAAAAACGACGAGTGTAGAGGGTGCGGGTGCTAGAACTCATAGAAGACGAAATGGAAAGAACCACTGGAAATCCGGGATGCAAAATTAGTCTTGGTGTAATGCAAAGCGTCTAAGCGTTATGAAAAATAAAATTGGCTTAAAATGTAACTTTTATATTTTTTATAATTATTTGCAAAATTTTTGAAAGCAAAATCTCATCAATACGGGGTTGCTTTCAAGTGCACCAAGGAAAATTAACGTCAAGGTTAATTTAATTTAATTCGAGTTGTTAAAGATTGAAGCGATAATTTAAGGTTCATATGTTGCTGGTAGGCGGTAGCTGTTGAAGTGTAAGTGTATTCTTAGGTGTGTAATACTATTTTGGGGTCACAACGAAACAGGGGGTTGGGGCCATCCTGAAATTTGATAAACATGGGCTTGCAATTAGCGGGAGTGATTGATGTGTTTGTTTGCGGGTTTAAAGAATATGGAAATCTCAACAATACATAAGACAATGAAATGTTGAGATAAAACAAGTAAATATTGACAAGCAGATGTTTATAAACATTTCAGTATCGTGCATAGACAAACCGCTTTGGGAAAACCCTTTTTTTGTCCAATTTTTGCATCGTATCAGCATACAGATTTTTGCGTCGTGAACTTTTTGCAATGTTGAAATTAAAAAACGGGGCCCAAATAAACTTCGGGCAGGGGTAGAGAAAAGTGAAAAAACAACAAGCGGGAAAGGGGTTTTTTATTAGGCTTCATAATGAATGTAGTTCAGCTTGTTATAAGATGAATGGGATAAACACAAATCAATATAGTTAAAATACGACTTTGTTCATGGAAAAGCTAATAATTGTAACGACGTTTTGAGCATAACTGATGAAGACTTATGCTCGAAACATCGTTACAATGTGTTACTTGTCAATGTACAAAGTCGTATTTCAACTATATCGTATGTGTTTATCAGACACCTTAGATAACACGTTGTAAGCTTTAATCGCCGTTGATTTTCAGGCAAAGTGAAACAAGCGGTAGGCGTGAATGTTATGTCTGTTGCGTTGGTTCTAAAGATCACACTTAAGATGTTATTGCTGTTTACATAAAAAGGACTTTTGGTTATTTTCGCTATAATTGCATCGTTATTGCAAAAGATATGCGGTAATAAAAGCATTGTTAACAATGAACTAAAATTTGAAATGCGGATTAACAGCAGCTAAAAGGAAAAAAACTTTAGCGAATGGGTTAAAATTAGTGTACGCTCATTTTTTTATAAGAAACAAAGGTCAATGTTGAGTACTCCAGTTTCTTAATGTTCTGGAAATTTCACTACTCATTGTTTCTTAAGAGCTTCTTAATTATGATGTCATAAATGATGCTATGAAATGTTCGTGACCTTTTTATCACGTCAAGAAATTCGCTTCCGTTCTGATGCTGTATTTAGATGTGGAAAGTATATGTTTATCCTTGTGTCTTAAATTCTAGGCCAACAGGGCAATCATGTTCTTGGATTTTAGAAAATTTCGTTGTTTTCAGTTTTATCACGGTTTAATAGTTACTTGATTTTTTTGCTTCGAGTACTGGAGTTTCTTAATTTTTTCTGACCGTTTCTTATAGCCAGTTTCTTATAAAAAAATTAGTGCATGAGCTAAGTTTTCGTGCATGATTAACGATTGGTGTGAGGCGAAAACATTTTAAAAAGATTAATAATATGCATGTTCTATCATGTATATATATATATATATAAAAATATTTATATATATATATACATCCATTTATCCCAACTTTTCAATGTACATATAAATAAGAACTTGAAAATTGTTAAAACTTGTTTGGGAACTTTCGATTTGCATAAATGCTAGGTAAACGACCTTAATCAATAAAACAATGCTGTGAATGGATATATGAACATAATATGGGTAATTATCCGCTCTATAATTAAAATAAAAAATTGCAGGGGATTGGTATATAACATAGTTTTGTAAGTATATGAGATAATAATTTGAGATGATAATTTGAACATATGCTTAATTTTTCAAATAGACTGTATAGTAAAATGCCTATGTCAATGATAACAAAGAGCTCAGTAAAAAAGTTGCTATAAGCTTAAGTTAAACCCTTCACGGAAAATCATGAAGGCAGCTTACCAAAATGGATACACAACCCATCGCGACAAGAAAAATGTAAGAGCAAATCCAACAAAAAGCCCATCGCAAGTTCTTTGCATCTTTGCATAATTTGCCACTTTAGCAGACTGCAAAGAAAATCAAGAAAATTCAGTTAAAAAGAAGCTCCCAAAGTATCAAGCCCTACATTACGATACTTGTCTAGCCGTCATAGCACAAAAGGGGCCAATCTATTCAGGGGTGTGGTGGCCCACCAGGACTCGGGAAATTTCCCGGTAGACCCCTTGAAATTTTTCATACGGGCCCCTTGGATTTTTCTTCCTTTTAAACTCCCACACTGCCTCTGTGCGGTTATTTTCAACATAAGATACGTGACGACATCAAGAAACACTCAGCATCAAAATGGTGGGCCCCCACAAACTTGATTTTCACGGCCCATACAAATTGCAACCACGCCCCTGAATCTATTTCTGTATTTTGATTTTCACATTGCCATTTCATGGCTTGGTTGACTCTCAATGTCTAATTTTGGTGACCCTATAGTGCGCCGACATTTCTTTAGGGACGCTTGTTGGAGTGTGCCCAAACAGCTACAGCATATTTCTCAAAAACACCTCAAGTACAGGTCAACAATATACGGATGCTTTTCAACCGGTGAATTCGAAAATGTTCCCGCCCATATACAGCGTATTTGAATTTAATACGTCATTCACGCGTATTTGGTCGGATTTACCGCAGTTTTCACAGATTTTCTTTAGAAATTCAGATGGTTATCACGGCCCGTTACCCAGCCAATTATTCCTAGTAACTGGGTCTGGTTATCAGGCCAAGTTGTCACTGGTGATTCATACTAACGTACTGAAAATTTTATTACTGAAGAGCAAATTCTAAACGGTGCGGACTGCGGTTTCGATGGCGAGATCGTCGAATTTGCGTAGATGCAAGCCGAAGTTGCGCCCGAATGATACCGGTCCGCGGGCTTGCAGGTGACGTGGAGGCGCCATCCACTGCAGAGTGGGAGGGTAAAAGGCGTAGCCCATAAGACCACGCCCTTTCTCTTGAAATGCTTCAATGTAGCGAATAGCCGATGAACGGCAGCCAGGGAAATGTCAGTAGATAGAAATCGGTCGATCGACGTGAGTTTGCTTTGAAAAATAAAATTTTATTTTCCCAACTTCCATAAAGTTGTTTGTCCCCTGCTCTCAAAAGAACAGCAGAAATAGTCAAAACATCACTAGATAGTGGTTTCAAGTTTATCTATTACGTTAACAGAATCGAGCATAATGACATATTTCGTGCAAGAGGCCACATAAAGGCAAGTGTCTCTAGACAGTACGGTACAAAAAGAAAGATAATCTATTGTTTATAGATTGTTCAGAATAATGTCTTCCACAGACAATACACCTTCAGGTGCAAATTCAAAGCCCTTTTTTGTTAGGGAAAACGCTGCAATAGTAATCACATTAGAGCTTTTGAAATAATTTTACACTAGAGATTTCAGTAGGCAAGGAAGGTAAAACGAATTATCTCCAATACAGCAGCATATCTAATCGCATAAACAATTGAGATTACTTATGAATAGTCAGTTTTTGCGTTTTTGATCAGTTCGTGAGGTAATACACTGAAGAAGTCAGAACATATTCCATTCCAAACTGGAAGTTTCTAGCTAGGCGCTAGTGGTCAAAACTTAAAAACAGTGGCCAGGAGAAGTCTGTTTTTGTAACTACTTTAAAGAAGACAGCCAAGGTGATTACAATGGTAAAATAGACGAGATGAGAATTCAATGTTTATCGGAGTTGTAAAAGGCCACGTATTCTAGAAAGCATGCAGGACTTTGTGTAATGAGCTGGTTCTGACAGTTGAAGCAAGGAGATTCTACACGCAAGGCAAACTCACATGCTTAAATGACAAGAGATCTGAAGTGTAGCAACAGCTTCAACGAACAATTTTCAGCCTGTTTTACTCATGACTTTGCAAAAAGAAGCTGAAAAGCCATCTTGTTTGTCAAGAGGTGTACTACGCGTATTTCGTAAAAATGAATCAGAAAACACAAAGCTTCATGAAAAATTAAAGGAAATCGAGAGAGAAGAACGGCAAAGCAAAAGGAACGTTTCCGAGGACATGCATGAACTACGCCGGTCACTGATCGGTATTGGAAGAGTAAAGGAGAAAATGCGCGTAAGTGGGTTGCGGAGAAAGTTTTTTGCTGATCATGGCTACGTGATACAGGAAAAACACATGGATATTTCCGAATTTCTTACGACATTAGACAAAGTTATCTATGCACCAATTGGGAAAAGGATACCACTTGGATTTAAGAGCAATGTGGTGGAAAAAGAGGAGGACGTTGAAGAAAGAGATGCAACAGAAAAGAAAGATTTGGTGTATTACGAAGAAATGAAAGAAGATTTTAGTGATCAGTCTAGACCATATCAGTTCAGAAAGATAGTTCCGCCTCTGAATGGTCGCAAGGTTGAGGAAATTTATGACGAAATCAAGGTGCGAAGAAGAAAACTGTTAAAAATGAAAGACTTCAAAAATCTACAATCACCTAATACATGCCAAATTAGTTTCAGCGACATTAAACAGGAGAGTGAAAGAAGGTGGAGAGTGCTACCAAATGAAGAGACTAGTAATGAAGATGAAGAGACTGTAGTGACTAATTTGAAAAACTCTGTTGATCAACTGTTGATCAATGGCAGTGTTACATTGGAGGAGGCTACAAGAAAAGATGGAAGCGGGGAAAGAAAAGGATGGGCACAAACTCCGACTAAAGGGCAGCGCAGCGATTCACCAACCCAAAGAATAAGCATGGCTAAAAGCAGCAGAAATGGGCAAATGCGACCACTGTCGTGCCCACCAGAATTTGAAAACAAAGAATCTGGTTTGAAAACAAGAAGAAAAGGGACGGTGGAGTTCCCGAGAGACATGTCCGATGAAGGGGGACGCCCACGGAAGGCGTGGGGAGAATCTAATATACTGGACAATACGAATGACTATAATCCACCCAAAAGAAACTATACACCTAAACAGAGGCCTAGGCCAAAAAGTTCTCCTCAAGTCTTTGACGGCAAAAAAGAAGACAGTCCACCTGCACAGCGAAAAATTTCCACTTCACACAATGAAGATTTTGGCAGACCAGTCCGCAAGATAAGTTATAGCAACGGCTTCGAGGTTGAAAAGGAAATAGTCTACGATGCCAGACCGCGTGACGCAATGACTTCTGGGTATTCCACATTACAAAGGACAGTGGGCAAAAAAAGTGTCAAGGTGTATGTTCCAAAATTTAAAAACAAACTTGCTTCTCAACAGCAATGGGATAAAAACTGGAAGTTGAATTCAGATTTCGAAGCTGAACGAAACAGGATAAAACGGCTTCGAAACAAAATTGAGCTGGAAGGTGATTAAGGAGTCATATTCTTCAGCTACGTATTGCAAATGTTTAATTTATCATTTTTAATCCTCCGGGGCAGCCCAGTCGCATCTGGGTACAAAATGCTAGAGATAAAGTTTTATTTCTAAAGCGAAAATTTTGTAAGCTGTAATAAAACACTAGATTTGATACTACATAAGCCTCCAAATTATTATTGTTAATATATTATGCAATAAATTATTAAAATTAACTCCCAAATACTTCCTCCACCAACAACAAAGCTTGCGCGTGTCTCATCCGTTATTATCAGAAATGTTTCGCTTTTTCAAGCAGTCACTTATAGCCTATTTCTCAAACTAAAAATATTTCCAACAGACATCCCTTTTAGAAAAAAGGTTTTGTAAATATTAGCCATTTTATTAAATTCTTTTTGACCTGTACTAATTCTTGCATACATTTAAAAAACGGCAGTTTAAAAAACATGTATCATCGTTTTCTCTGTTTGAAATCAGAAAGGGATATGACGTTTTCTCCTTCGCTGCGACCTTCTTCTTTAAAATTCAGTCAAGACTTTGATTGTCGTTACATGTTTTTATACCAATTAACAATAGGAGATCAATTTGTGGTCAAATTGTCATCGTTTCTTTGCAATCAAAAAGAAAAACTTGCTTGCGATTTAGTCTTATTTAATATCAAATTCACAACCAAAACAAACTTAACAAAATCTGTAACAATAAGACAACCCTGGGTTCGCTGGGAAAACAAAACTATGCAGAATCTTTAGGATTACCTACAATATTTTGCAAGGAACTGGACTTTTTTCAAGAAACAAAGGTCAAAGTTGAGCACTCCCGTTACTTAACGCTGAAGGAAATTTCAATACTCTTTGTTTCTTAAGACTTTCTTAAATATGACGTCGTTAATTATAACATTTGCTTCCTATTTTCGATTCTTTAATGCTAAGAGATTTCCCAACAGAAACTTGTTTGAAGGGTTTGCGTCTCTGCAAATTTTCAATGTTTCTATTGTTTTCAAATGCTTATTTTAAATGCTTGACATTTCAGTGAAGAGATTTGCCTCTGTTCTATTGCTTGACTTAGATGAGGGAAGTGTATTTTCAGTCTCAATTTTAATACAGCCAATCATGATGACAGAATTTCACAAAATCACTGAGTTCTGAACTTTTAATCAAAATTCAATTGATTGCATCGAGTTTTTACGCAATTGATTGCATTCAATTTATCGTTTTTTAACATTTTTCAGATTGCCCAGTATTCATTTTTACAGCGAATTTCTTATAAAAAATGAGTGTTTGAAAAGAACTGTTTCTGTCTTCCAAAACTCTCTCAGACGATTTCTTTAAACTCGTTATAATGACGGTCTGAATTTAAAGTAGAGAGTTGATTTAGATTTAAACTCACAGTACGTAAAACGCCGAAAGCAAATTACTTGCCGTGTGCTCTCATTAGATGAGAGAAAAAGAAGAGTTTTCTTACATAACAAGAGCGTCAGTAGGGTCCTCCCCACTCGTGAAATGAAATATATCAAATACGCCAAAGAAAGGCTGAGTTATGTTAACGGCAGGTGTCTAGAGAACAAAAGAGTTGTTTAGAACGACAGTGCCACAGCAAGTTTCTGAAACAACTCCTAATTTGAACCCGAAAAAGAAGGTTGTTTTTTCTCAAAACAAATCAGAGTTCGCCTTCTCTTGTGGAATTTTGAACTATGGGAGCCAACGGTTGCTGAATGGCTAACAGCAAAACTAATCGAACACATCATGCTTTTTTCACAGCATATATGGATACAAAGTTCCGCTTCTCGTGTTTCTCATTTCCTTTAAAGCTCTACTGAGGCCTCCCTATATCAAACCCAAGTCCTCTTTTGTAGCAAAAATTTGAAACAAGCCCTCCTTTCTATTAATCCTTTCGTTTTTATCAGACTTATGTTTGAGTGAGTATTTACGTATGACATGCTTTCACTATTCTTGCTTTTTAAATTTAGCGGTACCAATGTTTGTTAACATCAGTTTCGTTATTATCAATTGCGATGGTACATAAACTTAATGATATTTCCTCCTTTGCCCTGTTTTAAAATATCTCAGGGAGTATTAAGTCTGCCTTTAAGGGATAAGTGTCTGCCCATGTGAAAGTTAGATTGTATGGAAAACAGCGGCGAGAAGGGGATACACTGTGAGCGTGGACGTTAAAGCAACAATTATTCTTCAATCTAAACATGACCAGGCTGTTTTACAGGCAATAAGCGGTATTAGAAACATACATTTTGTTTTGTATAAAAGAGACGTTGTAAAAATCGATCCCTTAGGTGACCAACAAACTAAGAAGCCTTAGTACTGATCACTCACGAAAGCAGCTCGAAAATTATCTTAAAGATGGAACGTAAATTATACTTTTAGACAATAGGTACAAATTTCTGGTCAAGTTGTCAGATGACAAAAAGAAGAGTTTCTTGCAAATTAATAGGTTGAATTGCTATCTTAGTTTGAATTTTCATACAGTTGAAAGAAACCATTGAGCATTTGGCAATCAAGAAACTTGCAGTACTGAAATTAAACCCTGCACTGAGCTTCTTATAAAAAATGCCTGTACTGCGAAAAGGCCATCATCTGCCCAGCAGATGTTAGTAGTATAACAAAAACAGCTTAAGTGACAGCAAACAGTACCTAAAATACTTCTTACCTCGAGCCAGTAATCCGAAGAATCGTGAACCACAATGATGACTGAACCAATCCGAAAATGCCCGATGACGTATGAGCCCCCAATTAGCAAAATCGTTATAAAGTGATGGATAGTCATTTCCCAGAAATCCTGCGTAAACAGATGCAAACTGTTATGAGACATAAATCGTTAATAGAAAGCCATTTTAAAGTTATGTAACGCCAAAAAACTGTTCATAAAGGTATTTAAATTCGTGAAAAAAAGTTAAAGTGATATATCGGAGGGAAATGTTTGATGCGAAAATATTTCTATTAACGTCTTTGAAAAAGCAATACTTTATGCATAACTAAAATTATAAATTGAATTTCAATACCTAATTGAACGAAACACAATAAGTACAAAATTTCCAAATAGGTAATGAGTTAGATATAAGAAACAAATGTGGACCACAATAATGTTAAAAACGTTATTTCAAAGCGAATCAATTGACAAAAAGGATCTCAGTTTATCAAATACGTATAAATAAAAAAACATTGTGATCCATGGTCGCCAGATGGGCCTGTCAACATTCATTACAATTTTTCATTACGTCTGGCAAAACAAAAAGAAATTGACAGTATGAAAACGAACCTTCCTTTTGTTATCCACAAGAACTGATGAGAGTAGAGAAACATAAAAAGCCAATTCTATGATGTAGTACCACCTAATATCGCTTTCAAGAGATTGCTAAAATAGAAAATTGTAAGATGCCAGAAACAAGTAAATGAAAATTACTCTAATAACCATGTTGATAATTACAAATACAAATTATTTAACACCTTTATCTTGCCAGAAATCTAAGTTTCATAAAAGCTATTGGCATAAGTTTACACAAGATTCAATAGCAGCACTTTTAACTGCATTCCTAGCTATTGCTAAACATATCCTAAAAATTGGTAAATATCCTACTCATGCATCTAACAGGTGAATATGCTATTCATTCATGCCAATATCATATAAAAGAACTGTTTCATAGCCCTAGCATTTTTGGGTATTAGTTTATTTTGGAAATCATGAAATAACATGGGCTAGAAGACTTACATACATATATATACTGTAAAATTGACCTTATAAAAGACTTTCCCATATAAACATGCCTGTTTAGTATAAAACAGGTTCAACAGGTATGAGAAACAAGTATCACCATTAACAAATCAGGTGAAAAATAAAGGTAAATAAAATGCTTTTACATACATCTGTGAGATAGCCAATGAACCATTCGTCTGAGTTGAAAAACCAATCTTTCTGAAAAGACCAAATGATCAATTTTGAAATGCATATAAATTTAACAGCTTATATTGATCAAACTGATCCACATTTGAAACAAAACATTTAAGAAAGTATATACTGAACAATTTTATGAGACTTAAAATCATTGCTTAAAAAGATTTGGGTTCTATGGCGTGATGGCAGTAACAGAGGTAGAGTTTTCACAGTGCTTCAATGCTTTAAACTTACAGCAGTGTGTATGTACACAATTGTTGGTAAAAACCAATCTTTGTTAAGCCAGATGTGCTAGGGATAGGTCCAAGGCAAAAAAAAGCCTGACATGAAGATTTATGGTCAAATATCACTTCATAACATTTCAAAGATACTAACTCTTATCAAAACTCCAAATCCATAAAGAAAAGCCGAAATGTAGAACAGGAATCTCCAACTGAAAAGTAAAAAATAATATCCTTGTTACAAGAAGAGAAGTTCATCATGCACAGCCAATTAACAGGTGCTATTTTATCAACAAGAAAGACCTGACTGACTGTAATTTTGTTAGGAGAATTGCATAATGATTTGATATGAATTGAAAATTTTTTAAGGATCAGGAGAAAGGATAAGCTGCAATTCTAATACAAATTTTATAAATTAAGAACCTGTCTATCAGACCATTTGTATCTTATCTTTCCCTTTTTATTCAAGACAAGAGCAAAAACCACAACTAATGGTTAAAATCAAATGTCTATTCTCAAATCATCTAAAAATTGTGTCTATGTTTTGAAAAGACTAAAAAAACTGAACTAAGCATTTGAGAGATCACTGAAATAACTCAAAAGATGAAGAAGCAGTGAAAAACATATCTACTGAAGACTCACCATGATTCTGTTGCTTTTCTCATAACAGGTAGCTTGGAAATATTTCTTCTTCGAGTGAACCATTGTCTGACTTTAAAGTCTGACCAACCTAACTGATTACAGAGTCCTTTAATAACATTTTCATCTGGCCTTTTAGAAACAGAATGGAATACTTTTTCACAAATGACATTTGGCTCTGGTTCCTTTCGCGGCTTGTCTTCTATACCAAGATAAATGCAAAGAGGTCTGGCAATGAACCTGAAAAGGCAGAAACCTCATTAGCAGACATCCAGAAGATATTGCATCCAAAGTAAAAAATTTAAGATAAGACTAGTACAAACATGCAATAAAAACATACTTTCAAGCAAAGTATATATAGCAATTTTAATCTGGAAGTTAAGCCAGACAAGTTTATAAAATTAAGCTACATGCCACATTTCCTACTTCTTGACTTCTTTGTGTTTGTGATGGCGTGTGCAACCACTGACTTTTTTATCTGTGGCTTTTCATTTGCTATCAAGAAATATAGGGTACTGCTTTAAAGGAGACCTTTTGTGTTATAAACTGAATAGGAACCAAGAAATTGATTGAGAAACTGTTCCTTTTCTTTCAAAAAGATGCTAAACTTAATTAGCTCAAAATCTTCCAGGAAGTAATTAAAGAATTTTTTTGCAGTCACTTGAAGGACACTTGGATTGACAAAAATTTCAATTGTTCATAGACCCTACTGTCTATCAAAATATTTTCATGCAACTAAGGTAGCGAATATCATAGCAGATATTTATAAAAAATATCTTACTATTTGATTAAGATATCTTGAATGAAAAAATGGCAACTGTAGAGTAGGGAATTACTTTGTGAAGTTGTTGTTAAATCCAATATGGGAATACTAACCTCTTTAAGAATAGCTTTTAAAACTGATAACTGATAACTGATAATTGATAACTGATTTCCCGCTGCTTTAAAAATATATTTTTGAGCTTTAAGGCTGTTTAATTTTAAAGAAATTGCCTTCAAGTGCAAGCCTCATATTATAATGAATGGTTTAGGTGGACTTGACGGCCAAAACTCAAAACAATTCTGCTAGATACAGTCTTTGTAAAATGAGGTGTGCGATCACACGCGCACACCTATACATGTGCACACGCCTCTACCCACCCACATGCCTCTACACATTCGCACACCTAAATTGTCCAATGTGTGCAAATCATCCCATGCGCAAAACAAATAATTTGTCATAAAAGTTGTTGTGGTTTTAGAAAAGACACATTTATTTAAAGGTGTTAATCACAATGCTTGATTGAACACCATTTATATGACTGAATGCACAATTTCAATAGCATTGTTCTTTGAGTTATTTTTGTGCTTGGATGTTGAAAGTTTGATATGGAAAATGTGTTGCAAACAGTTTTATTTTTCTTCTTATATGTCTGTTGAGGTGAAAACACAACAAAACTTCTTAAAAGTTGCTTATGTTTCAAAGATTTCTAAAGCAGAGGTAAATCAAAGTCGCCAATTTCAAAGGCAGTTTGGTTGTTTTTCTAAGGTGTTGTTAAAGTATTCCCATATGGATTTAACAGCAGCCTTACAAAGTAGTTATAACAATATCGCTCAACATTACAGATATTTAACCAAGGGGGTGTCAAGGGGGTGCCAAGGGGCAGTAATCTGCAGTCAACACATGGTGCTTTATTAACTTTCAAGACTCTGATTTAAAATTTTGATCCAAGAGTTGTCTTCACTGTTCACTTTATAATTCTGTTCTAACAGTGATCATGGCAAACGGAAACAAAGTTGAGCTGGCAACATTTATTGGCTGGGGAAAGAAGGGAATTATCCTAATACTTCAAACACCATACAATGTTATAGAGATGCGACTTCGTTTTGCAATCAATGATAATATATGGACTGTTGAAGAAAGATAAAATATCTTGAAAAGGGCAACAGTGCTCTATCTTTGGTATATTGAAAAGCCTGAGCTAGAGAAAGACGAGGTAACTAAAGAAAGCTCTGAGGAAGAAGAGGTGATGACTGCACTGTTTTTCAATTTTTCTAAACTGTTATCGGACAGTTTTTAAGATTAAGAGCTGTAAAAACTTGTTTTGAGATAAAAGAAAATGTGTTTATTTCGACCTTTGTTTTCTGTTCAGTTTATAACACAGAAGGTCTCCTTGAAACCAGCACCCTATAGTTCTAACAACAGAAATGAGAAACGAGTGATAAAAAGCGGTCCACATTGCAGGCTATCGCATGTGTGCAAAATAGTCAAGACATTCAAAACGCCATATGCTGTCCCTATTTTCTGTAGACTGTAGACTGAAGACTGTAGATTAATTTTCTTTATAAAAGAACACTACAAATAAGCTAGTAGAAATTATGAACTAAGCAAATATTTTACCTGTTTTCAAAACAATAGAAATTTGCAGTAGAATGCTTTAGAAAGCAAATTAAAAATATATAAGGTTTGCAGACAAACAGCTGAATCTATGTTTCCGCCTTCCAAAGGTCAGGACGGAGGCTGCGAAAAACTCATTTCGTTTCCAAGGCCCTTCTTGCTTCAACGACATCCCAATTGACATCCGCCAATTAACATCGATTGTTCAATTCAAGAATCGATTAAAAGAACATTTCCTCAGCAACTAGTTCACTTCAGATCCACTTAAAACGATTTTTACTCTTTATTACTTTCATTTTTTAACTTTTCATTTTAGCTTGTAATTACTTTTCATTTTTAACCATGTAAATACTTTTATTTAGAACAGGGCCCTTATTGATAGCAGTGCCTTTGGCACTGAAAAGGTTTTACCCTGTATAAATATTTCTATTATTATTATTATGTTAAGTGGAACCATAGATCAATAGTTTTTTCACTTTAACTATGGTGCAGCCTAATTGATTCAAAAAAGAAAATATTGTTCTCCTTCTTTATATCTCCTTACACAATTAAGCCTGATGTGCACACAAAGAAAGTTAATCATTTTGGTTTTTAACCAACTTTGCAATCTTTAATAATAAAAGATTTTTCACATAAATTAGCATTTGTTTTACAAGGTACTGTCAAATTGACCTTTTCAATGAGTGTACAAAAGAAGAGGGCAAAGGCAATTCACAGTGCAATGAGGCTCCTGGCAAACCTTTATGATCAAAAAGCTACATTACCAAAAATTCTGACAACAAGCAATACTAGTTATTCATATTCAACTGATCAGCTCACAATGCTTCTTCACCAGATAGCATGATTGGCTCAGAGAATCACTCTAAGATTTTTCTTATGTCAGTTGGTAGTAAACTATTCTGTAAATTGAGAAATTAAATCTGATCATAGTTCCCATTGATGATCATATAGGGTAACAATGGTCCATTAACTTTTTAAGTAAGCAGAGGATCACAGACACATGGTTCTTTGGAATTATCAAGACAATTAAGCATTCAATGCAAAGGCAAAATGTCAGCTGCTTGAATGGCATCTGGATGTTTTGACATGAGCAGAACAAGTTTATTTAAAACAAAAGAAGCACAGCTGTTTATTTATTGAAGGAATTAGCTACCTCGAAATGTAGGCAACAGCTCAACTTCTAGTCTGGTATATTTATTCACAAACTATGCATTTATACTTCAAATCAGAGGCTTGTTGCAAGTTGTGCGTGCATGGATCAGACAATGTAAATTATAAGGCAAAAACCAAGCCAAATTCACCAAAAAACTAAAAAATTATGCATTAAATGATTATTAGCATGCTTACAAACAAATAATTTCCATCTGCATACTATATAACTTCAATATGGCTTTAAATGGGCAGAAAAGTTTTTTTGGTGCAGTTCTAAGTATCATACTTAATTTCATCAACAGACCAGATGGTAAAGAATTTGTTTGCACAGGGAACTAAAAAACAATTAAATTAAAATTTTTGGATAACCAATGTTTCATGAAAAACAATGCATTGACTTTGCAGCAAAGGATTTTGAAGTGATCCTGTATCCTTTGCTTTCTTGTTGTTCAAAAATTCAATGGGGAAACATTTGAGAGAACATGACCAAATAAACAAATATTATGCCTGGACTCTATGGCAGATTCTTATTAAGGCACAGGTGGAGTGAGAGAGAAAACGCATTCCTCAAGAAGACCAAACTTTACAGTCTGATCACCAGATAATAAGTAAAGAGCAAAAAGTTTTTGAAAAATGACAAAATAAAAAGAAATGTTCCACTTTAACAATATGAGCCTCCATGAAAACCTGCCTAAGTAGATGGAAATCTTTGGTGATCTTTTTAATAGACTTGATTAAACTTAATGCATCATCGTGGATTGATAAAGCACTTGAGGCCTTGTTTAAACATTTAGCCCTATAGCCTCTGCACACAGTTCTGAAAGTCAATATTTAACAGGGTTTTGCAAACAAAAACAGTCTAGTGGAATTGAATAATCTTTTAACAAGAAAGATTGGTAAATATTAAAGCAAAATTAAACATCAGGGCAGGTACTACAGTGGAAACCACTTTACATCCCTGGTATGTAAAGACTAATGGCGGGTGGCTGTTCAGTCGCGAATGCAGACCTTTATGCTTATAAACGTAGAAATGCTGTATGCAAGGAAATTGATATATGCTCTAAAAGTATTTTGAATGATCTTTCCTATCAAATGTAGGAACAGTTTTTGGACGTGTATGTTGCGACACAAAAAATCACAGACAGCCAGCATGGGCGTCTTAACCTAAAAAGTACCTACGCCACACGGCTCAGTTCCTGATGTTGTAGATTGAAATACATCAAACTATCCACACAAATAGGAACCTTAGCATATGATTTTGAAATTTTTACATAATTTTTCACATACAACTTTCTACCAAAGGCAAATCAGATTCAAGATACAACCTGAAGGAGCAAAGGCCTGTCAAAGCATGTTTGAACTCACCTTTCAAAGAGAAAACGAACGACAAGAAGAAGTATTGCAAGCGGTGGAACTATATATAAATCGTCAGCCTGTGGCTTCGTTATTGTATCAGTCGATTTGAGATCATCCCATGTCCTGCCTTTTGGAAGCCAAAAGCTTTCCGACCAGATTACGTCCAGCAGCCCCGCCATTTTCAAGATCGACTGATTCTTTGATTCAACATTCCGGGGGTTCGCTCAATCAGCCAGAGATTTCAGAGTCCACCGGGCTTATATCACCTGACATCACGAGGTTGCAAGTGCTTAAAACTCATACATTTTTACCTGGGTTTTACCTGACAAAAGTGCTCACAGGTTTTTGTCCTCAAGAACCTGGGAAAGGACCCGTTAAATGTTTAACCTTCAAATATTCTAGGATTTTCTTTCAGACAAAACAATAGGAAATAGGACCTGTCCCACAACAAGATTTCAGGCTACTTGCCCTTCTAGGTAAGGAACAATGCCTTGCTTTTACATGGGTGTGGCGAAAAAGCACAGGGGTATGGGGGTGAAATCCCCAAAATAATGTCTTGTGACCGCACCCACCAACATGGCATGATTTTGCCAGTTCTTCTGAAACACCACAAAATTTATAAAATTGAAAAGCTTGGGGGGGGGGGAGGATCACGACACACGAGTGGCAAGGAGAAAAATCCTTTCAATATCCATAAAAATCCTGATGTTTTATAAAATTTCGCAAACAGGTGGGTAACAGAATGGGGGCCTTTTTTACTCAATGCCTTGAAACTTTTTTAAGATTAAGGCATTCTCTATGAGAAAATGTTCTATTTAGCCAGATTTTCAGGGCGTAACATCAACAGAAAAATGGGAAGACAGGCACAGGTCTCTTTGGTAAACCGAGGGGTGAACGTTGCCAGCGAACAGTGGAACTGTCCGGCGTGAGTGAGTTATCAAGCAACTGACGGGGGGTTAGGGCACTACCAGTTACCACCTTCTCCTAAATGAGCTTGCAAGTTATCCTAAGAGTTTTGTTTGTTAAATTTATATTAAAAACACGCTTGTTTATGCCTGACCGGTGCTGTTGAAGGTAGCCTGCAACCTAAACATGACCCGGTAGCTAAGACGGGGGGTGTGATTAGCTAAAAGTATCTGTGGAAAAACCCTTATTACCTTTGAATTAAATGGTAAACCTTACGGTTAAACCTTCAATGTGTTTGTGTCAAATGGCAAATGCAAGATCAAAGGAAAAAAGGAGTTTACGGGTTACCCAAGAATATCATATAACAAGGTACGTAAATTATTCTTAAATTGTCGCCTTCCTTCTTCTCATCTGCTGCAAACCTAAAGACATAAAACATGTAAAATAAAGATCTAATTTATTTGTAACTTTAAAAATTAATACAATGGGCCTCTATCTTTTCTTGAAGGATATATTAAGTAAAAGCATATGAGGTAAGATAACGGAAAGGAGGTTGTCAAGACTTTTCACATTTTTATTTCTCAGAAAAATTACAACGTTGCCAGCGAACAGTGTAATACCCTTTCATTTGTAATACCCTTTCGTTTCATTACGTTGCCAGCGAACGAATAATACCCTTTCATTTGCGATAGGGTATTATTTGAAAAGGGGGTGCACATGCCTCGAGACGCAATCGCCATGGTAAGGCCAGCTCAATGTATGTTTTGGAAAGGAAAAATGCAATCTAACAAAACATAACTCAAAGACAACAGCAATGCGTAGAAATTGGATACATTTTGAAATTGACAAGAGGGGGCTTAGCCCCCGTACCCCAGCCCCCGTACCCCAGCCCTCGTAGCCCAAGCCCTCGTACACCGCTGTTACTGTAGTTGATTCTGTAGCTGTTTTTATGTCTGCTTCCATGGTACGACAAACGCTAACCATTATAAACTGAGCTTCAAAAACCCAATTGACACGACTTCACCTCATTTGGGAGCAACAACAATAAAATATTTGATGCAGGTAAATTTGACATCATATCGATAACAAAAAATTGAATGCTTCATGTTATCTACAAACTTCAAAACAACCGAAGAGAGCTCTAAAATAGCCCCTTAATCCTAAATTAAAGTTGCAAACAATCTAAACAACGCTTTCGTATTATCCACACATATTTAATATTCTTTGTGAAAATGAAACAAGAGCCTCCTGAAAACCTACAATTTCTTCTAAGAGAGCTAGCAATTTACAAATGAGAAAATATACAATATAATTTGGTTGGTGAGTTGAATTATTGCAAACGTTGTTGCAACTTCTTTGAAGTATCTGTTCTGTAGCACCTTGCTTTGTGCAAATTGTCATTCGAAAAAAAGTGTGGGTAAAGTCCTTCCAAAACCAATTCCAGCATTTGATTCTACTTGACTAGACTCGATTTGAGAAGGGTTAATATATTGTAGCAATAAACTATTTCAATAACTAGGAGGCACAAAAAACATTTCAATAGCTGGCTGAAAATCTTAGAGACAAAAATAAATTTTCAGGTGGTCTAGACGGATCCATCCATGATTAACAAGATCTTAAAATAAAGATTATTATGATTAAAGACTTAGCACATGAAAAAGCTATTTAAAGTAGAAAATATTTCTTTTTAAGAGTTACCATAAATCTCTTAATTATCAAATCTTTGCGACAGAATATCTTAAATACAATAATATCATATAATATATTTTCATCCCCACTAAATTCTTGAAAAATTAAGTGCAAAAAATTCTATGGCTAGTATACGTAAAAAGGGGATATGATTAACGCTGCAAACTTTGTCATATCAGTAATCAAGTTGAAATCTCAAACGACCATTTGCTGTCATTATGTGTCCTTCAGCATATTCATTACCAGTTTTCTGCCTTTTCCGCAAATCACGTGGTGCTGCTTGTCGATGACGTGGAGCGAGTACTCATAGACGATCTTCGAGGAGGTGGTATTGGTGGGGGCGGTGAGGGGAAATCAAAAGTTGGTGAAGGGGATGATCCTGAAGTTGGGCTTGGGGTGAGGTTTGTGAGAGATGGAGGTGGTGGTGGTAGAAAATCCGCCATTTCAGACAGAAGCTCGTCGACGGATGGTTCGTTTGTTGACGTCGAGGAAATGATTGGCGGCGGAGGTGGCGGTTGAGGTGAAGCTGCTTTTGCGTTGGTGTTTGGTTTTAGTGGTGGCGGAGGTGGGGGAGGGAAGGTAATAACAGGAGGAGGAGATGGAGCCGCTGGTTGTTTTGTGTCGATTACAGCTGCATCATTTGTGTCTTTCCTGTCAACTCGATTGGTTGGTGCCGGATCGAGAATGAACTGCTTGGGTTGTTCATCAAGCGATCCCGTCGATTTCAATGAGCCCCTGCTTGAAGAAGTCTTTAACGAAGCTTTGCTTGATGACGACTCAAATGATCCCCTTCCAGAGGAGCTCTTGCTTGAAATGCTTGCTGCTCTGTTGGTGACGCTAAAGGTCTGGGGTGGGTCGTCTGGTGACTGAACAGGCTCGTTCCTTTCTAATGTTATTCCCCTTTCTCGCCTGTCTAAACTTTCCTGTTGTTAAAAAAGGAGATGGTTATAATATAAGACAAGCAAAGAAGCTAGAGAGGTTTCTCACAAAGGCTGCATAATTATCATGAGAGATGGGTCAAAACGTGTAAATTAGAGAAATGAAAATTACAGCCTAAAAAACGACGTGCTCCAAAAGGAAAGGATTAATTCACAAAAATATAGAAACTGTAAAATTTACCACAGATTCATCAATTCCCTTCTTCCATGCGTCAGAAAATAGAGACCCCAGATTGCTAGTTCCCTGGCCTTTCACTCTCGTCAGAGATGACGATTTTCCCTGGGTTCCTATGAAAGAATTCAAACACAGCTGACCATTGATAGCACACCGTACAATACTATTTCCAGTTAAAAAAGACTACCTTTAAAACCGCGAGGTTTCCAGGACTAGTAACAGAATATTCCCAATTTGTATTCAAATTTAAAAGACTTATACATATCAGCTGATATACAAAATATAGAAACTCATTACAGAAAAATACAAATAGAACTTATATAGGTTAAAAACGTCTCTAAAAATTGTATTGCTAAAGAATAATGTCTATTAAAGTTACTTTATGGTAAATGTATTTGTGATTGAGAGATTAAATAAAGAAACATTAGGTAACTAGTCATACAAACCTTCTTTGTATGATGCTGATGCTCTTCTCATCATGTTGCCCGGTCTCTCCTGCAAACAAAATTCACCACAAATTACAAATTGCGAAATCATATTGACTTATATTCTAACGATATACTTATAATACAACGAAAGACAATGAATGAAAGAAAAATGAGGACACCAAGAAACAGTTTACACAAGTGCCTTCTGCAGAGGGTAGAAGAAGGAGGAAGTAAAGAAAACAGGAGGGAAAGACCTACAAATTCTACGCTTGAGACAGTGTCAAAGGCATTTTAAGCTTTATAAGGTTCAAGAAGAATCGTTGTGATATAAAGAGCCTGCTTGGCAATAGAAAATGAGATCTATTGTAATAAGTAAAAATCGTCTCTGAAGAGAATCTTCTGAAGAGAAAAAAAATGTTAACCTGGAATTCCTCCTCCTCATCCTGAAACTTGACACTTGCAGTGCCTCTGTTGGCTAAATTCGTCAACATCAACTCTTTCTCAACATTTTGCTGTGTTTGCAAATAATTGTCGTACATGGCATAGCCATACTGGAAAGTAGAAAAAAACGTTCATCATTGGACTTGCAGAATGAAACAGTTTTTAACAACACATGAGGTCTAGGCCTAATTCAATAGAATCTGGTCTTTTAACTGGTGAAAAACTTTCTAAAAGCATCTGGATGGATCAGGCAACATGCACGTACAGTAATAAACGCGTATAATATCATCAAATGGATTGGCTGGTCCTTCTCGAGACAACGAGCAATACAGTGTAAATTGATACTCTTTACTAGACAACTGTAATTCATTTGTTTACAACACACTTACCTTGGCCATCTTGATCGAAATCACCCAATGGTGCATGGTCTTTTGGTCTTCAGTGCAAAGGAAATAGACATGCTTGCTTTTGGTCGTCTGCACTTTTGGGTGCTGCAAAACAATATAAATGATACAGATAGTCACACACTCTGTTTTTATTAAATAAGAACAATAAGTTGACAAAACATTAAGACACAATAGAATTGAAGACCCTCAACATTAAGAAACTGCTAAAATCCTTCTTTGAAAGATGGAAAAGAAATGATTCTTCTCAACGATCAGGCAACGATTTCCTGTTTAATTGATAAATAAGATTTAGAGAAAAATGAGATCCTTGTGACTTGTCAGGAGTTCTGCTTCTGGCAAAGTTACTCTTAAGTCCTCCGAATAATTCAAGAATATTTCTCCAATACTACAAAGACCTTGTTTTATCTAGAGAATACGATCAAGAAAATTTTCGAATTTAAGGAACCTACCTTCAGGCAAAACACGTGGTCAGTTGGCGCTCGATACTTCTTCTTCATGCCAACGCCTAAGTAGACATTTGCGTATTCGAATTTTACGAGGCAAATCAAGTCACGTGACGCCTAGAACAAAGGAGGACAATTAATACAAAATATATAATGCAAGGAGTTTTACCTAAATTGATAGTAATAGAAGACAACCATATTCACCTGAATCATAACCAGAATGATTTACAAGAGTATCTTAGATAGTAAAAAATAATCATAATTGGTTACTTTGCTTCAGGGAAGCCAGAAAGATTACGGCTGACATCTCAATTTCTCCTTTATGATATCGATTTCAAATTTTACAAATATTTCAAAATCTAATGCCAGAAACTACCTTGGTTTTGCCTTTTGGGGTGTAGTAAACACCTGAAGCTCTCAAAACAAAATAATGCTTCTGCCATGTTTTCTTGCCTTCTCTGAGCCACAAAACACCTTCTACTTCTGGTATCCTTGTATGCTCCCGTGTGAAGAATTCCTATATAAAAGATATGAAGGAGAATATGAGCGAAGATGCACTCATTCAAAAGCTGGAAATCAAGAGTATCATTACCTGCGTTTGATATATATTATCAATGTTTCGAGTTCGTTGTGGTAGGTCAAAGTAGCTCATGCATTATTAAAAGGCAATTCAACGCACAAAGACATCATTGGTGCAGAGATTTACACCTCTGGTGCCGTGTTGTATAGATGCTTAAACTGCAAGATATCTCAAGCTTATATAGACAGAATTTGAATTTTTTTAAATTTTAGAAAAATTGGTCAGCTTTACGCAGTACCGTTGGAAAAAACACACTGCTCTTTCTGTAGACTTGAAAATCAAGTTTAGAACCAACGGATTTGTGGATCCAGACTGCCAAGGATGACAGTCTTTGGATACTGAACTGCATATTTCTATCGATTGTTAATGATGACAATAATCTTTAAAATTGACAAATACAAAGGATTGTTTAAAAGAGAAGTTAGGTTCAATTAATCTAGACAACAAACAACATTGTATTTTGATTGGAATTAAGGGGCTAGCTAGATGCTTTATGAATTTATTCTGTAAAATACGCAAAGAAGTAAGATGGGTTTACCTCTAACAAAATATCTTTGCTTGCTTCAGCCAACTGGGCTGCTCCAGCTGATGTACCCGAAGCCAAAAGAAAGTTCTGCAGATAAAACGAAAAAAAGTTCTTGGAAACTGTTTGGCAGAAAGATAAATGTAGTAAAACGTGTTGGATTATTAGTTGCATTGTGTGTTGAAATACTGTTGTCAGGTATGTATTACTCCGTACGATTCTATCAAAAAACGAAAAATCTCTATATATTTTCACATTTCTTCATCTTCCGTAGCAAAAAAACTTCTGTAGGATGCAGGAAAGAAGGTTTTGTTGATAAAGAAAAACTTAATAAGGTTAATTATAGAAATAGAAAGAGGAAGGGCAAAACAATATGAACTGACGAAAGTTATTTCTTTCTTTTAAGAAAAGGGTGTTCCTTTAATAGAAATGGAGATGAAAGCAACTCTTTTCAATATGAAAGGTACCTGGGAAGAAATGTAAAGGGTATAAAATTTCAATTGAGAACCATAACGCGAGGTTGAAGTGACATCAGAGGAATTCTTGTAATGGTTATAGAAGCAATGCGATTTCATTACCCAGCGTATTAAAGTATCATCATTAGAGAATTCCAAACAATTTTAGAGCATTTCAGCCTGATACAGACAATCGTATTTCCCGCAAAGGATAAAAACTTAGATTCTGAAAAACTGTCGGTTATTTCACAATATTCAAAGAATGTATAGGAGACAAATCGTCGAGGTTTCTCTGACTACTAGTGACTGAAAAAATAGCCAGAGGATGTTGAAATGCACAAACCTGTGGATTACGGAATAAGGTGAATTTATCTCTCCTCTTTGTAAACACAAGCATATTTGTGGTATCCCTCGTCCAATCAAACACGACAGGAAGGACATTTTCATGCTCCTCCATTATTCTCTCTGAAATTAAGAGCAAATATGACATCAAGCATATAACTTCACTCATCAGAAAGCATTTTTCTTAGCAAGTGTGAATGGTCAAGTAGACAGCAAAATGCATTTTCGTTATTAAAGAAGATAAAATTATAATATATTTATCACTATACTATAATGATTTATAATAATTTCTTGGGTAGATAGCTAAAACGTCGAAAGACGTAATCCGTAAAGAAACAATAGGTACCTTACTGCATCAAAGAAGAAAGGTCGAATTGCATATTCAGCCCAATTTTGAAGCATGTAGGGCCTTGCTCTAAACATGTCAATACAGCACTGCAGAACAGTGTCGGGAATCATATTGGAAACAAATCAATTTCTCAATGTGATATGTTAAAAAAATCTAGATCCCAATAGAAAAATTCATTTTTCGCCTCCTTCCCCAACAATTTTACATCCAAATTTCTAAACTGTGGAAGATGATTCAAATTTTCAAAGAGGTTGCCTAAAGCAAACACGCAGAAAGTGTCCTAGACAGCTGCAAAACTCTTTGGGAGAGGGGAGGATTTCCTACTTACGTGTCAAAATTTCCTACTTAACTAACAACGAACAATAGCATAGTGTTATAGTTTTCTTGAAAACATAGGTACTCAAATCTCGGCCGAAAAAGAAAGGTGGCAAATTACTCAGGGTAATTAAATTTCATTTCTCTCTTACAAAAACTTGCTATGAAAATGCATTTTCGAAAAACTAGATACCTAAATGCATGTCGGGAAGTTTTTCAATCAAAGACCAATTTGGGTCAACTTCTACGTCGTTCTTTTTCACCATTTTCGTCACGATGTCTCTCACAGTCCAAGTCTGGTCTATTAACATCGTTTTCGATGTCTCCAAGTTATCGTCAAAGACTTTAACGACCAGTTTCTGTACGCTTGCAGCTTTCATTTTTTCCAGTGCAATCTTGATCTTTTCTGCCTTAAATCTTGCTTCTTGTTCTTCTGGTGTTAACTCCCTCGTTTCTTCTTGCAGATTCTCCAGCCGATCTCTCACATCGGAAGTAACCTTTAGCGAAACAGAACTTCAATTTAACAATAAAAACACACCGGCTTTTAGAGATTCTCTTTAATGTTCCAAAGAACTACGCTCAAACCATAACAATTAAGCCTAATCTTTGCAAATTGTCTCTGTATAAACACGAAAGCAAAAATTAAAACCAACTACTCCTTTGAAGTACAACCAACTGTTTTATCAAAAATCTTCAAACTCGCAAATGCTAACCGCATGGCTTAAAGACTGGCCTAAGATGAAATACTTTAAACATGATATATGATCATGATAAATTTCCTAACAACGAAATGCTGCATGCTGTCATGGGATTAGTGCGAAACGAAAACTGGGTCATGCCGCCTTGCTCCCTAAAAAGTGCGCAATGGGGAAACCAATCCATCCATGACAATCTCAAATAGCATTCATGTAGAGGGGATGGCGCAGAGTGGGTTAAAAAGAGGAGGGGATTTCCAATCGCAGTCAGGGTCATTCCCGAGTCATAATTTTTGCAACGAGCAGCCCAGTAGAACACATCTTATTTTAGTTCGATTGTCAATTACTGCTTTACCTATTTGTCATACGGTACTCGATGTCATATCGTGGACCGCGGAAGCGAGGGCTGCGGGGGCTTAGCCTTCCCCATTTATTTCCAAAATGTACTTAAAAGCAAACAAAAAATCGTCTTGCTCTTGGCTTCTAGCCTGTTAGCCGCTCCCCTCCCCCCAACAAAATATTTTTTAAACCTCCTCATTACGTAAAATGAACCGCGGTCCTTGTACCATATAGGCACAGCTGTACAGGCTTTTATGAATAGAGCAGAAAGGTTCTAAGTTGCCCTGACATAGGAGTTGGCCTCATGACCAAACACTGAAAAATTGCATCAGAGAAATTTTGGCATTGGACCAGCAACTCTCGCAAAACTTGGATAATTAAAATGACAAAGACCAAAGCCTTTTCCATTTGGGAAAAATAAATTTCGGAAAACGATTAGAAAGGACGTTTGAATATAAGCAACGTGCAGCGGTGTTACTTACATTTGCAGGAACTGGCGATTTTGGTGACATTGGCGATTTTGGCGACATAACTCTTCCACTTGGTTGAGAAATATTGGAGAAACTTTCGGAATAGGTTGTGCTTGAGGACGAAATTGTCATAGATGAATTCGAAGAGATACCACTGTCGTTTACACTGTTCATCATGTCCTTTTCCATGCTGCAAAGATCTTCCAGTAAAGCATCGAGATCAACATCTGGGGTATCTAGAGTGAAAGTTTACCATCAGGTTTAGTTCAAACTGCGCGCGTCAAGACGGGTTACATGCACACGCTGACCATATACGGTTGGCATTATCCGCCGCTCATCGAGCACTTCGCGTTTTCCAGCAATGAGTCACGATGTAC
The DNA here is from genome assembly GCF_013076305.1 of Rhopilema esculentum. The sequence goes on from NW_027019306.1 coordinate 4,149,199, forward strand.
TAGAAACTACATGGTCGCATTTCTAATAAAAGCCTGATGCAGCGAAAACGTGTTGACGCTTAACATAGTTAGCTGTCCACAATTACCGCTTCGCGTGAAAATAATGTTTCTTCAGCAATGGCTAACGATGCGTCATAGAAAAATGACGTCAGTTTTACATCCAATATCATTTGCGAAAACATTGATAAGCAAACGAATTAAAACCAAGACTTGTTCATGCCTGCAGTTGATTTCAAACGCGGGAAAATGTCATTCAAGCTGTCACTAGATGTCCCTGAATAACTGATGCGAGCACGAAGCAAAGAAATACAAATGAAGTTACCACAATTAATATGATTGGAAATGAACTTTCACTTTCATAGGCGTCCAGTTCCTTTCCAAATGGTGTCTTGCGCAAATGGGTATAGCGTTAAGGGGGTACGGGGAGGCATGCTAAATATTTTCAAGATAATGAACAGAAAAAGAGATGACCAAAGAGGCACGTCCCGTGGCATGTGGTTGTAAAAAACCAAATTGCACATCGAATATCATTTAGGTTATCCATACTCTTCCGTGTAATTTTTCGTGACACTACTGTTCTTGTTGCTTAAAATTATCCTGCTAAAAATCTTTCATCTTACTACCTATCGCTTTCAGCTGAAGGAACACGCCTAAACACACGTGGTTTGGCATAAATCTTTCGGTTTCAGCTTTTCGGTTACCTTTAACGACAGTGGTTTTTCAAACCCACTAAACTATAGAGACTCGTATGTGTTAATAAGTTTCATGATATTAATGATTCTTGATAGATAACTTTTGATTAGAAACGAAAAGTATAGGAAGTTAAATCTAGCATCTCAGAAACATCTAGGGATTGGTGCAAGATTGCTTTTAAGATTCCCTTCTTTGATTCCTTTCCTTTTCTAAAAATTATAAGATGTTATTTCCTTACTACGTACTAACTGGCAAATCTACGTACTAATTGAACTACATAATTAAATAACAAAAAGAGCCATAAACCTCTAGACAAATACTATTACTACCGCGCTTATCAAAAGCCGATAGTGTCTGAATCAAATACATACTATTCGTCAAAACGTCCAACAAGATGTAAAAATGTTATAGAAAAAAATAAAGTGTTGGAGAGCACTCTCTTCAAAACCAGAGTATCCACCAGAGTGACGTATGGTAACAGCTTGGGAAGGAACAATAGGTACCAAGCTTTTTGAACAAATAACGCATGGAAAAAGATGTGCTAAAGGAATTGTTATCGGTAAACACGACAAAGATTTTTGTGGGCTGGGTGGGATGGTAGACAGTCAAACAATCAAATGGCCAAAAAACGACGGAAACATAAAGATATTGGGTAATTAGAAAAACATTGATTTGATTAAGGGCAATTTGGGAAAAGATCTTCATGTGGATGTAAATCATGGTGGACAGAACAGGACAATGTCATCGAAATTATTGACATTCATTCTATGAAGACGAACCCCACAAAAAACGTAGTGACGTAGAAATGACACTCTATTTGTACATAACGAATTCTTTCCAAAGAAATGTGAACAAATGAATTTTAAAACTACGTGAACCAAATTCCGATCAGGAAAAGTAATGCAGCAAGAGCCAATATTGAAGTTTCAAGAAGGAAAATAATAGAATGCTGAACCATCAACCCTTATCGTGTAAAAAGAACGACAGCCTTTTTAAACGCAAAATGTAACATTCTTTCACCGCTGTACAAGGCAGAAGTTTATAAATGTGGTCTTAGTTCGATTTTAAAGCTGAAAAGCCTGCGACAAACGGCTGACAGCGACACCTTGAGTGTCGTTCGTGACACAAACAGGCTTTTATCTGCAAACTTGGTCACATGTCTTTTAAAGACCAATCAAAATTCATCCTCACTCACACTCTGTTAACTGTAAACCATGCTTATATACCTCTTCGACCAATTAACAAAACTTTGAAAACCTTTTCTCACAAAAACAACGGATACAGGACCTGACCTGGGCTGTTCTTAATGACCGTCCTCACGCCACATTTTCCAACACTCCACAGTTAGTCCCAAAACTTATTGAATTCTTTCGGAATAAGGCATTGTCCCAGATCTAATTCTGCAAGGCTATGACCTTCTAGAAGACAGGCTTAAAATGCTATAGCCAAGTCTAAGGTCATGACAGATTTAAGACGAGATAGCTAAATATACCATAGCTACGTTAATTTGCTTCTTTTGCCCGTTGCAAAAGTCAAATTTGTCGAATTGCAATGAAACTGCCCAAAAAAACAGGTAACAATCGTAACACATGAACAAAAACATGCTCAAAAGACTGCCATATCTCAAAGAAACACTTTCTACCGAATATTAAACAAAAAAAGCAAATTATGTTCTTAATCTGCTCAAGATAATAGAAACCGTCTACCCAGGCAGAGTTCGTCAAATTCTTTGCCTTTCGGGAGAACTGGATGATCCCTGCAATTAAAAACTGGTCTAAATGAAACGGCTTCGTTGCAAGGCAAATATTGGACTTACCGTTATGGTTTTGTTTGTAAGGCTTTTTAAACCACAAACAAATTGGTGTCTTCTCTCTATCTGATCCCTAGTATACAGCGAGATATCACGGTGTTTGTCTTTACTTCTAACAACGGAGCACTGTTTTAAAGCTTTGCAGTGTTAACTAGGGTTTTGCCCAATGAATCAAGCATTGATGATTAATAAAATAGTGCGAAGACAGCGGACCACCTGAACACAAGTAATAAATAAAATGCAACATCCAATATCCTAATCCAGATAAGTCATAAAATAGCATTTACAAATCTTCTAATTGGCCAAAAAACGACACTTCACAATAGAAAGGTATATTTTGGTGCTTTTTGATGTTTTTCCTCTGCATATATAGTTGATGAGTTTATCTAAACAATTATTGGCAACTATGTAAAATTGGAGACTGACATTGTGTTTTTGGCACTGGTAGAATTCCTCCCACATTTTCTTCAATTCCTCCCTCATGTACTCAGTTTTCAGCGATTCACAAACCTCAATTTTTAAAACTGGAACGTTAAACCAGTACCAACAAAAACCAATATGTTGTAATAAGTGACAGCTTGAGTGACAACATTCAGTCCATCATGCGAGCACGAGCAGTCCAACATTTCTTTTCCCATGTTCCGAATCGAACAAATTTCAAATTTCAACGCGTTGTATCACAAAATGTTCACAAGTTACAATTTCTAGTCTGCGATGTACCTGGCTGGGCTCCAAAACTACTTGAAGAGACGATCCAACACCCTTTCATGTGTTTGTTCCAAAAGCTATATCTCAGACAGATTAACAGACTTTACGGTATCTTAGAGGAAAGAGTAAAACCCCAAAGATCCACATTTAACAATGCCCTTTCGCGGTCTGTTCTCAGAGCATATTTGTGGCAGTCTATATCAATCAATTGTCACCTATAAACAAAAAACACCCTGGTGCATTGAAAATTTTGACGAAGGACGATGGGAATAACAGCCAAGCTACCCTAGGAACAACGTATCAGTGTGGGGGATTGTGATGGTGGATCAAATTGAATGATAGTTATAATCAAATGAAATAAATTTTATACCTATACCGTACGATAAACTAATACAGTCTCAACAATATTTTCATTCAAGCCCAATTTTTTCATGAATTCACAGTTTTATTAAATTTTGCTTAAACGCTTCTGTAAACGTAAACCCGGGTGCATCCACTGTTGCTAGAGTTTTTAAGGGCTCCTAGCCCCTTTTGGGACATTACGTTGGGGGCATTGCGAAACATTGGGAGGAAAATTAAAATGGTGAATTCTACCAGACTTTTGTCAGGCGCCTAGCTTGAATTATTGATACTAACGCACTTATACTAGAATTGCACGATAGAATAATATCGGATTTTAGCACCATATGGTAAAATGAAAATTCAGCACGCATAGTTCCAAGGTATTTAACATTTTTTCTATGTGTTTAACTTTGCAAACACACGAATTTGTTTTCTTGTAACTCTTAAAACAAATTGAACACAAGTGTCTCAATCCTGTTTAATAGTTTAGTAATAGTTTGCGTGAACTCAATCCTGGAAGTAAGGAAGCAGAAAAAGAATTGCTATGCAAGAAAATCATTCCAATGAGAGCTCTGTATGGACTCCATTTCTCAATGTTTACATAAAGATTTTTGCAATAATAAAGCGCCAAAGGTCATTTTAAAAACCTGATATTCCTAGCTGATAGGTATAGTTTGGTTACACATTCCGAAGGTTACATGTTGAATCGAAAAATTATAGGCTTGAGTCCAAATCTTGCCAAATCTGAAATTATATCGAAAAGCTCCCAACATAAAAAATATCATTAACACCTGCCCTTAAAAAATCAGCCGACTTTGAGCTAAAATTTTCAAAACCAGAACGTAAAAGGACATATATATCTATTAAAGTGCAGGTTTAGTGGACAGCAGGCAACGAACAAAAATTTGGCTTCCTAAAAACACAGTTAATGCTGGGAACAAAAAACAGCCAAGGAAGCTTAAAAAATATGAAAAAGAAAAAAAGCGACATATGAATGCAGCCTTGTTAAATCATAGCAGACCATTTCATCGAATTTTTCAAAGATCTCATCTTTTTACAATAAAGGTAACCATCATTTTAAGGTTCCCTTAATCTAATATTTGCCCCTGGCTTTTTCGCTTCGCTAACGTCTCTGGACACTTTTGCAATCCTTTGATACTTTTTTAAATCTGCAATGTTATCCCAGTAAACTTCGATGGCACCCGGTAGATTGAAAAATAGCAAGGTGATAAAATATATGCCAGTCTGGTAACAATTGGAATATTTAACAAATCAGATTTCTAGAAGGTCGTTCGAGGTATTGAAATATTCGGCCCATTTCTCATTGGGTGAATTTTTGACATCTACCTGTTAACTTTATTGTGGAAAACAGAACTAATCAGGACTTTAAAACACCTGTAAAAGTAAAGTGTGACCATGGTGTTGTTTGCTTTTAACAAAAAATGTTCGCAAAATGCTTTGTTTACAGTTCAGATTTTCGCCATACGCCTCAAACTACATGTAAAATAATAATTCTCCATTGCGTACATACCTTTTCATTCAGCGATTACATTATAATCAAAATTCAATACTATCTGTCAGAAGCCACAACCCGGTAGTGAAAACCTAGCAGATTTGTTGTTCAAATTCTGTGTTCCAATGTAACTTTGGGGTAGTTTGTTTATTTCAAATAACGTTAATTTCAAATAAGTTTGGAAACTGCCTCGAGATTTCTTCTTACGGAAATTTTCTCAATTCCGTGATTTTTAGTGAAATTCTTGCGCAAAGCCATTTGTGAAAAGACATATTACTCCAATAGTATACACACACAACGTAGAATCATACTGTCCAATTGACACGGTTTTGATGTTTCTTATGATGGAGCTGTACTTTCTACCCTTCACTTTGTTGTTAGCAAATGAAATAAATATACAATACAATGGAAATCGAAATAGATGAGACCTACCTTCAATAGCAATGGTAGAAAACCTCAAATGATCCTGCAAAGATGAAATACTTTTACAATATTTGTGAACATCTTTGAAATACCACCAAAGCAGAATAATATTAGCCATGCTATGACTGAAAGGATCCATGGTGAAGCGTCCTCTTGCTTTCGGATTTACGCGCGAAATGTTCAGTTGAAGGTAAAATACATTGCTGATAGTTGTACGGTAGGTGATTCGTGACTACTGTGTCATCATTGAGTTGACGCTAGTGGAGATTAGAGTGACTTGAAACTTAAGTAAACCTTTAGTGGGATAGGCACGGGTTGCCCACGTAAACTGAATCCAGACACGGACGTAGTGTAGCCTATGTACAAACACGCCATCGAAAGTTATTGTTTTGCTAAAGACAGATGGTTATCATAAGGGTTGATCAATATCATTTCTAGTTGGAATGTGATTTTTTACGCGTCTTGTGAAGAATTTTTTAGTACAAAAGAACCGTTCAATGGGTTCCCACGAACGAAAAGACGAGGAACAATCGGAGATGTTTTCATTGTTTACTAAAAACATAGTTAAAAAGCGTAAACACTGGGTGTGACATGCTCTCACAGCGACAACCACGGGTGAACACAAGAACGCCAAACAATTTCATGGTTAAGTTTCCAATAACGAAGCACAGTAGAATTACTAATCAAAGGCTATATTGAGATTTTACAAATACTCTCATCTGAGTATCAAAGGTCATGAAAGAAGAGAAGAATTAAAAAGAGATGGATAAGAATTCCACCGCTCAGTAGTGCAGCGATGATGGAAACCACGTCGGACGTAAAGGGAATAATCCATTTAAATAATGAATGGATGAACTAAGGTCTTAAGCAAAAAATAAATGATTCTAAAAAGATACGGAAAAACAAAGGCTGGGCATGCGAGATCAATTGAAAAGGGATTTGTCACTGAATACGTTCACTCCAGCAGAGGTATGCAATCAAAAAAGGATGTACGGGATTTCAGAAGGGCAAATCGGCTCAGTGGTTCTTAGAATGCCATATAATAGCGTCATGATTTATATTTGTTTATATTTGTGCGTGCATAAGCACAATGGTGCACTATTTAACAGGTAACAAATCGAAAAAGCACTTCGATCAAAATGGAAGCCGACCACGTGGTCTACATCAATACGAGGACAATGGTCGTTATCATTATTATCACCAAATCTAGCACCGCTGCTGTTTTCATTGTGTCTTGGCACGAGGCATTTGTGTTATCAGAAGCAATAAAACAGGGTAAGCTAACAAAAACTCATAGATAGGAACACAGGACAGAGAACCATTCTGTGAATGGAATAATACTGTTTCTTTGGAGGAACTTTATTAGGTGCTTTCAATACTGCTGGCAGTGTGTATCTAGATAATAGCATTTCTAAATCCAGAAAACTTGGAAACGAAACGGTGTCCTGACACTTTCCTTAGTTGCCAGGGTGCGGAAATTGCCTCCACCCAGATTTTGCTTAATCGTCAGTTAAAACACAGTTTGAAGTGCATTTGGCCGTAAAATTTGTCATTTGTCGGCAAATACGCTTGTTTTTGGAGATTTGGCGCCTACCTAAAAATTGAATTTCCGCCCCTGTTAATTGCAAAGAAGATTTAAACAGTACTTGTCTGCTTGTGCATGTAAACAAAATAGAAAAGAATTTACTTCACAAAATTCTTCACAAAGAAGATACTTCACAAAGAGCATCATCGCTTTGGAAGCTAACCTTCCAAATGGTGCACTCTATATTGAAGCCATAAATTGGAGTCAAATATAAAGGGGCCTCAAAGTCATTCCAATTTCACGAGGATAAATGAGATGGTGGAAAAAGGAAACATTGATATGCCACCCCCTTTCCATAGTGATGTCACGAAAATAAACCCTGTACTTCAGGTAACACGATATCAAGAATAGCGATTTGTGACATCATTGACACAGTCATGTAATTAGAAACTATGACGTAATACGTGGATTGGTACTTTAGGTATCATAGTTTACCAGAGAGCCATGATCAGGGGCAAATAACAGCCACTCGTTTTTAACGCAAAAAAGTTGATAGCAGAGCCACCACTTTTAAGTACACAAATTACTAAACTGTACGTTAACTAGAACTCAAATATCTGTTTCTGCAGTCCTAGTTGAATATCTTAGATTTAGATTTCGTTCTTAACAATATCATTCCTAGTATAAGACATTCTGAAAAATTAATTTTTTTCTCGTTAATTTATTTCCATTGTTTTCAACTATCGCGACTCAGTGACACTACAGTGAGCGCTTCTCATCATGTTTCTGAAAACAAATTTTGATAATTTCGAAATAATAAATTTGGAAAGGTCAATTTTGATAGGTATACATGCGAGAAATTTACTACAAATCGTGGCTGAAATTTAAAAACCCTACAAAAACTTTAAAAGGAATGTGTTTATTGGATAATAAACGATTCCTTGATCTAATAGCCACCTTTTACTGGATCTGTAATTTCTCGTTTGCCATTAAGGTCTTTCAAGTGTCTCGAGGTAGCCTAATTTTAGTTCTAGCATCTGCCATCACAAGCATTTCCTGACGTTTTGACTGACACACAACATCATCATCATACGGCCAAATCACGAACTGGCAACCAACGGCTATTTGAAACGGACAGTCAGTCAAGTTATAAACAAGGAAGTAAAGAACCCAGACTTTCAAGAAAACAAAACCATCCGCAAACTCTTTAGGCAGAAATGATGACGTCACTACGGGGACACCCAACACCCAACAAATGTCAAAAGAAGGCTATTTGACAATTACGATTGTTCTGCCAAGAACTACGCCAACTGAATCTAAAATCCAGAAATTGATAAGTCACTCGCTTTTGACAAGAAGCAGAAATATGGTTTAGGATCATTTTCAAACATCGAACAGACGCTGTCGCATACGACGTGCAAAAATTATAAGTAATATCATTAGCAAGAGAAATTAATGAGGAAACTACAATGCAGCCATCACAGGAAGTAACCACTTATATGCTATTTAAATCAGGCATTTGATAGAAAACGCTAGGGGAAACTTCTTAAAATGACTCAAGAAACCCAGAAATGTCATAGAAATTCACTTGCTCCAAAAACTTGGAAATATAAACGTCGAACTGTCGACTAAATTTGAGCCTGGCTATTATTCCTAATCAAGTCTTCGAAAACCACAATTTGGAGCACAAATCTTCTTAGAAAGCTCGCTCTTATAAAAATGTATATCGATATGGAATGACAACTTTTTGAGACCAGAGGCACTTATGAAAATAATTGAATCTTTTGACGATTGAATCTGCAGCACAGGGCGAAAGGGAATTTATAGACACGCTCCGTACGTAAGTGCATGAAAGCAAGAATATGCTCAGTTTATAAATGGGGCTCAGTAGTTACTTGAATCAACGTAGTGGACGAAGGGAAGTGGTGTTAGTAACTGTATTATGGGTCTCCTGTAGATATCTAGCTCACCCTTTTGGTAACTAATAGTAACGCCCAAAAGGAACAAGAGACCAATCAATACCAAAAGCAGAACATAAGCTCAACACGAACCATAAACCAAAAGCAGAAAGCATCAACTGGGTGTTCAAGGCCTCACCAAAGCTGAACGCAAGGTGACTCATATACTTCAATCAAGCAGGCAATGTCTTTTATCCTTTTGCAAAAGACACAAACACAAAGAAAATGAAAACATCAAAATCTACAAGACTTAACCATCACTGGCGCAGTGTACCATTCTATACAGCATGTTTCTCCCCTTGACAAAAACAAACTCGTTGGGAACATCTTTATACGAAGAGATTTAGCAGAACACACTGATGTAAAGTTGAAATGAAAACGCTGTGCTCGAAATTGCTTTTCTTCCAAACCATTTTTTAACTAAAAACTTTGATTTGTAGAAACGATTACCTTCATAAATGTTGAAGGTGAGATGTTGGTTCAAAATTTGGATTTGTTTACTGCACAATGTACATCACACCCAAACAAACTGAAAAGTCAAGTAACTATTTATACATAGATTACGTTAATTTGCAATCTATTTGTATAACAATGAGTGCAATGTTTTGCAATGAGTGCAAAACATATTTGATAGAACTTATATCACCTTTTTCAATAATACGCGTAGAGGTGCCTTTTCACAAAGAACATTCTTTCTACACAGTAATAATTTTAAATGTTTTATTATTGAGAAGTGAAATAGGCTGAACTTGAGCGCAAATAGAAAATGTAACATACCAATGAGGAGGTCACTGTGGGTATCTTTGGGCTCTTGGGACTTTTTGGTTCCGAATTTAATGGCTCGTATGTCGTAGTGGTGCCAGAATTTCCATTTGAGGTACCTTCAAGCTCCTGTAGCAAAATAAAGATATTTCAAATTACCACAGGACATCTCTGTTATTATTACAACTTTCTTGTTGCATTAAAACCGTATAAGAGAAGTACAGGTTTTTATCATATATACCGGAACTAAATTTTCTTGGAACGAATACACTTGTTTAGCACGTGTGCAAATGGCAAATTGCCTGCCTTTGTTTGAAAGACCAGTAAAAGTATAAGATAGCCCTTGTCTTGTGGGTCAGACTAGAATCATGTGTTGAGCAAAATGAGCCAAGCATTTAATGGTGAATGTCGAAAACAACTGGAAACGGAACGGTAAGTCTCGAATTTTGGACATATTTAAAATTAGGTAGGAGAATTTTTAGAAAGACGAGTTGGAGGGATGTCAGTGTAGACAGGCTACTTGACAAAAAAGCAAATACAATTAAACTTTCAAAGAGTTCCTTTCAATAGACAAAAGTCTACCTTGGAAACAATCAAATAAAGTTTGCTGTTCTACCTAAGATCACCACGATAGAAAGAGGGAAAGCCTCAGGTTAACTTTAAAATGTAACAATTTGACAATGCTGCAAGGTTTGGTGGCTAAAGACCAACAAGGTTTCCGCTTGGTGCTGTGGTATATCAGACCTTCAGGCAGATTTCTTAAAAGAGACTTTCACAGCCTTGAAATTGCTTGGAGATATATGACATATTAAACTTTCCACTTGATGACTAGTTCAAAAAATCATTTTATTCGTTACATTTGTTCACTAACTGTTTTAAAGGCCCCTGGTCTATCTGTCACTCCTGGAAGTGAGTTAATACTATGTAACTGCATCTGTACCAAAAGTGTGCCGCACAGGAACAGAGAAACTTTGCTCATATCGAAGTTACTACGTTTATACCAAATCTCTGAGAAGAAACCGAAATTAATACAAAATTTCGCAAATTAGGACAGAAACTAGTACTTTCAGTAGACAAACAACAAATTCTTGATTATGTCTAAACCACTAAAGCTAAATTTATTGTTAGGCCTAATCGTTTAGTGGGAGATCTTCCTCGTCAGGGTGCATATAGCACTTAAGCGTTTGCACACGTCAGGGTACACCCTGGGAATTTGAAAATATGGACGCAAGTGGGCCGGGACACAAATACCGCAATTGAAACTGAGAGTAGATCAAAGGTGTTCAGGTGTAAGGCTTTTTATATCAAAATAAACATTACTTACAAATGTGAAGTCTTGAAGCTCATCCAGCATGCGATCAATAGCCGCATCGGCGTCAGTGAAGTCATGATCGTCCTCATCAGCACTGCCACTGCTATCCATGTTAAAATCAATATCATCAAGCTCAGACCTGCCAAGTTTTATGAAACATCTATCAGCGGTCACAAAAGACATAATCATATACGATCACAACCATCACCTATCATAGTCACCAACGATCATAATGGTCAACGATCATACTAGAAAGACGCCAATGACTAACACGATACGTTAAATTGGGAAGAATTTTGTTTGAGTAGAGAACTGCTAATGACCTGCTAATGACGTCATTTCAGCAAAAAACAATGCTTTAGCTCCAACCAAAGAGCAACCAAAGGGCAAAGAGTTTAAAATAATTTCAAAAGAATACTGTAACAAAATTCTAGATCATTGCCTATGAATCTAGACTATCGTGCTCAAATCCTATGAACACTCATTTCCACATCACAGCAATATTTAAAGCACATAATTAGCTGCTTTTTATCATAAAGATTGTGGATTTGACATCAAATTTATTCTTAATCGTTTTAAGCAAATATCTTGGCGCATATAGATTAGGCGGGGAAGGGGATTAAACATTTTAGATTATGGCAAAATAATAGCAGATAAAATTCAGTGCATGGTTAATGGTATGAACTATTGGGCGAGATAGAACCAAAAGTTCCTGGTTAAAAGCACGATTTGTTTCAAAAATCACCAAAAAAATTCAAAGATTTAAATGCTCTTTAATTCTGGTCGCTATGCTCGATACAATTAATAAATAATTACTGCTCGTTCATGAAAAATCTATACATGAACTTTCCGATGCTGACATGGCTATTTAAATGTTTATCACTGTGACAAGATAAAATTCAATTTCTGTTAAAGATCAGTGAGTTTTCTACTTTACATGTAATGTAAAAATGCTGTGTTACAAAATTATTGGAAAATAAAATGCTTAAAAATGTGTTGAGAATTTGTTGATGTAGGACTATGCATTTCCCAACGCACATCAAGCCATGGGCACCCTAAATATATTTTGAATAGAATGCATGATTAATAATGTAATTTCTTTTAAGAATAGAATTAAATTCATTGAATAGATTTTAATCTTAAATGCACGGCTTCATTTTTAACATGTTTAGATGAGTGCTGATTTACTCCATAGTTAACAATTAAAAACTTCCTTATAATTAATCACAGCATATGTTTATTGAAATTTTTTAGAAAAGACGAGGGGTACCACAAAGAATTGCAATATGAAATTATTCTTTCACCATTGACTTGAGCAAGGCCTTTGAGAGGGGGGCAGGTGGGCATCATAAAGTAAATAATTTCATTTTAGAAAATTGAATTAATTAAACATTACAAAAGTATGCCTAAAAAATAGCAAAACGTTTTAATCAATTATATAAAAATGAACACAAGAAACATTCTGAAATGTGCTTTAAGCTAATCTATAGGACATGGTTACAAATGTTTCTGCTCACTTTGCTTGCAAGGGGGCCCCCACATTTTGCTTTGCCCCAGGGCCTCTGAAGCCTCTAAGCACCCCTGGACTTGAGCCACACCTTGAATTTCAGAGTGGGATGGCAAAGGTAAAGCAATTTTGGCTTGCAATTGTTAACATTCTTTAAGAAATTTACGACTATTTTCCCCCATGCCCCCATGCCCCATTCAGGCCTTTTTGGTGGAGCAGACTAAAACCAGTTGCCTTCCTGACACTTATGGTTGGTGATGAATCTATTTACTCTCATTCTTTTTTAATATCCCATGGAAAAAAGCAGCACTCATCAAGCAGTTTCAGGTTTTAAAGATTCAATTCTAGATACCATCAAAGAGCAAATAATTCTCAAAAAATGTTTAAAGGAAACTTATCAATTTATTTTAAATCTTTGCTACTTGCTCTTATGCAGTTTACAAATGGAGAAAATGAAACAAAAAATTTAGAGCTGAATTAATTTACAAATTCATAATATTTTAAAATTAAACAAACAAGATTCACACTTATTTAATAAAAATTTGATAAAATTCAGTTCAAATCTGAAACCCTTTAATTTTCAAAACCTTATCAGTGAAAAGAATAATTGACAAGTTTAAAATTCATCTTGCTTGTTATATTCAGGCTAGATTTAATAAAAGAAAATATAAACAAATAAAGTCAGGAAGTCAGCATGCTTTATTTATTAGGAAACTAGAGCACGAACGGAAAAAAGAACAAGGAAATTTGACAAGCTTTTACAGTGGCAAGCAATAATAGTCTCAATAAGTTCTAGATTGAAAAAGACAGCATAGTATTTTACTGTGAGAAAAACAGCTATATATAGATCATATTATCAGTGGCATACTGAAGTGGCTGGAAGGGGCCCAGAAAGGGGGGGTTTTGTGGAGGGAATTCAACAAGAGGTTTTAAATTTCTAATTTTAGTGCATTAATTTTTTGATGCAAGCTGGCTGTATTGTTATATATCACTGTAATGCATTAAGGAGGGTTTTGGGGGTAGCTCAAACCTCCAATCATAAAAAACCCTTAATCAAAGACCAAAACATGAATGAAATAATATTTTTTCCAAAGAAAGTAATTATTTGAAAGACATATTTAAGTTATTTTTGTTATTTTACTCCCTTCCATCAAGCATGACAATCAGACAAGATTTGATGTGTTCCTAAAATGAGTTCAGCAGCAACAGACATTGATCTAATGCACAACAAGGCAAATTGAGAACACTGGTACAATAGCATATAATCTTGCAGATGATAGTAAGAGACAGAGATCGGATAAAAGCTTGGTATAAGAAAATGAAGAAGAGAAAGTGGGTAACCAGTAATAAAAACACCAAACACTTGAAAGAGATGCTGAAAATATCTTGTTTGAAAACAAACAGCTACAGACTGTTTACAAAATGTACTTTCTGTAGGGCATATTTATCTTTACCAATTTTATTTTTTATGTGTGTTTACAATGTTGAGATATTCAAAATGCCAACAGATTCTTTATCTTTAACAATAATAAGAAACCTGTCTTAGATAGAAAAAGCTAAAATGTCAGTGACAAGAACAGTTGAAGTTCCCCATTCCTTTTAAAGACTTAAAGCCAAAGGCTTTAATTTAATGACTAAGCTAAAATTTGATTTGTTTCTGATTAGATCATAAATTATTACTTGAAGAGAAATGTGATTCTAAGGATAAGGTGAGTATGACTTTAACATTAGTTAAAAAACATTAGTTAAAAAATAAAAACACTGCAAAAGTATGAAGCTTAATAACAACAAATCTTGTAAAATTTTTAACACAATCAAAGGATAATCACAAATAAATTATTGTACTAATTCATTAAAAAGATCAATTTTTATCTGGATTCAGTTAATCGATTAGATGAATCATTTCTGAGAATCATAGATCAATTGGCAATCACTGGTACCTTTTGATTGAGGTAATGATAGGATTCTCCATGCTAAAATAAGATCAAGACTTTCAATTCAATTTCAAAAATTGAAATCAATCAAATCATGCAACATTATGGCTATAAAAATCAATGTTAAATCATCAAAGATTCTAAATTAGGTATATATGTGTATGACCATATTAAGAACAGCTGTTTGTTGATTGCATTAAGTATCAAACTTTGATTGGCAACTTAGAACTTTTCCATTCCATATATCAAAAGCTTCTAAATAATTTAAATGCTGAATGTTAATTAGTCGTGTCTCTAATTGTTATACCTGGTGGATAATCCAATAAATCAAATTATCCATTTGCAGGGATTATAAAATGAACAACATCAAAACATACATTAGAATTTTCAAACAGAATAGAACAAATCATTAATACTGTATCTTCCCTAGAGGTACACGCTTTTTTACAAGGAACCTACCTCAAGGCCTAGTTCCAAAAGTTCCTTATTCGTAGACCTCAAATCATCAAATTGTAGTACCGAAATCTCCTTAATTTGTTTTGACTATAATAAGCCTTAACACTTTATAGAGAGAAGGGTGAGACAGCATATACTGAAACTACTTAATGAAGCACTTGAAACACGAATAGCAAACAATCTATGCGAGTATTGGCTGCAAATGAATGGAACCGGCTTTTTAGTTCTTGATGCTTACAGTTAGAAAAATTTTTCAAATCAAAAAGTTCCTTAGGAATTTCATTTTTAGTAGTATAAGTTTTTTAAATATTTTGGCCTTCTACATGCAGGTTCCTTATAAAGTGGTTCCTTATAAAAAAAGTGTGTAGTTCAGCTAATCCTAGTTTGGTCAGCTAAAGTGTTAATAGAAGATGAAATATCATAGGAAGAATGCAAAGCACAAACAAATAAGATATCTGATATTTCACTCTTTGATTTTGCACCCCAAACTTGATTTCAGCCACTTAAAATATAATTTAGCTGCAAAAAGTTTTTGTTGCTAATCCTTGTGGTTTTGAATTAAAAGTTCTAATTTCTTCCAGGTCTCTACCCAGGAAAATTGACCGCAAATGAAAAACAGATTTTTGCAATCAGATCCTTGACATTTACAGCAATAATATTTACAGCAATAAGAACAACTGAATAAATTTACAGTGAATTTTGGGGGCAAGACCATTCTTTGCAAAAGATAGACATTTGCTTTTTCTACAAAATAGTTTGGCACAAAAGATTTTTGTACTTCTTATCTTTATTTTAATAGTAACCTCAATCTATGTATTCACACTGTAGTCCCCCAGTATATGAATGAGATGTGATTTTCTAACAAATTGTGGGTTATAAATGCACCAAAATGCAGTTCAGATAAGATGGAAACATTTGCTGAAATAAAGCTGGGCATACTAGACATTTAGAAACTGAACTAAAGCTTTACATCCTTTCGAAATTTAAAATTATAATTTAAAAGCAAATTCAATGGATTAAAGCCTAATGATTTTGTAGCATAAATTAAAACGGTCAACTAGTTCCTCGATTGCTCTTCTCTAATGAAAATGTTCTCATCACTTCAATGATGCTA
The DNA here is from genome assembly GCF_013076305.1 of Rhopilema esculentum. The sequence goes on from NW_027019306.1 coordinate 4,165,256, forward strand.
TTTTGCAAATAACAGGTCAAACTGTTTTTCAAAACACAAACAGGAAGGGCCAGTCGCCACATAATATGAAGCATTTGATTGTTTATGTCTGGTCAAGAAGGAGTAGTTTCCACAATTATAATCCGTAGTCAAAACCACAAAAGTTTTAAAAAAGTGGTATAAAATGATAAAATTCATTTGAATCAAATTCACATTTAAAAGTATCCTTGAGGCGTGTTTAGTCTTAGGCCACCACCTCAAAAAGTCCTAAAATGGATCCCAATTGTGCTGCATTCCGATACATAGAAAAATTTCACTCACTTGAAAAAAACGAATATGTTACTTACATGATGTCTTGAGTTCTTCTGCGTTAACCTCTGCGGATATAAGTAATGAATGCCACAATTTTTTTCTCAAAGCTTCTTCCGCAAGTTCCTCGCAACCCCGACACCCACCTTAAATGGTTGCCATTTTTGTACGCTTGCGCATTGGCAGACTACGACGGGGGATATGGAGAGACCATTAACATATGACAGGGTAAAAAACGTTTTGTCTGCATCATATCAAATGTGGCCGATAAGTAAATTATATGGACAGCTTTGCGACAGTTTTTAACAATATCCAGTTCACTATACATGCTTAAATACACACATTAATACTTTAAATATTTTTCTAGTTTAAATAGAAGGGAAATCTGAATAAATCAGAACAACTAATTATAGGATTTCTTAAAAATGATGTTTTGAGGCCTAGGGTTGAGGGGGGGGGGGGGCGAGGGCTACCTCCTTCAACGATTTTCCTAAGAATTGATCTTCAAATGCTGCACCTGGCTCTTTCTGAATTCGATACACACATTTTAAATCCTGCCCCACGAAGAAGCCCAATTTTCTTAGGACGCTAAGGCTCCCCAGCAGAAAAGCATTTGAGCCTTTGTGTCCTTCCCAACGAGACAGGCCGTAAGATCAGACACAAAACTGTCATTTTTAACCATAACCATCTGTCATATTGAATATGTTGTAAAATGTGCAAGAAATGTGTTCCACGCCCATTACCATACCCTCTGGCTTACACATTACAGTAACTATTCGCAGAAGAAGAGACTGTCTGTATTCCCCGGTTCAGTTATTCTGGAAATACTCCTTTCCAAGTTTGGAACGATTTATGTAAGTAAACCATTTTCTTTATATTCGATAAATGAAAATTTTCTAAATCTTTTGAAGTATTTGCTTTAAAAAAGACACGTAAAATATTTCTGTAAGTATTGGATACATCTAAAATGGCATTGCCCATGTTTTTCGAAATTTTGAAGGACATAGTCGCAAAATTTTTATTTTCGTCCCGCGATCGATGTGCTGTTTTCGAAACCTCGATAAACATCGAAGTTTTCACCATTCTCAAACCAAAACCCACAATGCAGACTTATCTGATTTATGAAAATCTGATTTATTAACATACCCAAAGGAAGGTATTTTATTTTATCCTGATATTTTATTCTGCAAAATACTATTTTATTCTTTCAAATAGATTCTGACAACTTGGCACTCCTGAGGGAAAAGACAGCTCGTACGGGTGAAACTTTTCAAACCATTTGATTGACACTTGAATGAGAAAGAATAAATGTTAACCTTCTGAAGTACTCAATATGAGTTAGTTTGTTTGGGTTTGCTGACCAGCTTTCCTGAGTTGAAAACAAAAAATCCCTAAATATCCGGATTCACTGATGACCCCCGTGACTAAACTGCACATTAAAAAAGGGCAAAGGGTTTTTAAGATTGCGTCATAACAAAACCGCTGTCAATGCTTACGAAAAAGTTGGGTAGGAAATGACTTCATCGTCATAAAGCGAAAGAACTCAAAGTATTAACCTGATAGGTGATGTGTAATCTGATAGGAAAGAAAACAAAGATACTATTAACATAACGTAAATCATTTAAACTCCATTCAATTTCAATAGCAGTAAACCGCAAATCCGACAGTTTCCAAGTATTCTGCATAAAGCCCTAGTCTACTAGTCCTTACGAAATTCTTACGAGATTTTCAAGCTACGCTTATTATAACTTCTGCTTCCTCTTTCAAGGTAACAAGCGTGAAAAACTGACGGGAAGAGCTGAAAAAAAGATGAACAAAATTAAGAAGCTTAAAAATTTTTCTGGAGGATCAAAAACTTTGAAGCAAAGAACACATTTCACAGCAATGTCTTGTCAAATGCTGCAGTTTCCAACAAAGGCTCTCTGAAAAGGGGGGCTTATTAAAGATCTGTTTTTAAAGAGATGTAATGCAGTTGCATTTGAGATCCTTTTAAGCAGAATTCAAGACTGTACCAAAATTCGGTTGATCATTTGCCAATCAACTTGTCAATTTGCTTTGGTAACTTTTTGAGTACGCCCACTTGCTACATTTGACGCTCTGGAGCCCAGGGTACTTTTTGAGCAAAGAGTCTTAGACTGGTTGTTAAAGACTTTGTGTCAGTCAAGAAAGCTGCCAAATAAATAAAAACTTAAGAAGAAAGTTTTCGAAAAGCAGACTTGAAATTGGAATAAGGTCAAAAATCTCTATTTGCTGACATATCTATAATAAACCATCAGTGAAAATATGAATGCATAAAGGAAAACTTCTAGATTTTCGTCTCAGCGCTTTGAAAAAATTGATTTTATCCAATCCGACTTACCGAGTATACATACAATCAATGGCAATTCACTATCTAGAGTAGCCAATGGTCCACTTAGAAAAGAACTTTCGCGAGTTTAACACACATTTGAATCAACTATAGGCTCTGGCATGGCTTCTTTTGTCCACATATCCTCCTAGAATGTGCTCCGTCTTCTACAACCCCCCCTTCCAATATTGCATCCCTGACCATAGCATCGCAAAAGTAGTGGAAATTGACAGCAAGCGAGAAACAAGGATAAGTACTGAATTCCTGGGATATCACATAAATACTACGATCAGTCACCGACCTAAATTATTTATTACAATTTGGTTAAAATCTATTTCACAAGTAGACAGCTATCTAAAAGATTTGGTTTCAATTACGAAACTAATTACACGAAAACGCATACCCGTTTACACCCACTGATAAAGAAACATATTCTTTCATTGCAAAATTAACGAAGCCAAGTTTTACGATGTTTTACGATGTTTTACAATGTTTTACGATGTTTTACGGTGTTTTACGATGTTTTGCAAAATTTGATTTCCATCAAACGTTTCGTAAAACATCTCTTTTTTTCATGTTTGATCAACAATGTTGTGTTCGTTTGGCCACCCCTTAAAACATTAGTTTTACTCACAAAACATGAAACATAATTAATTAGGGAAGAAACAAAAATTGGCAAAAATTTTGCGAAACAACGTAAAGGCGAATAAAAATAAAAATAAACCCAGGGGGAATGTTGTAGCCTACAAAGTAGAACAAATCGCACGCACACTAAAGACAAGTTCATACCATTGAGATGCAAGGTACAAGCGACAATAAACCAAGTGTTCGATGAAGACAAAAACCTCGAGCACTACAATGGGATTTGATTGCTTGACGTTTGTCTTTGCTACTAGGCTTCATAGAAGGATCTGTCAATACCAAAAAAATCAACGGCATTCTGAGCCAGAAGTTTGTCCTGCAAATAAGAAAGTGAATTTCCAATGTCAAACAAAATTAAAATGAAATAAATGTAGTGCTACGTGACAGTGAGATTTGCAGATGAAGGAAACAGTATGAGAAAAGCACGCATTCGTTTCTAGCAGTACAGAACAAGGGAAATATAAAGTTCAGCGAATAATTTGCTATATCATAAATATACGAGAAATACCGCTCAAAAAGAAGTAATAAAACGGAACGCCGCTCTTTCCAACTGTCATTTTCCTTTGCTTATTGTGAAATATTTCAGGATAGTTATTATGGCCTTAGGCATATAAAGTTTTGCCAAATTTATACTAACCTTTAGCTCGTCACTAAATCCTGGCATGGATTGAATCAGCTGTCCAGGGTGGTGTTCCCCGAGTGGAAATGGATAATCACTACCAAGCATTATTTTATCCTAAGATGATATATTAAAAATCAAACGATAAATCAAAATCAATAATTAACAGAAATTTGCTTTATAAAGAAAATAAAAATCTTGCTATGATGTATTTTGTGAAGCTTCAACTGTTTCTGCAAAGTTCAACCAAAACTTTTAATATTGTACTAAAAACTTAAAAAATATTTCTTCATTACCATTCGTAGAAACCTACAATACAACACCATAAATGCGGTTCTACGAGAAGCAAAAATACTATGTCAACAGTTTGAGTTAAACATTCTGTAATTAAGAACCTGTTCATCTTGATGAGAAACTAGATTCTTATTACAAGAGGAAAAAAAATCAATTCCTTGGTGATCCTTAGTTTTTCTTAGAAATTGAAACAAAAGGTCAAGTATGAACAAAGTTATATACACTATGCAATGCCCTAAACTTCTGCAATGATTTTAAGTTTAAATATTGGTCAAAAAGTCTTTAAAGACAATACTCAATGCAGTGAATTTTATAATGATGACAATATTTTCTATGCAGGCTTGAAAAAAGAACTTGTAAACCTCTGAATGAACTTTAGTACCTTCTAATAAAGAACCTTTTTCAGCCTATAGCCCCAATAAAAAGAGTTTGTATTTGCGGGAATTTATTGCATTTTTGAAAGCAAGGATATCAAAATAGACAAAGAGGGGAAGGGACATAATCCCAAAAATATCTGTTTAGCATTGTACAGTTGATTACTTCAAGCTTGATAGGTAAAAATCAAAAAGCTCGATCGACTGAAGACTGCAAAAAGGCTATTACCTCGCCAATTGTTCTTACTAGATGTGACAGAGCATCTGCATCGTGAACTAATGAGTCTGTGTAAATCTGCCCAATGTATTTTCTACAATGCGAAAATATTTCTCATGAAATCAGTTCGCTAAGAGAAAATGGCCAATCACATTTCATACTCACTGAGAGAAAATGTGAGCGCGTGACAAGATCATGACAGGGCTGGAGCCTGTGAACCCCATCTCACAATTGTTCTCAGTACATTTTCATCAAATCTTGTTACACGTTTGCTAAAACATGGACAATGAAGATGCAGTAAATAAAGATTAAACCGTTGTAGAACGGGATATTAAAAAAGTGTATTAATAAATAGCTGGAGAACGGGATATTTGAAATATTGTCTGATAGAAAAACGCAACTAACGATATTCAGAACCGAATAGTCGAACTGGCTATCACAAGAATTTGCAAGGAGAAGAGATCATTGGTATCTTTGGCAATGCTTGATCAGAAATAACTTGCTTCGGAATAAAATCTACTAAGAATTAATATTGATGGTCACTTTCTTTGTCACATATATCGAAATTATTAATCACTGTCGTATATATTTCACGAGCATTCTGATAAGTGTTTTTATTTAGCATCGGTAGGTTATGCTGAACAATTATCATGATGAGAATTATTCAATGCAAATCGAAATGTTTTATAAATGAAAGCTTGACATCTGCTCAGCAAATAGTTTGAGATCTGCAGCATCACCGATGGAAACTGGTATTACTTAAGAAATAATTATTTGAATTAAAGTAAACCCTCGTTTTGAATTTAAATACAATTAGAAATACAGCCTCGTTTTGGGATCTATTCAGAACTTCATTGTGCGACTTTTTAAGCACAAATTATGATCTACCAGCATACTGTCAGTTCTAAAAAAAATCAATTTTGCTTATGTTTCCATTGTAGGCTAAACAGAAATATAAAATTTGACAACTTATAAGGGATTAGGCAGCGAAAATGTTTTTAATCATAGAATGTTTAACATAATTTTATTGCCATGAGTTCAAGATCATGAGTTGATTCAACATCAATAGTTAACGCTTGCATTAAGACTATGTTACATGGTCCTGAATCCAAATCTTAGTTCAAGTCTTTCTGCAATTCAAGTAATTCAAGTCAAATGTTTTTTCAAAGAAGTCAGTAGGTTTATAAGGCTATTTCTCATAACGATTTATACGGTATAAAAATCCTCTGCCACATTTGAAAATAAATCTAGAACTCGTCCACGCTTACCTTGGATTGATTTTGTTGTTAACTGCACAGAGGTCTGGCCGCACATTGAATCCATGCTCAACGCGCCCAATTATCAAAGGAAAAGAGCCACCTAAAAATATAAATTTCAGAAAATGTAATGAAACTGACATATTAGTACTGAATCAACCAACAGTGGACCTTTAAAAACATGCTTTTGCTTTTAAAAAAAGTTTCTTTTAAACTGACATTTAAATAAGTAAAACTGCTAGGGTGCTGAATATTTTCATTTTGATTCATTTAGATCTACTTCTTTATATTCAAATACTAGACAAAAACACACTTTAATAGCTTCCCCAATAAACGATTCATAATGAATTTCTCAAAGTTGCAGTAGACTACTTAGTATGAATTTCATACCTCCATGGGCAAAGCAGACTTTGAGTTTCGGAAATTTCTCCAAAACGCCACCAAAAATCATAGAGCAAATAGCAATGGATGTCTCTGAAGTCATTCCTGAAAGTGAACAGATGAGAGGCGAATATGAGTTCCTTTTGTAGAAATTGAATTCACCTTGATAACATGATGTAGATTGCGCATTCAAAATTCTATATATTTTGTGATATTGCATTATCTTGTGGCCCTAGTAGGTATAGATATATTCGAACTTTGGACATATCCCAAAGGCCTTGTCCATGAGAAATTTCGTCCAGCATGCCAAAAAATTCAACAAATTGCCCACACAGTATTGCCTGCACAGTATTTGTCACAGGGCTTGTGTTACAGATCTGACCAAGATTTCGTTTTGGGCTATTTCAATAAAGATTTTATGTCGGAATTTAGAGTCTGCACGCGCACACAACATGAATATAGCTTCAGAGCAAGTTGCACTTCGCTCTTACCAACCAGCCATGGCAGCCAGTATTTGCTCATTCGACCATCTTGCTGCATATCCCAAGGATGCACGAATACACAAGCACCAAGGTCCTCAGCTGCCTAAAATTTAAGACAGAAGCATAAATTTCACGATTTCCTTCAGTTTTAGAATACTTAAAAAACCTACCCAGGCATTTCTTAGACCAAAGCCTCTGTTTATTAATTTCACAGACTATTTCAATATCACTTCTTAAAGGATTTAAAGCTCCAACCAAAAAATTTAATAATGCTTCAGAGTAATTTTTCCTTTTCGAGGTAGATTTCAAGACGATCTTTAATAATGTCTCATGGTTATCAAGAAACTGTTTAACAAATGGCAGGAGCGATGACAGAAAAGTTGACAAATACAATGACAAGACACAAGACATTATATCAAGATGGGAACATTTTTTGCTCTAGTAAGGGTTATGGAAAGTTAAAAACAGCAACGATGCTAAAATTGACACTTGAAGTCACTGAAATAAGAATATAACTGGAAGTCACTGAAAGAAGTTTTAAAAATAAAAACGATTATGAAGTGAGCAAACGGTACTGTGGGTAGAGAAGAGCAGTTAAAAATGTTTCAACCAGAAGGGCTGAAAACTTATTTTTCGATTGAGTTCGAATATCTATTAACTTCTTTAACCAGAGTCTTGTTACTTTCATGGCCATAAAGTTCTATTAAACTGTAGTTCGAATATCTATTAAACTGGTATCTGAAAACAGTTGTGCTGGCCATATCACTTAGGAGTCTTTTTACCTTTTTGCAGTCATAGGGTTATCTGATTATTTGATAACTAACACAATTTATGAATATCAAGTATATCTTTTGATTTCATGCTGACGTGCCAGTTAAGAACAGCTATCTACAACGTGCAGAGACACATTGAGCATCCACAGGTAAAAATTTTCCGGCGCCATGCACGTGATATCCTGGAATATAACATCTCTCGTGGCAATAGAGATAGAAAAGGGAAATTAATTCTGACGAAATTAATTCAGAGGTTTACAGCCAACCAGACAATCCTTTTCTTTTCCAAACAACCATACGTCAATCTGACCATTTAATCGAATATTTCACCGGTCGTTGGAGGAAAAGCATCCCGTCCCACCCACCATTTGATTCGCTCTGGTTTGGAACTAAACATAACATAATCGTAATAAGTATAAGAAAACTGATAAATTAACGTTATATCAATGTTCCTTTCGTTAATTTAAAGGCATTTGACATGCATAAGTACAGTGAATGCAAAAACAACTTAGGCCAAATTGATCAGAGCACGCGCACAAGAAAGGAATTGGAAACTGCTCACGTGAAATCACTGCGCGCTACGCTAGGGTTTCACCGATTTGCAGAAAGGCGAAAACTGCTCACGTGTTTTTTTCTGTGCGCAATTTGATTGGTCAACCGCTCGTGGCCTGTAAGCTACTATTACCTTTGTCAAATACCTTTAAGGCCTGTTATAGATAATAATGTAGTAACGGCACATAATCATTAAACAGGCAACAAAATCGTCAGAATAACACATAGTGTTCAATGAATTTGTTGGGAGAGGCTGCAACAAGAGAACTTAGTCTTGACTCTAATAAAATAAAAAATCTCTTGTTCATATAAACATAGCCAACAGAAAAATATTAAGAAATATATAAGAAGATGAAATAGAAGTAAAGACTCGACCTTCCAGAATGGCATCAGCTCCTCTGCATCAAGATTCCAATCGCCGATATGAGATCCGATTTCAACGCCTGGGAATTTGAGCTCCTATAATAAGTGGTAGTTCATTAGCAGTTGGGTTCATAATTCTTCAGTACTTATTATTGCTTATCGTATATTGGTTATGTCTGTCATTCAGGGTAATCAAAAGGGTAGATTCACATTAGGGTAGGGGGTATTTCACATTTAGAATGTCTATGATACTGCAAAATCGGAATACCTTGATGCATCTCGTTAATTCTTTCACTGCCAATTCCGGAGCCTTTAAAAATAAAATATTAAATAAATATCAAATAAAAAAAGTTCCTTTCTTTACAATAGTAACTTTCTTTACTCTTCTTTACTATAAAAAAGACTATGATAAAGGAAGTATGCTATTGTCACCTTAATTTTCAATATTGAAAAGTTTTTTAACCGTTTCTTGCGCTCCTCTCAACTTATCGTAGGCTTCGAAGCTTTGAAATAAAAATAGGAAGAACAAACTCCAAGTTTAATCTTTCTGAGCTCATATTGCACTAGTTCTTTGATTATGCCAATTCTTCTTACGTGCTAAAGTTGACTCACAAAAAAGTGAAGCTTTGATTGGCCCAGTTTGTTTAACATTTCAAAACACTTCTTATTCTGCATACCTCGTCAGAATACCAATACGCTGTCTTAATACGGGAAACACAAGCCAACTGTGGCCTTCCAAAATCTATGGCATCCTCTCTATCAACCTGTCTTAAAATGGCAAGCTGTTTTATTTTAATACGCAAAGAAAGCATGTCCATACTTGCGTACCTGCATAGGTAGCGTTCCCAGAGCCAAAAACCTTTTTGGATATTTATCAACTGTGTTTTTAAGATCATTATTGATGAGCTGGCAAAAGTCTAACGTATCTTCTGGTTTTGCCTGAAAATTAAAAGATTAATTGAAAAAGATGTAACAGTAAGTTAGGAGTACGCATGTGCTTTGAAACTTATAGAAAAAATCGTTGTTATAAAGACTTAAAAAGGTAGTACCATTTTTTGTTAATTAAAACTGAAAAAGACTGTGAAAAGCTAAAACTTGTAAATACAAAACGAATTACACAGCTGTAACGTAGGAAAACTCTAGAAGACAACAAAATCTTGTCCTATTTTTCTGAGAAGAACATTTAAAGATTTTTGATGATTTTGCATCGGCTAAGGTGAGTTGAACTCCAATTGTATTATTCAAGCGAATAAATTAGTATTGCAACCAACGACGATTTAGAATAGGAAAGTATAATTTACCCAGTAACTGAACATCACAGGAACTGTAGACAAGACTTGAACAGTAACACCTGCAAGATAAATGAGATTAAAAATGCTTGGAAAATTTAGGGAAGTGTCTCAATAGCTAAACGGCGACGCAAAAGAATAGGTGGCCATACCTAACTTGACATGACAGGGGTGCAGCAGCCAAATATTATTGATTTTTGGATGCTTGAAGTTAATTATAAAGTTTAATCACTGTTTGTGCATGCACTACTTCAATTATTTAAAACATTTAAAAATTATAGAGAAGAATAAAGTAATGAAAATTTTCACAAAGCAGATTTCATGATATCATGTATGAACTTTTAATATTTTGGCGGTACAAAATTTAAAAATGGATTTGAAAAAAGCAAACACTGTGCAGTACACTGAAAGCTTTTTCTTCTGACATTCCTCAGGGTATAAAATGTCAGAATAAGTTGTGGGTCGAAATAAGCCAATCAGAAAAACGCAGGCACATGACCGGTACTATAGTTGTACAAACAGTACCGCGTGCCCAAGGACCGAGATACTGAGAACCGGGGGCCTTTACCCCCCAAAAAACTTACGTAGTGTAAGTAAAGTACTTCTATTTTGTAAAATATGGCTGTTTTTACACTTATTTATCAGGGCTGCCCCCCCCCCAAACAAAAAGTTGTATCTCGGTCTTTGCGCATGCATATAGGATATCATGTAGCAACTAACAGAAAATTAGCATGCTCAAAAGATTCTTTTTAAAAAAGCATTCAGCTCTGGATAATTTGCACTCGTGTCATTCGAACTTTTACTAACACGACCAAATTTTCAATGAATTTGGTCGGTCCCCTGCAGAAAACAGTCTCTAGCTCGAATTTTCTGCGAATTTTGAGAAATTAGATGAGATGACTAAGTTCAAGGAACCACTAAAAAAACATTTACAATGCTGGAGTGCAAATCTTCTAGAGGTACCTAGATAGCCTTTTTGCTTTCTTTTGCTTAGTTTTCTTGCGTTTATATAAAGTTCTAATTAAAAATTGTAAAATTTCATTCAAAGTGGAGACTAGTTAGGTGTCCTTGCGTCTTTTACCACTATGGGTGGCATATATTAGAGTAGCTTTAGTTGAAGTTAGTTTAAATTTATGAAGAAAAAATAAACCAAATTGACAATACAGGTAGGGTACCAGTTTCATCCATTTCTTTCAGTCTCTCTTCTGGGGACCAGCAATTAGGCTGAACTTTTCTAAAGAACTTATCATCGATCATCATGTCTGCATCCTTGAAAAACAAAGTACAAAAATTCAAATTTAGAAAACCATTGAACTGATCTTCACAAACTATACTAACATAGGTCTCATAACCATAAATGCTACGAGCCATGTTTTAAATGTAGAGTGGCTAGGACCACCTCAGCCTACGTGCCTATGAATAAAAAACAAATATTCATCATAACATTTGCATCATAACATGTAGATCTAGACTTTTCTAGACAAATCTTTGGTTTAAATGATTAAAATGAATCTTATTAACCCCACATATATCTATATATGACATCCTGTAGATGGGTTCCCAAGATTAAATAAAAGTTTCAAAAGATTGAAAGAAACATTGACTGCAGCAAATTATGAACGAAATAGCAGTATTCCAGAAAGGGTATCTACAGGCTATGGCTAATGGTTCACTGGACAAAAATAGCCTGTGAATTGTATCATATCCAATGTGAAAGGCTTTTTTTAAAAAGGTTTTGGCATGTTTCTTTCTCATACCCATCTATTCTTTGAAAATATTTAAACTTTCAATGGAGTAGCTGATTTTGGTATAAAATGATTTTGAAGCCACATTTGATAATCTTACCTTCCTTCCAGTGCATTTTTGAAGTTGAATCCAATTACCATATCCATATCGCTAAGAAAAATAGAAAGATATGAAGACAGTTTTCTATAAACAAAAAGACTTCCTAAAAAACAAAGATTATTTCTACAATACTATTTCTTGGAAATTTTTTCTTGTTTGGCATTTCTGCTCAACATTGGCATTCATAAAGATAGACATCAAGTTCAGGGCAAATGTAAATAAATACAATGATTGGGACATGGCAGCTGTTATCTGGGTTGTCCCTAGGATACTCTGTCAATTGGGAGTATATAAATTGCCCCCTTTTGGCAGAAAGGGTATAATGTACACGGAATGACTCATAAAATGATCTCATATGAGCAGTAGCAAAATATGCCTCTGCATGATTTCTGCTTTTTTTCCCAACACCTGATTACTAGATCTTGTACCTCTGTATAAACAGGCAAATAGTTTAATTTACCACAGCTCAAGCCTAAAGATAACCAGCTTGAGCCAATAAGGCAAGGTGTATAATATTTTGTAAGACTTCCTTAGTGAAGATAAAGTTAATTGGGCCCAGATGCAGATTTGAACTGGTGAGTGACTAGTGCAAGTGGGTCAATACAAATTCTAATAATTCATTCAAAAGCAATTTTTTAGTTACCTTTAATTAGAAAAAACCAAAGAAAAATTATGTAATAATAGACGTAAATTTATGTAATATAAAATTATTTGCCCTGATCATGCCCTGATGTTAAAACTGTAAGTGGTCAAAAATCAAGATGTTAATATCATGTACTACATTCAAAATTGATTTCAATTTATGTAAAGATGTAGATAAATAATATCATGGCTTGCTTAAAATATTCATTAAGAGATGGCTAAAAACAGTCTTCCTCATTTAACGTGTGCAGTTGCACAGGCACACATTGCCACAGGCATGGACTGAACAATGCAAGCGATTGATCACACCCGTGAGTCAGATACTTGATCATTGTTTTCTCACCTTTCTATGATTGCATTTCTTCCACCTGGTAGGGGAGGGGGGGTTCCATAGTGAAGGTAACTGGCGATGTGCTAGGAGCAAGGGTTCATTTTTTGGACTTCTTGGCAAGCCAAGGGTATACATTTTACAATTCTGATCAAGCCAATCCAAGGTATAGCCAAGAAAAACATGTTTGACAATATAAGCCTAGAGGGAACATCCTTTGAAAGCAGGAATTGCTTCCCAACAAAAATATCTGTTGATAGCAAACTATTCAATGAAACAAATCGACGTTTGGCATATTTCTGAGTTTAAACCAATAATTTTGAGGTATCTGCCAAATCCAATTGCTTGGGAATGGATCTTTGCAATTGTATCATTTTTCAATATTAATTTATGCCAAGGGTATCCATTTTGTAGAAGTCGGTCTAGCCAAGGGTACCATTTTAATAAAAATTAGTACGAATGGAACCACTAGGACTGTGCTTGCAGCAGACCCCTACAAAAGATTAACGGTTACAGTTTGTGTTATCGATAAACAGTTTTTAACATTCAATGATAAGCACAACCCAAAACTAAGCACCTTAGAATCTTTACAAATGGGTCAGATATTTGGCAATTAATAATGCATTTATAATTGGTTTTTACTCTAATCATGGTTTCCAGATTTTTGGAATGGTTGGCAACCAAACATTTCACAATCTCACAGCTCATGGTCTAATTTGGCCAGCCAAACAAAATATTGGCAATCAGCTTAATTTTGGCAAATTGTGTGGAAAAGTAGTTTGATAAAAACAGCTTTTCACATTAAAATAACAAATGGGAATTTCTTTATGAAGAAGACTGCATAGCGTTTCAACTTGTAGGTGAATAAAGGTTTTTGATTTAGTGACTACATGTTTCTGAAGTCTTCTTGACCACCAAGAATCAGTGGTTTCGTGGCGAATGAATTCTAGAGGGGGCCAGAAAGAAAAATTTTATGTAAGTGTGAAGGGGGGGGGGGTGGGAAAACTCATAAGGTAGAAAAGGTAGAAAAGCTCATAACTTTTGCCATAGCTGGAAAGATATTTAAAATGTACTTTTATCTTGTTTCTGTTTCTTCGTACTTACAGTGAACGTTCCTGACATCCATAGATTAGGAGAAGGGTAGAATGCAGTTATTACCTGGATAACTCACTTTTAGGTACGTTCAGGCACTTAAAGCATTTGTTGTATGTGTATTAGGTTTGTTTTCTGTAAAGGTTCCTTTATATTGCAGAGTCAGTCATCATTGACAGTTACAAATTCGCCACACTGTAGGAATTTTTTTGTGCGGGGAACGCAAGAACAATAATTTTGAAATTTGCGCATAACGAACATTTCCCGCGAAATCGTGCGCGGAATGTGAAGCAAAGGCTTTCGAAAAAACCATTTATCTTTGTTTTTTCTTGTTATCAGAAGACAGAAGTTTAAATGGTGGAATATTCGCGGGGAAGATGACCAGATAAACAAATATTGTGCGTGGAATCTACGGCGGAATCTTAATAATGCGCAGGCGGAATGAATCTTAATAACGCGTTCCCCCGCGCAAAGACCAAACTTTTCAGTCTGGCAAATTCGTGAACATCGTTATTTAATTTCAAGGATATCTGAGCAAAATACCTCTTTTAGATTAGGCCACGACTCTGGCAGAATGTGGTTGTGGACATCTATTTTCATACCGCCACCTTTTCCGAACAAAAACACCGGCAATTCACCACCTGGGCCTAGTAGGGTTCGGAAGAAGCAAGATATAACCAAACCCTCTGAACCAAGCCCCTGATTGCCTCTGATTCAATCTGGCGCATGACTGGGAGGCCGGGCGCCAAATTCCTGGAAGACAAAAAGACAAACCAAACCCTCGGTGGAGACTTGACTTGCCGAAGTCCCAGTTATTAATCAAAGAAAAAACAATAAATTCAAGAAAAAAGAAATGTTGGAGGGAGGGAAGGAAGAGAGAGAAGGAAGGGGGAAAGAGGGGAAAATGGGTGTCACATGAGTGCGGGTGAATTTTTCTTACGAATTTTTTTCAGCAGAGCAAGCTGCTTTTTATCACATGAACCCTACAGGGCGTGTCCATTTCAATGGGCTTGTCCATTTCTATGAGCGTGTCCATTTCTATGGGCGTGTCCATTCAATTTGACAAAGATGCTAGACGTTTTTGTCTTTTCTTTCAGAGGCAAATTTTCCTATAATTCATTGGGCGCTTCAACAGAATTCTTGTCTTTGCTGAGGGAAATTCCCGCATAGCAGGCATAACTGGGGCTAGTCTCCTGTTCAACCAAAGTGTACTTGGAAGCTTTTGATATTATTTATTATCATTGCACTGTACAACGATTGTAACTTTCGATCACTGAACATTAATGTATTGATGACTTCCTGTTTTTTGTTTTAGAGAAGATGAATGTTCCTTATATAGGGTGTGGTAATAGGCATCCACGTGGGCATGAAATAGCCCCTATATTTATTTACACGGGTTCGCCTGAGATAGAAGGGAGTAGGGTCTCCCCCCTTCCTAGCGATAGTCACAGGAGTGCAAGTGAAATTGTTTACCAAAATTTGTTGTAGCAAACCAAGTTGCTTTTTCATCACCTGATCCCAACTCCCTTCTCTATTCGTTCAATTAGACATAGAGGCCAGGCTCTTTAATCGTCTTTCGTCGTATTTTCTTCAGAGGGAAATTCATTGGTAGGCTGGACCGAATTCTTGTTTTTACCAAGGCTAATGTTACTATTATTCCTCTGGGGTTCAAGAGAAATCTTGTCTTCGCCGAGGCTAATGTTAATTTTTTCCAAATATAAGGGCTATTGCGTACCCGCGTAGCGGGTGTAACTGATCCTCACTATGTTTCGCAGCAAGCTATTGTTGTATCAATCCAAACATTTTTAAACATCTATTGACACATCAACGTGTTTGTACCCAAGTATTTTTCACATTCCCACCTTTTTTTAGAATAGCTAATTTTTGCTGAGCCACAACATTCTTGAATCATTCTTAAAAATACAAGGTGTCACTGAGTCGCATAATAGTGTCAAAATAACTCCAAGGCCAAATACGTCAACTTAAAGACAGATAGCGTGAAACTCGCATCTTTCTTGCTTTAAACAAAACTCAAATAAACCAAAAATTTGATTCTTGATGAAGCTTGAGCGTTGCATTATTCTTAAACTATTCTTAAATTTCAGCGATCTTGAGCCTTAATATTCTTATAGACTATTTTCTTATACAAAGTGTGTACCCTGAATCATATGAACGGATCAAAATTCGAAAAAAAGCTAGCCCTACTCAAGCTCTACTGAATAAATCGGTTATTGAACCTCACTGCGCAACCAAACTGTGCTCTGACCCTGAGCCAACAAGGAAAATAGCCTCTCTTGCTATTCGCCCCGTCCTTGTATCACTTTTCTCGCTTCTTAGAAATAGAAACAATTTCATGAGTTATTGACAAATTTTTTGAAAGCTGAAAACTTTGCCACTGTAGCTAGATAAAATCCAATACATGATCCGAAAAATACATTTATTGCTCTGTATATGAAAAATTAGAATTTTTTGCTCAATTGTTGTAGAAATTATTCTTCTTAGGTTCAATTACGGGGACAGAGGTAAGGTACTAGATACGCCCCTCTGGCTGAAGGATTAAAATTACCAATGGGTTCAAATATTCCGAAGATTCAATAAAAAAGAAAGGAAGATTAAATATTTACTTATCATTACTTATCATTCACGCAGTGATAAGTAATGTAAAGCTTGGTTCCAAAACCTGTTAAAGCACAAGTTGGTTGTATTCAGTTTTTTAAATATGTTGCGCGGCCCCTTATGCTTACGAGCAGATTATGACACCATACAGGGCCGTAAATCCCGGGGGGGACGGGGGGGACAGGACCCCCCCAAAAATCTGGAGCAAAACGATTTTTTTGGAGAAATTACCATCATTTTCCTTGAAAGAAATAAATCCCTGGTAGCCGGGTTAGAACCAAACTACGTGTTATTGCAACAAACCTCAGCCACTAGGGTTATTTTTGTAAGCAGAGTGGTTTTTATAATTTTTACAAGATAAAAACTTACCGTTTTCTACCGTTTTTTACCGTTTTCTACTGTTTTCTACCGTTAGTTTTATTGTTGTATTTTATTAAATTTAGTCTGGGGGATGCTTTTTTAGCCTTTCTAGAAGGTAAAATTTCAAAAATTTTCTTCCGCGTCGGACCCAACCATGGTGGGTCCTCATAAGACAGTAATCTTGATTCTTAGCTCCCAACGCTCAATTTCTTGGGGCCGTCTCTGAAAAATGTTATTCATTCAATTATCAACACAAGTCAATGTACTAAGGAATATCTGTAAATATCTTCTATAGAGCAGAAAGTCTTGAGAAATCCAAAAATATTGACTTTTGTTTTTAAAGTAATTTGCCCCTCAACTGTTTCCATAACACATACCATAAATTCCTTGTGGTGCCATGACCTTGTGGTGCCATGACCTACTGCATACCTTATATTCATTCGCGCTGCTGACCCCCCCAATTCACATGACAGATTTACGGCCCTGACACCATATAAAACCTCAGCCTTCAAAATTTCTTGGGGCTGACTGCCACCTTGGCCCAGCTCGCTTTGCAAGGCCGTGTCAGAAACATTAGGATTGATGATTTATTCATTGTTTGAATTTTTAATGATATCCAGTTCAGTTGTTACAAACGGAGATCTAGTTGTCTTGTCTTTAAAATTATTCTTTGAAAATTCCCTAGTCATTAATATTACGTCAACCCGTATTATTATGAATTAATTGGGACTAACCATCAGTGGCGTACCCAAGGGGGGGGGAATAGGGGGGTCCGGACCCCCCCCCCACTTTTCTAAAGTATGGTTCTCGAGATTTGTCCAAAAACGATGTAAAACTCATAGGGGGTAGTATACTGTATGCTTGTGTCAATAACAATTGTAATATACTTTGCTATTTACCGTAGCTAAAATGAATCAAACAATGTGGGAAAGTTTTGCAAAATGGGCGTTTCCCCGTTTCAGTGTTTGAAGGGCGTGGTGCAAAAAAGTTCTCCAGAGCCCCCCCCCCCCTTACTAGCGAAAGACTCAAGACGCACCTTTTGTTGATAAACCATGTTTAAATCCGGAGTCCGCGCGTAAAAATAGGTTCCAGGCCGTGAAGCCGCAAACCTATAATAAGCCCCAATACAGGTGATATTTTAGTGATTTTTTTGCAAAAAGGGACGCTGGAAAAAGGACAATAAATTGAGCACGTTCAATCATGGTTCAATTAGTCTTCATACTTTCGATCCTCAAGACGTTTAATTTTAATAGTCCATTTTAAAGATTAAATAATTGCTTTCGGTCATTCGTATTCGAGCCAATGATTTTATGACATCCCGTGTGTTAACCTTTTTGCTTAATCTAGCAGAAAAAGTTCAGTTCAGTTCAGATTCATATTTTAAATTCTCCACATACAATTTATCATAACAAAACTAATTAATACAAACAAATTACTAAACTACAATAATAACAATAATGCACCTAAAATTAATACAACATACAAATACCAAACAAAGAACAAGATAAATTGCATGGGGGGATTTACTTAAAGGAGGAGCTCTCTCAGTAGTTAAACTAATCAAGAGAGAGCACCCCCTGTTTCAGAAATTTCTCATACAGATTTGATTATTTTATGCATAAAAGAAACTATGGGCAGATGGTGACTTTCTATATCAATAAGTTTACAATCAATTTTGGTAATGGTTTTGAAAGAGGAAGGCTTTGAGTTTTCGTCGAAAAATATTAGCAGAGGGTGATTTCTTTATATCCACAGCAATGTCGTTCCAGCATTTAGCTACGCAATAGCGCACTGACCTGAAAAGGCTAAAGAACTGCGAGTTCTTCGGTAAAAGACCAGTAACATCAAGAGATTAAACCACTAAATCACTAAAATATAATAAGTAAGGTAACTCACGACCTTGAGATTATCTTTGCGAGCTTTAAAGCGGATGCTTGAAGGATCTTGAACTTGAGTCTGAACCTTGGGCGCGGCAAGTGTTTCTGGACCTCTACTTCGACAAAAACGTCAAATCTCTTTCACCATAAAAGTTGCTCTCGTAGCGGCTGGCCCCTCAAGACTGACTCCACTCTAAAGCTGGCACGCTAGATATGACTGTATAATCGGATTAAGCTAATGTCCAAATATTGTCCTAAAATGACGATATACATAAAGTTAACCAATGAACATTAAGACAAAGATCAAAGATCAACAGAACTGTTAAAAATTACCAAATAAGCAGCAAAGCAAGCATCAAGCGAACACATGAAAATGAAATGATTAAAACGTGATCAATTCAAAGGTCACTTCCAACGTAACGGCGCCTCCATTGCGTAACATACCTCCCCCCTTAAGATTAAACCTCCTGGTTGGCGTCAGGGACAAGGTTTCGAATTATATCTTGTGTCCAGGTGTATTCTGGGCGTGTTATGTCAGGTTCCTCTTCCAAGTTGCGTGTGGTGACACACGGTACGCGAAGAGAATCATCGGCAAATGCTTGTCCCAGTCTTTCTTGTTACTGCTCACATACATGGAAAGGCCTTCAGCGAATTAGCGTTTAAACGCTCAACCAAGCCACCAGTTTGTGGGTGGTAGGCTGTAGTATGCGTGCGATGCGTGTTCATTAGTCTGCAAGTTTCTTTAACGACGGCTGCTAAAAAATTGGAACCTCTATCCGACAAGAGAGTTCGAGGAGCACCATGACGAGCAAGGATTTCGTCGACAAGCAGGTTGGCTATTCGAGAAGCCTCGAAAGATGGTAAAGCAAAAGCTTCAGGCCACCTTGTATAATAATCGGAGAACACGATTATGTATCGATTACCATCATGTGTAGCCGGAAAAGGACCCAAAATATCCATGGCAACGCGATCAAAAGCTCCTTCAACTGGTATAGGTAAAAGAGGCGCTTTACCATATTGGCGCGGAATTTTCTTCATGGCGCAATCGACACAGGAGTGGCACCAATGCTCAATGTCTTTGTACATGCCATGCCAATAATATCGACTTCTAACTTTCTCATACGTTTTGACAGTACTTAAGTGGCCAGCAGATGGATCATCGTGACATGCAACGAGAATATCGTGTCGTAGAGAAGCGGGAATCACCAACTGCGAGACCAGAGAATGCACATGGCGTTTGCCAGGCGTCCACCAATGGCAAAGAAGGCCTCGTTCATCAAGATAATACGAATCAATAGTAAGCAGCAAATTGCGAGCTTGCGTGTCACTTGAAGGAAATTGCGAAGTTTCGAGATATGCAATAATCATAGCAAGATCTTTATTCTGACGCTACAGAAAATTGAGTGACTCGGCAGGTGGGCAAGGTGGAACAAGAACAGCAACAGACACAGAAAGCATGCAACCAAGACAAAGGAACATCATAAAGACGACGAGAAAGAGCATCAGCATTACCGTTTAAGCGTCCTGGCCTATGGACAATTTCAAAATTATATTGCTGAAGCTGTAGTGCCCAACGAGCTAAACGACCAGTTGGATCCTTGACATTCATAAGCCAAGAAAGGCTCCCGTGATCTGTATGTACATAGAAATGATTAGCGGACAAATAAGGCTGGTACCTCTTTATCCCGTTACAACAGCAAGAGCTTCCCTCGCAGTAGTGTAACGTTCTGGGTTCTTGTCATGACGGTGAAGAACCAGTTAATAACCAAGCTCGTTAGTGGAGCAATGGGCTAGGCCAACGGGCCTAAGCCCCAAATAGATAGCACACAAGAGATACTCGTTATTTGATGTTATCTCTATTGTCAAAACAGTAAGACTAAATTATTCTAAGTTGGATTACATTATATTAAAACACAAACAAAGGAACACTGTGAAACATCACACAACACGATGACAGTGACGCACATTTCCCGGAAAGGGAGTTACTAACACAACAGCGCGACAAACAAACATGTGACATTAACACGCAACATAATCAAAGATCTAGCTGAAAATAATAATAATAATTACTGAAGTTTACTAATGTTAAAACGTTACACCATCCCCTCTCTTTAAAGTAAATACGCCGATTAAAGTTTCTTAAAAATTTAAAAGTGACTTAACATAAAAGGTCCATAGAGTCATTGAGGCCCGTAGGCATGAACTGGCAAGCAAAGGTAATTCATACAACATCGCTTGATATTTCCAAATTCATAATGACATCCACAGAAATAAAAGTCAAATCCGAAGGATCCTGTCATCCTTCTGCTGCAGTACACGAATAGATCAATTCCAAATTGCCATGTCGACCATCCTCCTCCTCGCAAAATATAAAAAGGAACACCAAATAACAAAAAAGTTTCAATTGATTCTTTTCGTCACCGCCATCCGACTATACTTCTCTACTTCACCAGTCACTTCGGTGGCGTGGGCTCGAACCCCACTCCTGTCACCAAATGTAACGTTCTGGGTCACGACGGTGAAGAACCAGTTAATAACCAAGCTCGTTAGTGGAGCGATGGGCTAGGCCAACGGGCTCAAGCCCCAAATAGATAGCACACAAGAGATACTCGTTATTTGATGTTATCACCATATGCAATAACGTGTTCCTTCCAATGTATGACTTGACCCAGAATGTATCCTAAAGCTGATTGACTAGCGTCTGTATACAAATGGAATGGTTCTGCAAAATTTGGGCATTGCAAAATTGGAGGAGAGCACAAACGAAATTTCAAATCTTCGAAAGCTTGCTGACATCCAGCAGTCCAATGGAAAACAGTATTTTTATGCGTTAAACGATTTAGTGGAGAAGCAATAGCCGCAAAACCTTTAACAAAACGGTGGTAATAGTTGCATAGGCCAAGAAAACTACGGACGTCCTTATCATATTTAGGCGCTGGAAAAGACTTTACGGCAGTGAGTTTATCTGGGTCAGGCAATATTCCATCTGACGACACAACAAATCCAAGAAAGGCGACCGACCTGTTAGCAAAGCGACATTTCGAAGGCTTTAATTATAGATTAGCTTTGCGCAAACGATCAAAAACAAAGTTTAAACGTTTAATATGTTCATCAAATGTTGAAGAAAATATAATTATATCGTCGATATAGATAAGACATATCTTTTAATCAAGTCCGTGTAAGACTTTACCCACCAAGCGCTGAAAATTAGGTGGAGTTTTGTTAGCCCAAAACTAAGGACATTGAATTCGTATAACCCTGAATGAGATATAAAGACAGTTTTCTCCTTAGAATTTGGATGCATAGCAACCTGGTGATAACCAGATTGAAGATCAAGCGTTGAAAAGAATTGAGAGCCTGCGAGAGCGTCCAGAGCATCATCAATACGAAGCAGAGGATAACTATCCTTACGCGTAACAGCATTAAGCTTCCTATAGTCCACGCAAAAAGGAGTGGTACCATCTTTCTTCTTAACTAATACTACAGGAGAGATCCAAGGGCTTGTTGACACACTAATAATGTTTTGTTCAAGCATAATAGAAATGTGACGGCCAATTTCCGCTCTTTGTGTATTAGAGACTCTGTATGGTTGTTGTTTAATAGGCCTAGCATCACCAGTGTCTATTTCATGTTTGATTATTTGTGTATGTCCTAGATCTAAAGAGGACGCAAAAATATCAGAATAACTTTTCAAGAGTTCAACAAGTTGAACGTTTTCTGCAACTGTTAGTGTAAGGCTAGGCAAAGATTTAAACTGCATATATAGATCTTTAAGAGGCTCAGGAGTCGTAAAAGACTGAGCAAATGGAACGGTATTGCATCCCTTAAATGTGACAAGTTCTCCACGAACATCAATAACGGCCGAAAATTCATGTAGAAAATCTCTCCCAATAACAATGTCATATGAAAGACTGACTTCAACTGAAGCACTGCATGAATAAGAATTATGTCCAAGAATCAACGGGAAATTAACAGTCCCTCGAACAGGAACGCTGCTGCCATTAGCAGTCCGAATACTATCAAGTCCTCCCTCCGTAATTAAAGCATGCCGAGCGCGTAGAATTTAATTATAAAATTTCTCGCTCACAACAGTAATTGCCGCACCAGTATCAACCAAAACTTCAAATGACTGTTTTTCAACGACCCCTCAAATAAATACGTTTGATGGTGTTGATTGAAAATCGTAGCTAGTTAACGAAATCGAAGGAATTTGTTGAGTTAATTCCACATTTTTATCGTCAGTAGAATGTTTTGATGCAGGGTTAATAACACCAAAAGAAACAGTGTCATTTTTTTTAATCGCATTGTCTACCTTTTCCCAAGAAATATTCGACATCTGTTTACGCTGTGCAGTCCATTTCTGCAAGTCAATATCCCTATCAAAATTAGATAAATTGGGGTTTCCACCAGAGTTGTTTGAAGGGACCTTCACTGCCCCACTGGAAAGGTCCTGACCCGTTTAAATTTTCATGAACGATACCAGTGGCAAAATGCTTTGACTGGGATTGCGGTTTTGGTCTGGAAAACTTTTGGCTTTGAGCCTGGAAAGATTGCGAACGACAATAGCGTGCCACATGACCCACGCGGCGGCAATTATTGCAAATAGGTTGGCCGTCTGTTGTACGTAAATTTTGACCACGTGAAAAATGACGATTATCTTTCTGAGGAAACTTGGACCTGCCATTTTGGTTGCTAAACGAAGAAAATTTTGCATCAAGGGCTGCCAAAACATTGTTTTGAAAATCAAGCAGCTCACTTCTTGTTACAGGCTGCTGGTTCCCTTTTACAACAGCTTGTTCAACAGAAAGGTTGGGTGAAACTGCATGAACGTTTGAACACTGGCTATTTGAAGCTGATTTTGACTTTGAAGCCAATGAAACAAGTAAATCAACTTGCCCCTCCAATTCCTTAATTCGCTGATCCTGCAGAATATTTGATCGGGCGGTAGTCAGCGAGTCGTTAGTCATGACTGCTTCACAGAGGCGCGCTAAATTCTCTGCTTTTGCAAACGAATCGGGATGGTTCAGTATCACGTGAATTTTTATGTCGTCAGCCAGACCATTAATGTAAATGTTCATCATGTCATTATCGGAAATGTCTAGCCTTCTTAATGCTATCTTCTGTATAGCTCGATAAAGGCTCGTGTGGGCGTTGCTTACGGGATTAAAGGTCTTGCCGAAAAATGAATGAAAGGTTTTTGGCACCGAAACGCTCTTTCAACACATCGCACAGAGCATTGAAATTATTGGCTGTTTCCGGGGACTGGGTCTGCAACCATGCTTGGGCGGGGCCATCCAAACGAAGTGTCATTGCCCCCACTTTCTTGGCGTTAGTCCAGGCATAAAATTTTGCATACTGACCAAATTTAGGAAGCCATTCGTGTATATTTTCACTGGGCAAACCACTAAAATAACGGGGTTTAAAGAGACCTGCCTGCCCTTTACCCTCCAAAGCAGCGTGTACAACTGTCATTTGATTTTGCAACTCGTTGACTGTCGCCTGCTTATCTCCAGACATAGTTTTAATGCAAAAATTTCAACGATAAGAAAACAGTACGGAAAGTTCAATAGTGCGATTAAAACAGCAACGACCGTGAAAGCAAAGATTGTCAATCTAAATTCGCAACTGGGTAGTCATTACCAAAGTGTATGTGTCAATCATAAAGCTAATAAATCGATCAATGCTGTGAAAGGATTGTCACTATAAACGGAAATTCAATAAAGATCGAATCTTGAAACTTGCGACTGTGAAAAACTCCAAGGCCAATGTTCACGTCTTCCTAACGAGTATATATACAAAAATATCAACGTCGATTATTCCTACGAGATATGTTATATTTTCTTCTTTTTTTATTTTCTCCTCACACGGGGCACCAATGTTAACCTTTTTGCTTAATCTAGCAGAAAAAGGCTAAAGAACTGCGAGTTCTTCGGTAAAAGACCAGTAACATCAAGAGATTAAACCACTAAATTACTAAAATATAATAAGTAAGGTAACTCACGACCTTGAGATTATCTTTGCGAGCTTTAAAACGGATGCTTGAAGGATCTTGGACTTGAGTATGAACCTTGGGCACGGCAAGTGTTTCTGGACCTCTACTTCGACAAAAACGTCAAATCTCTTTCACCATAAAAGTTGCTCTCGTAGCGGCTGGCCCCTCTACCCTGGGTACCAGACTCACTATATATGAAATAAAATAGAGAGTCTGGTCTAGTGCGCCCCATTCTCGTTCTGGTGTGCTTATATTAACCAATCAGGAGCGAGTGTACAGATTTCTGTACGTTCAAAGGTCACAGCGAAACAATAAACTTAGCTCTGGTGTAAAACATTGAACAGAACACAACATAAATAAATGCTAGCGACTGTAACGATTTAGTTTGAAGATGCTGTTAAAACTGTACTCAAAGAATATTTTCCGCATGTTGTGGAACTTAACACAGAACAACATTGAAAGCCTTGTTTGTAGAGAGAAAAGACACCTGGCTTTGGAAAGTCTCTGACATTTCAGGCAAAGAAATTAGCCTCTCATTGCAAAGAAATTAGGCCTTGTAGTGAAATGCAGTAAATAAGAAACACCGCAAGGCGCCGAGAACAAACAACAACAAACACAAGTAAATCAGTTATGGCTAATATTTCCCCCGGCATACGGGGCTTCGCTTGTCATATTGGCCATATTTGCTGTGGCGAATTTCCAACGTGATGATTCTAACCGCCGCGGTGTCCAAGCGCGCTGCCTTCACAGTGAGGAAGTAGACTGAAAGTACACACAATTTATGTGGAAAATTATAAAAGTCTTATTTTAAGTTGTATGCGAAATTTAACAATGATTAACATTTAATAACTGCATTGTGCTAACTTTAATTTCATGCTTCGCATATGCTTTTTGCTGCCAAGGCGTTTTACCCCTGATTTGATTGGAATCTTGAGGCAGAAAAGTCTGTTATCACTGTATTAATAATGTCAACTTTACAGAACTATATAAAATACATTGGCTTTAAGATTTCCCAAAACTCCTCCGACTACTGAGTATCTTTGTTATTTATCCGACAGTCTTGTTTCACGGGCCTAGTCTGTTAAATAGACTTCAGTTCTTTCAAGTATGTTCACCAGAACGAGAATGGGGCGCACTAGACCAGACTCTCTATTATTTTATATAGTGAGTCTGGTACCCAGGGTACTGGCCCCTCAAGACTGACTCCACTCTAAAGCTGGCATGCTAGATATGACTGTATAATCGGATTAAGCTAATGTTCAATTAGTGTCCTAAAATGACGATACACATAAAATTAACCAATGAACATTAAGACAAGGATCAAAGATCAACAGAACTGTTAAAAATTACCAAATAAGCAGCAAAGCAAGCATCAAGCGAACACATGAAAATGAAATGATTAAAACGTGATCAATTCAAAGGTCACTTCCAACGTAACGGCGCCTCCATTGCGTAACACGTGTGTAATACGACAAATTATATTTAGGTAACTTGGTTTCTTTATTGAGTTTATAAACAATAAAAAACTAGGGGTTCAGCCCTTGCACACCCCTAGCACTACACCCCTGATTACCGACAGTTAGCCATGGGCGTTCCCCATTGGGGAATTGGCGTCCCCTGTTGGTAAAAGGAGGTTTTCTGACAGTAAAAAGGGCGCGGTCTAAATTTTTTGTTTTGTCCAATGGCCTAGTTGCTGGCGCCGCTGCTTTTTCCCTGGATAGATTCTTTCTAGTTTTCTATGTAATTACGGAAGAGCAGTTGAAAATGTCTATTAAATTTATCTTCTGACACATATTTTTAGCTCCATACCCTTTAAATACTCAAAGATTGTTTGTGCCTTTTTTGAACCACATAGCCCCAGCACGGCGGCATGTGTCTGTCGGGGATATTTAAAAAAAAATGAAAGTAGACAACTTTATTTGAGACGAAATGCCCCATGATAGTGAACAAATCCAATTATGTATCATAATTCGTTTATATCTGATTAATGAATGATAATTTGTCATGGCTAAGTTCGTCTAATGAAATCGAGGTTAAAGGGGAATTAAAGAATTCTATTGTTGACTCGGGCTTCAAAAACAACAAAGGAACCGACGAGAGTTACCCTCATTTCTATGGTTACACTTCGATGTGTGACGGCGGCCTCTTGTTGCAACGGAGGCTGCAGGTGATGTGCTGGTAACAGGCAATGATGGACAGCATGCAGAAGAAAATTCTAGCAACGTCACAACAAATGTTTTCAGAAAAACATTACAAGTGACGCAGGCAAGTGGTCACTGCGCTAGAAATCTGGAATCGCACATACCAGGAATATTTTGTGGGCGAAATGTGCGGTTAACCGGTGGTCCTCAACATTTTGTTCGTTTGACGGTTGAGAGCAGCTGCTTAGTCTGTAATTCTGGCCGTCTACCTTCATTCCAGCTGATCTCTAATCTTCATTCAATGATGGAGGAAGAAACTATACCAGTCGTGGACATAAGTGCTTTCACTGAGTATGAAAAAACCCACGACGCAGCTCTTATAGAAGATCTCATAAATCAATGGAAAAAAGCCTTTCAATCGATTGGCTTCGTTATAGTTACAGGACATGGAGTTCCAGAAACAGTCTGTGAAAATTTCCATGGTGACTCTATGACGTTCTTTTCAGCACCATTGGCAGAGAAATCATGTCTCGATTTGAAAAATGGTTACGGAAAAGGCGGTTACGTCGGCCTGGGAAAAGAAGTCGTAGGCAAAACCAATATTTATAACAAGAATGATAATTTGCTGCAAAAGACCACGGAGCAGAATGGAAAGCAAAATGTTGTTCCTGATTATGTGGAAACTCTGGAATTCCTGCGAGGATATGACGATGAAGATATCCCTGATACTCTGCCTGAAAGTCCAAACACTTTCGGTAGCAGCCTTTATGCGTATTGGGATTGCCTGAAGACATTTTACCACAGACTTTTTCGCATCTCTGCTTTAGCTCTTGGTCTAGATGAAGATCACTTTGAGCAGTTTTTCACTGAGCCATATGAAAGATTGAGACTTGCATTTTACCCTGCTCAAGATACACAACAGGCAGCCCCGGGACAATTAAGGTATGGACCCCATACAGATTATGCCTGTTTTGCCATTGTAAAGTCAGATGATGCTCCAGGAGGCTTAGAGGTGTTAGGCAAGCAAGGTAACTGGATCCCAGTGCAATGGATAGCAGGCTCATTTATAGTTAATGCTGGAGATTTGATGCAAAGATGGACCAATGATTGCTGGCGTTCAGTTGTACACAGAGTAGCCAATCCTCCTGCTACAGATTGCAGCCGCCCTCGACTCTCAATTGTCTTATTTGTTGGCCCAAACAGAAATACAACAATCAAGGCACTTGAGACTTGTTGTTCAGAAGAAAATCCGGCAAAGTACAAACCAATTCTTTGCAAGGAACATTTGAGTAGAAAGATTAAAATCAGTAGTGTGAGCACATAATGAGTTTTTAACTTCACTAAGTTAATAGGTGGTAATATATTTTGGGTGTTAAATAGAAACCTGTGGTTAAATCAAAAGTTTCAATTTCCATTTCCGCAGGGGTCTAAATTTTCATTTCTTTCATTTTCTTGTTTAGTCTCTATAGCAATATTGGTTTTAAACAGCTATATTCTTAGTCAATCTTAGTGTTCTATGATATCTAACTTCCCTTAAAAGCTATGTTTGTTTCTTCGGATGTTTTTTAGTTCATTTAATGTTATGAAAAAACTAGTTGAGTAGGCAAAACAGTTTACAATGGCAAACCTAGCCTTTGTAATTCTAGAAATAGAGAATATTTATCAAATATTTGTTTGCCCAAATCATGACAAATCTTTGTTCATATATTGTATTATGCTTCTTATTGCTCATTTTGCAATTTATTTATAGTTTTTAGAAGCACTTTTATTTATATGTTGAGGAATTATGATTGTAGGAGAGCCTGCAGTTCCCCTAAGATTTGAAGGCTCACTGTTGCATTGCTTATTGGCTTTTCATGTACAGCAAGCGTGACACATTGCTTTCTGTTGGATAACCAATACCATTGTTTTGCTATACTTGTAAACAAGGCCTTCTGATACAATTCATTTTTGTCTTTGTGAAGTGGGTTTTCGTGTACAGAAAAATTGTCGAAGTGTGACACATTGTTTTGTTTTGTTAGACCAATCATGCGATTAAACAGAGCAATAGTGTGCCCTTTAGGTTCTATACAAGAATTTTCCTCCCAAACGCACAAGACCTAGCAAGATACACAAGACTTCTGTATAAACAGCAGCAAGACAATGTTTATTGTTTTTGTCCTATTCTTTATTCACACAAGATGTTTGAAACTCTATAAATACCTTCTTTGTGACCCATGTAATGCAATGGTCTTCCCAAATTTTTCTATGCAATTGTTGAGTATTATATTATTTATCATATTTAATTTTTCAACATTTCTGCAATGCCTCAGTATACTTTATTTACCATCTTTATTCTTATTTTTCTATCTGTTTATTCAAGGATACAGTATATACAGTAATAAAATTGAAGTATATCTTTGCAGTATGTATATGTATAATCTTTTGTTTAATTGAACGTATAGTATATTTTGAGGTATATTTTTAGGATGGTGGTTTGAATGGAAAGTGAGTTTCTCTGTCACCTTTATTTTTCTTTGGGCAAAAAATCAGAATTTAAAACCAATTTTGGCATTTGATTTTGTCATCATAACGGCATAACAATTGACAGCAAATGCATAAAGTTTTGCTTCTAAAGCTAGCAACATGTAGCTGTACAAAAATTTGAAAATGTTGAATGCTTACTTTAAAAATCATATTTTTAGATTAGGAAAAGTCAACAATCTATCTAAGGTTCTTTAACTAGCCCTATAAGATGATATGAGCAAGTTGACTGTGATATGTATTTCTATGGAAAGTGGATTCAAATCTTTAGGTGTTAATCATGTTTCACTCAATTTCTCATCAAATCACGTTATTATATATATATATAGCAACTTGAAATGGTGAAAAACTACAATGCTAATGTTGTGTTGCATTTGCACAGCAAATTTGATGCATTTGAACCTTGTTGAACAGTGGATGAATGAATGTTCTAAATTGTGGAAGAAAAATGGTCTGGTAGTTTAATTAAGGGATTGAAGAGCCAACAAAGGATCTTTATGCATAAATTAATGGAAGAAATGTAATGAATAAAGAACCAAATTTTTGCTGACCAAAATCTGGAATTTCTGAAAAATGTCGTTTTCACAAACTCAGCTCGACCACAAGATGCAGCTCTAGCATTATTTAAACTTAGGGATACAAAAGGAGACTCGAAACTGCGGTATTTGACCATCTTTTCCTCATGTAAAGTCCTAATCCAATATTACAAGAAGAACAGCAGCTAAAGTGGAGACAAATCTTGCATATTCAATTGTTCTTTCAAATTCATTAGTAAATAGAAATTCAAGTTTTGCAATCTTTCATTGAAACTGAAAAGTCAATACCGCTAATCATGTTTCATTGAATCTAAACAAAATCGAAGCTCTTTTTCTTCTTTAATTCATTCTACTCGTTAGAATTCAAACGTAGATATAGCAACCGCTGAACTTTACTAACATCCTGTCATCATTCAACACATTTTTCTTTCCAGCGACGTGTTCAATTCCAATCATATCCTCTCTTTGTACTTTGTTTTTCTTTGTGACGCATACAATGTGATCAATAGAGTTTAACTTTGTGCTTAATTGTACATCGATGATTAAATAGCAGGTGCATTTGAAAATTTCGCAAGTTTAAATGGCTTGAGTGAAGCAAGCAAATAATGGGATGAAAGAAGCCATTAGCCCCATTAGGTAAAAGCAAGGATACCTTGGCTATTCTGACACTCTTTTTATAAGATTTCTACGTTTTCAATGAAGTGCTACCCTTTTGTTCTTAGATTGTAGCAGATGCATGGTTTCTAGTTTTCTTTCCGATTGCCATTCTGTTGCAGTAAGTTTTAATTCATTAATAAGTGGCGATTATCTTGAATGAAGATTCAGATAAACCCATTGCGGAGATGGGTTCATCTCATGATTATTGCTGCGCTGCGTCGTTGCATAGTCTCAGCATTTTAAGATAAAGGAGTAGGAGATGACCGGAACAGCTCTGATTTAATGTCTATCATCTCAAATCTTAAACAACTGTTTGCTTTGATCTATCTTTATGATGTCATGAAAACCTTCGGGAGAACTGAAACCTGGCTACGTAATTGAAACCTGAATAGCTCTTATATTGTATCAGGGAACTTCGAATTTCTTTTGAGAATTCTTTTGGTGGCAAGAAAAAGGAAGAAAACACTCTTTCACAGTTATCGCAATTAGATCTACTGGTGTCGACAAGAATTTTTCCAACTTATTCTCTCAGGGTGTGTAGAAAAAGATCAACCTTGCAACGAGGTGTGACATAATTGGGCGTGGCTTTGTAGTGGTTCAGAAAAGTTACGTTTATCGTATAGTGTTTGCTCAAGTAATTGCTACGTTAGGCCTAACAATTTTTGTTAATCCAGCCTAAAACACATGAAGTCCCAGCCGATTTCACTTCACGTCGGTTTTTGGCTTCTGATGCAGGCTACTGAAATCTGTAGCTGAACAGAATTAAAACCCGCTCTACGGTTTAAAATTTGAATGAAATTAGGAATAAAAAAGTCTGTAATTCATTCAAAAAGATCAAAGGTCTGACAAGATGTTGTCTTCCTCCACGATACTTCCTACTGTCGATAGAATCGACGAATTCTATTTGAACACTGAAACGCAGGTATCAAATGACAGGTTTTCTTGCGTTACATTTCCAACTTCTAATGTCATGTGATGTTAAGTCAAAATCTTTTTTTGTTCAGTTCTGAAGAATATTTCACTGCAGCTTTTTAGATTAGCCTTATTCAGTAAGCAGTACTGAACTGGTCAACCGCTTCACCTTCCAGCTTATGCTCGAAATCTGAGAAAGCCATTCTTCACGTTCAAAAAATTTGCAAAGCAGATAGGACAGTTCCATTGGAAGTGAACAGCTTGGTTTTTCAGGCAAAGACTTGGAAACTACTAAAATGTATATTGACTGCAAAGGCAGTATAAAAGCATTTATCTATAGCAGCTTTTTAAAATAACAGTCAAGTTTTGCATAACAACAATAACAAATTGACGAAGGCTTAATGCGTTTATAAAACATATGGTTGCAATTGAAATGTGTGAAAGAATTCTGTTCCCGCATTATATATGGGCGAAGTTTTCTTTTCAAAATATTTTCACAATGCATTAGTTGGATTATTTTTCGCTTGGAAAAATTCTTTCATCGGTAATAAGCAGCTGCATTTTTGGCTTTGAAAAAGAGGTTCATCACAGCTGCTTTTAAGTTTTTAAAAGAGATCTCTATGAGCTATAGAGTTCGGGAGCGATGACGTCACGTAAATCTTTTCATAGAATTTTTCAATATTTGATCATATTGCCCAAAGAGTATTCCTTTTATTGAATTTTTCAATATTTGATCATATTGCAACGTAAATCCTCGTATCAGCCCCCACGCTCGAATAAGCCCCCCCTCAAATACCCACCTAAAAAATCATTTTTGCAAATAAGCCCCCCCCCCCTCGAATAAGCCCCCATGGGCTTTGTTAGATTTGTTACAAAAATAATGTCGTTTTTTTGTTGACCTTTGGGGAAACACTAAACTTTGAAGTAATCCCCCCCCCTCGAATAAGCCCCCGCCCCGGTGCTTAATCATGCTGAAATGTGCAAAATCAGTCGAATATGTTGCAAACTGGCTGAGATGCTAATATCACATGAGCACAGGTTCTTTTCCCATCAAACCTTTGTAATTTGGTCTTGGTTCATAACTTTATCAACCAAGCCAGAATAACAGTAACCCGTTAATGAAATGTTTTATTGGCAAAATCTCAACCAATTTTGAACACATTTAACTTGTTTTGCACATTGAGAGGTATTTTATGCTGTTATTTCAGACTTTGTGGTCAAAATTAAGATATTTCAAAAGTAGATTTTTGTTGTCAGCACACTCCGGCACTTTGTTGAACCATTCTTTAACTGAGTTTCACGCCCTTGACAAGATCAGAAAGTCTCGAAAGGTATTTTACCTTCTTTTTTCATGTCAACAGAAAGTCGTCTGTTTGCATGCAAAGATTGTCGTGTAGTCATCGTAATTATGTTAAAACTGTCAAGTATTTAAAAGCAGAGATCGGGATAACTTGGCCTAGTAGAACTCCTAACCAATGTGTTTTCCAAGTGCTGAATGAACCATTAACTGTACACGTCATTTGCCACAAATTGTGCTTCTATTTGTGGGCAAAATGGTGTCCGACAGCAGAAAACTTTTGCTGACGGCACCCTTAAGAATTTGGGAAAATGTCCGATCTTGTTAATGCGTTTGAGAAAGCTATGGCTTTTTTACGTGGCAATGTTTTGCTAATGGAGCACAACTGTAACTGTCATATCTAGCTTTTTCTGGCTGACCTTATTCCCCAACTGTCTATTTCCTTCACAGTTCCTTTAATGTTAATATTCTGAATTGTGTAAGAACTCAATTCAGATCTTATCAGTTCTTACACGTAGAGCGAGGAAGCTCTACGTGTAATAACTGATTTTCCAAAATTGTGAGCCAATATTTAAAAATGATGAACAGCATTCAAAATTTTCAAACTTTTATTGCAGATTTGCCTTTTTTTCAGATACCAACTTTCTGAGCATTGGTATAATAGGTCTAGTTGTACCTATTACATTGAATAGTCCTCAGAGCGAAGAGAAAAACAGAAGCATCGTGCAACTCATAACGAGACTATAAACTGACTAATGATTTTAATTAACTAAAGGTTATATAAAAGTGAAAACGAGGTTAGCATAACGTGATATACAGTCCTACTACATTGGGGGGGGGGGGGGGTGGCTTCCGCCCCTTTGCCTCATTCCTTAGGCCACTGTGTATTACATTTCGCCCCCCCCCCAATCTATTACAAACATCTAATTATGGCATGGGTCCAGCATTGCGGGGAATTTCAATACAAATCAGTTCGTCTTGCAACCATATGTTAGGTGGTCTCGCAGTGTATGAATAACGAGTCACTAGATATGATTTTTTTGCAAAGGCTAATTTGGACATGCATTCAAAATTACATTAACCAAGCAAAACTGCTAAATAAACTTGAGCTTGTTAAGGAACCCGTACTTAAAGAAAGAAATTTTTTGGTGTTGGGTGAATCCAAAAAGCTAGCATATGGCATGTAATTTGATTAACTGTGATACTACCAGTGGCACAAGGTAGAAAAACTTAGCATGATGCTCAAGGCAACTGCGGGGAACGTATTTTCTCCGTAAAGAATCTTTGCAGCTATGCACTCAAATCCTGGGGGATGTGGAGGGTCGTTGGTTGCCGTTACCGCCAAAATTGTGCAAACGCTTTTTTGTAAAATTTACCTTGCATTTGTAAAATGGTACCATCTGTTTTCTGAAATTGTACCTTCTGTTTCACCATATGGTACCTGGTTTCGAATAATGGAACCCTCTGTTTTATAAAATGGTTCCTTTTGCTTCATTAAATTGTACCTCGTTTGAAAAAATGGTACCCGCTGTTTTATAAAATGGTACCCTCTGTTTTTTAAAATGGTACTCTCTGTTTTTTATAATGGTACTAGTTCTTTTATGAAATGGTACTACTATGCTATAAAACGACACTTTCTTCTTTGTAAAATGGTACTCTCTGATTTATAAAATTGTACTTCCTGTTTCACAACATGGTAGAGTTTGTCTTAACCTGATATCCTTTTTTATTACTTTGAGCCTGGAACTACCAAACATACACTATCAAGAGTGCTACAGGCCCAATAGGCCCGAGGACCATAAATGACTTCTTTTGAAAGCACAATGGAAGCGCTCATAGAAATTGTACGCCAAAGTATTGAAAAAGTGTGTTTTAGTTTAAATGCTAAGAATTATATTGATTTTGGTGGTGTTCTAATAACTGTTGATTTTGTTGAGGATGCCAGTCCCGGGACAATTTTGTACCGTTACGGTTCGCAAGTGTTTACACTGTCGCGGTTCCAAATTGTTCCGTTTAGCCGTTCCGTTTACACTGTACCGGTACGACCTTAATTGAATGGTAGAACAATTATTAGAAGAAGCTGTATTTAGTCAACCGAGGCTTTTATTTTGCCACCGAAGTCAACAATCTAAATTTTATTGAGAGCTAAAATGGAGCGGAAGGCCGATAAAAACTTTACTTGGACGGACGACAAGGTGGCTTCAATTTCCAGTGCTATTTTAGACTACAAAACTGCAAAGTCCAATGAAGGCTTGGATTGGGAAACAATAAAAGCTTTTTCTGTCGTCGTCTTGTCTTCAGAATGTCCTTTTCTTCAGAATTTGACAACGTAGTTACGCCACAATCAAAGCCTCGATAACCTGAAACAGCTATACAAAAGACCTCTTTGTGAATCCGTGACAAAATCGTCTCGGATAGGTGTTTACACTATCCCGTTCAAAAACGGAACCGTGACGGTACGAAATTCGTTCGCTTTCAAAGCAGGGTCAAAAACTGTACCGGATAGCAGAGCAAAATCATCTCGGTTCCACAGTGCTAGTGTAAACGGAAGGGTGAACCGTGACAGTTTTGTCACGGTTCCAAACTTGCACGGGACAGTGTAAACGGGGTCTCAGTAACACGCTTGCCTGAAGCTATTCAGGCGCTCTAGCTAGGGTACCATTAACCTACAATGGACACTAAGGTAGACCATTTTGTGACATTTTGGAGCTGCAGATTTTTGTCTCTACTGGATTTGGGGCTCTCTGTCCCGCAAATCAGCAGCCTGTTGCATGTTTCCACGAGGACAGTTGAAAGACGAATTTCATTTTACGGCCTGACGGCAAGGGGCACAGCCAAATTCCAGATGAGGAATTGGATGTTAGAATTGCAGGAATTAGACAGTTCAATCCAAACTGTGGTTCAAAGGTCCTTGCCGGTTATCTTGCAGCGCAAGGTATAAAGATTTCGAGGGAATGGATTCGACAGTCTTTACGAAGAGTCGATCCTATTGGTGTGAATGCTCTGACTGAAAAGAAGCCGTGGCATTACTTGCCTAGGTATTTGAAACCGTTGTCGTTGGAGTTGAAGAAAGCCGTGATGCAACCCTTGACAAAAGTCGAGCAGCATCTGCAAGTTCTTTCTCGGTCATTCCTGTGGCCAACCACACACCGAGACACCACGCTACTGCTCTGTACTGCTCTGCTGTTTCCAAGACTCCAAAAAATATCACTTTACAAAACAGAGGGGTACCATTCAACGCAGCAGAAGGTACCATTGTACAAAACTAATGGTAACGTTTTATAAAACAGAGGGTACCCTTAATGAAACAGACGGTACAATTTTAGAAAACAAATAGTACAATTTTATAAATGCAAGGGACAATTTTACAAAAAAAGAATTTGCACAATTTAGGCGGTAACGGCACCCCATAGAGGGTGTCACATCCCAGAATCTTTGAAGTTCTTTGAATAAGTCTAAAAATTTGGGATTATTCACATGGGAAAATAATGTTACTTAGC
Organism: Rhopilema esculentum; assembly: GCF_013076305.1. The sequence goes on from NW_027019306.1 coordinate 4,201,451, forward strand.
ACAAAAAATTCTCCCAATTCAAAAAGGAAATGACAGAACCGTTAAATTTTAAGTTTCTGCTAGTAACGGCCTAGTACAATTTTTGTACAAAACTACAATTAGCTAATTGCCAGTAGAAAATTTTTTATCTCTAAAAGATGTTCCTCAGCTAACATCCCTGTTTGGAGATATGAATAGCTTATGAAATTGTATATCTAGAAAGAGTATTTAGCTGGGATAGAAAGAGATGGTGGGCAGGGGCGGACTGGCTCCAAATTTAGGGCCCGGGCAAATTTGTCGAAAAAGGGCCCCAAAAAACAAATGAAGTTTACGTATATCACCACAGTTTTCTGGCAACACTTTTAAGAGTGGCTGGGAAGGCTTTTGGTATTATTTATTTATTAGTTCTCATAAGTTACCACCAAGGATGTAGACGTAGGCCTAAAAGATTAACAAAGATCATCATTTTCACTGAAAATTCAATTTTGACGTAGGATTAGAGTAAGAGAGAATCATGCCATTATATTTTGGGAAAACAAATTTATTGTTTTCTAGCTAAAGGACTTTTAAGTTGGGGGAGAATGTAGCAGAGGAGGTTTAACGGCAGGTTGTGATCGAGAATTTATCATTGTAGTGTATGAATTTCTACGGCTAAATCTGGCTACGTTAAGTGTCCCTGTCTAACAACGACAATCAGAGACCTATTGATTGGTGAAAGGCTGAACTCCCCAATTATAAAAATCTGTCATAAAATAGTATTATTCCACAGAGCAAATCATGGGCTTAAAGAATTGTCTAAGTTGTTCAAGAATCATCTGGAAATGAAATTTTTAAGTCAAAGCATAATGGGTTGATATTTTTCCTATCATTGTTTGAGCACAGTGGCAGAAATTGCAGGGGTATGGGGGGGCAACCGTCCCCAGGTTTTGCCAAATTGTCGGTTTTGTCGGCAAATTATGTCATTTGACGGCAAATTTGCTTGCTTTTATGGGCATTGCCCCCCCTCCACTTGAAAAATTAATTTCCGCCATTGGTTGAGCAACCACGTAAATTGATTGGTTGAGCAGCGGCCAAGACGAGAACATCAGTAGCATGGGCAGGGCTGGCAAAACGTTGGGATGTTTAGATTGCTCAAGGGTTTAGTAAAGACCACCACGATGGTTAGGAATTTTGACCGAATCCAAAACAAAATTTGAAAATATGACGTTATAGAAATGGCTAGATAATGCATTTAATATATTTAGAAGCTTGACCAAAGGATGATCCTAAGCAATACCAGTTAACTTTCTTTTACAATGGTTCAAATTGACTTCATTTTGAAGTGTCTAACAATGAGGAAGGAGATTAAAAAAGTGGAAAGGCAATACAAAGGTGGAGAGTCAGAATCACAGCAGCTGATTCTAGGATAATCTGGATTGGAATAAAACTGGGTAAAAATTGTAGAAGAAGGAAATACAACAACAAAAGGCGTGAAGGACAACAAAACAACCAACGTCTTAAAAAGTTCTGCGAATATTTCCTTCTCAAACGAGCATCTAGAAAAGGCTACATGACGATAGGAAAGAAGTTGGATTTGGTTTTATAATAAACTTTCTCCAGAATAGGAATTGAGTCTAACAATGAGGAAAGAGATTGAAAAGGTGAAGAAAAGCAATACGAAAGTGGAGAGTTAGAATCAGCGTTCCTACACGAGGCCCCAAATTTTAGAAAATGTTTCAGTACTTAAATACCTCAAAGAGATATTTCTATTCATTCTGTATCCTCTAATCTCGAAAGAGACTCATTGAAATGGCAAGATGGTGTTAATTAGCTGTTTATTAGCTATTGTTGTGTAAGCCAACATTAAATGAAGAGAATAGAAAATAAAAAAAGGGAAGAGGGCCTTACCAAACAATACGAGTTGCCATTCAATAGAAAAGTTAAGAAACATTTTAATAATTTTTGGAGGGCCTGCCGGGCGATCACCTGACAGACCAGTCCGCCTCTGATTAGTGGGCAACTGAAGCAAATTGCTTATAATGACACTGTGGTCTGTTTTTATATAGAATGTTGATCGATGTTTCGATTCTTGGGTGGTATATTCCTTTACCAAGCATTCTTCCTACTTGATCTAATGAGTTTGATGCATGCATGGAGGTTGCTTTCTGGAGGTTCCTACTTGGGTGCTGCATGGAGGTTGCTTTCTGGCGTGAGATTTTCGCCTACAGGATGACTTTGATAGATAAGATAAATTTCTTTGTATACGTCAAAGCACTGGTTACCCACATAAAGCTTGGAATAAAGCGTTTGATTGCACTGAAGCTTTCTTGTGTCAGTACACAGTCAGCTGACTAAGGTTAAAAACTTGAGATTTCCTCATACAGGAATAAAATTGAATTTGGTGTTAAATACCCTCATCAATGGTTACGAGAAGTTCAATCACGGGAATTGATTCTCTCAACAAGAAAAACGCAGGACAATAAAAGGCCATGCCCATAAGCCACGCCCTCCCGTAGGCAAATTGAGAGCCTGCACCCACTTAGCTTGAGATCTCTATTGACGGCCCTGGAGTTAAGCATTTTTTGGTACACTTCAAACATATATAAAATTGTTCAAATCGATGTTGCTTGGTTCAAAAGCTCGTCCCAACTGGTTCGAATGGGTGTAGCTTGGCTCAAACCGCTTTGTAGGGGTGTAGCTTGGTCTAAACCAACGAAAGTAAGGGTAGCTTGATTTAAACATTTTTAAATAAATAAAGGAACAACTGAAGTCAGCATAGCATATTATAGGCAACCTGCATAAAATTTGCTATTGAACGACAAGTCGACTTATCTTTCTAGACTTTTTGTGACTAAATACAAAATAATGTGGGAATGAATTTTACAGCGTTGAAATGTGCACATATTTTCAATCACTTGGGTATAGTAGAAAAGTACGAAAAGCAATCAAATGCTATTATTTTTAAATCTTGTGGTCTTTCAATCTACACAACATATGTATTTCGTGTCAATTCTATATGCAGAATCCTTGTTGACACGGAAATACAACGTGGTTGCAAGCTAGCCTAAGTGCCTCTAGGTGGAATTTAATTTAGCGAAACTGCAGTTTTGGGACTTAATCTATTGAAAGTCGTTTGTGTGGGCCTTGCACTTATTAAAAGGGACGGAGCTAGTAAAAATTTGGGGAGTGGATGAAAAATTTTTGATGCAAATCGAGTACTGTATTTTGCTTTGAGATTCTATTTCACCTGTGTTTCAGAGACAAAGTGTAATTAGGCCTAAGGAAGCTCGTAAAAATGACAAGATGTTAGTGATTGCGCAAAACGATAGCGTGGAAAGCAGCAAAGCTGTTTTCTGACGTGACACAACAGATGTCACTTATAAGGGCACATAGATTTTAGGGTAGCTGTATTGGTGAATATTATTTGAGATACAATAAAACTTTCTCCGCAATTTTGTGTAAGTAAATAAACTAAACTCAAACCATTAAGCGTGGCTGGGCAGCAATAACATTTAAACAAGATGATCTCAATTCAATATCTTATGACACCGTTTGTTCCTTTCAAGATTTTCGTGTCACCGCAAGATTAAAGTTTTGAGCATTATATCATGGAAGATTTTCTTCAACCCTAAAGAGATCTTCAACCTCTTGTATTTATGCTTCTTTTATTGTAACATTATATTTAAAGCAAAGCAAAGCAAAGCAAAGCAAAGCAAAGCAAAGCAAAGCAAAGCAAAGCAAAGCAAAGCAAAGCAAAGCAAAGCAAAGCAAAGCAAAGCAAAGCAAAGCAAAGCAAAGCAAAGCAAGCAAAGCAAAGCAAAGCAAAGCAAAGCAAAGCAAAGCAAAGCAAAGCAAGCAAAGCAAAGCAAAGCAAAGCAAAGCAAAGCAAAGCAAAGCAAAGCAAAGCAAAGCAAAGCAAAGCAAAGCAAAGCAAAGCAAAGCAAAGCAAAGCAAAGCAAAGCAAAGCAAGCAAAGCAAGCAAAGCAAAGCAAAGCAAAGCAAAGCAAAGCAAAGCAAAGCAAAGCAAAGCAAAGCAAAAAGCAAAGCAAAGCAAAGCAAAGCAAAAGCAAAGCAAAGCAAAGCAAAGCAAAGCAAAGCAAAGCAAAGCAAAGCAAAGCAAAGCAAAGCAAAGCAAAGCAAAGCAAAGCAAAGCAAAGCAAAGCAAAGCAAAGCAAAGCAAAGCAAAGCAAAGCAAAGCAAAGCAACGTTTCATTCTCATTTTTAAAATTCTACTGTATTCAAATTTATGAAAAGAGCTATACATATGGAAGTACAATGCATTTTACAAACATAGAATATGAATCAAAATAAATGGCATGAACATTTATTTTGTATTCTATCACCAAAATCAAGTAACTAATTGATAAAGTCCCCGTTTACACGATACCGTTTTCATTTGATATCGGATTCGGTTTCCCAATCCGATATGCAATTTCTCCCTGTTTAAAGGTATCAAGTCAATTATCAAGCCACAGGAAACGACTGTGCTGAACAACAAAGATGCTACAGAAATCATCAAATCTAAGAAAAGGCGATAGATGTAGAGAAAGGTGAAAAAGAGTTATCAACGCTACTTGATTACAACAAATAACAAAGGCAGGAATTTTTTCTGGAGGCTCTTCGATGTTTGCTTGAAATTTTATCTGAACGTGTTAAAATTACGCATAACATATGATCGCCCGGTACTTCACTTTGAGTCTCTGTTTCACTACAATTTGAATATTGCAATTTACAAATAAGAAAATTCTTACCAGTGTCACGTTTTCCTTTCCACGAAGCATTGTTGTGACATTCTGTGACTACTTCTTTGTCTCTTACAATCGTAAACTATTGCCTGGTATTCATCTAGCGAATCTCAAATCTCATCATAGTAAAATCAATGACAGCAAAATAATCACGTTTTTGATGTGCAGCTAACAAACTATACAAGGTAACCACACCATAGTAGCTAATTCATCATTTCACTTGCCCATGGCATTGTTTACTGGCAATCCGGTGAAGTTTAAATAGAGAAATTGCGGCAACTACAAAATACTTGCTGTCAAGTCACACATGAATAGCGTTGATCTGTTACATGTGACACACTGCATTCACAGAAGGGCAAACCAAGAGAATGATTTTAATCTCCTTTGGGGGAAAATAACTGATATGAGGCATGCGGAAACTTCTCGATTCCCAGAAGATTTTTTTATCGTATCGTAAATACCATAAACCAAACGTCGACATTATAATTTTGCGTTGCTTCAAACATGACTATGTGGCCCTACCAGTGGTGTAGTGATTTCAAAATAACAAGGGGGCTCTTGCACATAATGTGTTTTGAACCTATACCGCCATTTTTAAGACAACAGACTCCATTTTTTCTTGCTTTAAAATGTGTCTCCTATTAAGAAAATTTAAGCAATGCAAGAAAAACTTTTTTATTCCAATCGATAATCATAGAATATTTGCGCTTTGTTAATGATTAGGCAGCATTTATCATCAAAAATTGATTTTCCGAGGATGTTTATTAAAATTTAAAAGATTAAGTTTAGAGATAGAGTAAAAATCTTTGTCGACACTGTTTACTGCCATCTGTGATGCATTTTAGCTCAGCTGTCACTGATCGGCCTCTGTTATGTCTAAAGTATAAAAACATTGTGATATATCCTTTATCAGCATTACAATTTATAAACTTTGATGAAAACTATCTGGCTGCATCAGGAAAATCATTTCTGAGTATGAAAATAATTTTATAAACACCAGTACTATTAAGGTTCTTCAAAATCTCCAGCTAATTAAAATGCTCCACGACGGTATTGCAAATGCATCTTTACCTGCATTATTTTAATGCTCAAAAACAGTATCTCATCAGTTTTTCAGAATAAATATGATCTATGGATTTTTTTCTTAGCTAGGTTCCTAGTTTTTTAGATAAATAATTTTTGTAACAAAAGGTATTCAGATAAAATCTCAACCATGGAAATTTCTTTAACGTAGCGATCCTCGATTCTGAGTAGGCAGTGTTCAAACTTTGTAACCCCTTGCTTAAATGCTATTATCTTTCCCAATAAACTACAACTCTCCTACTTGGGGAGGTTTTAGTTCATTTCGAATAGTTGATTCCACCCACCAGCTGTAGCAATTCAGTTATATTATTGATAGAGTCAGGAAAACATCACGGCCCCACGGCCACTGGCGGGAGAAAGGTTGCACAAACAAAAGGAAGTTGAGGATTTTGACCGAAAATTTGGAGACTTTAGAAAAATTAAAAATCCTATTGCCTTTGGGCTTTCAAAATGTAGTCAGGCAAAAATGAAAAAAATAATTAACATTTATAAACTTCGTGTTTGTTGATATTAAATTAGTTACAGAACTGCTTCACGCTGTAAAGTTTAGGCGCAAACTTTTTATAATTTTATATTCAAATTATGACATACATTTGTTATCAACTGGCATAGGGATGTTACTTTTATCTGTTCCAAAAGTATCTATAATTGAAAACGAACTACAATTTTTAAAAATGTTGTGGATAAACAGAGCTGCAAGAAAAGTGGCTAAAACTAGTTGAGTACCCCGTAATTCCATACTATGCCCATTTAATCTATATTAAAAATAAGGAAGGTTTTATAGTAAGATACGCATGGCCGGAGGAAGATTGAGAACTCTCATTATTGAAACAAGTCTCCTGAAGTGTCACCTTTCTAATTGCTTTTATGATTGCATCATCTATAAACACAAAGTTGGTAATTAATACATTCATTATCAAGGATATACAACAGTTCTTTTCTGATCTTTCAATAAATTAATTTCTACATATGTTTCTTTACTATCCTGTACAAAGTAGCTCTTGCGCAACCAGAATATTTTGCTTTAGGGGTTTTCTAATGTGAGAAGAAATAGACAGAAATATTTGGTATATTGGCATACAGAAATCCTTGGTATTTTCATACAGAACAATTTTAGGCCCGTTTTGGATATAAAGTCGCAAAGCATTAGGTTGCACAAGAGCCTTCAATGACTTAATTCTATTCCTCCCTTTGAAATTCATAAAATATCAACTTGTTTTGAAAACATTTCTTTTTGTATACCTCGAATTTTTCAAAGAAATAAGTAACAATGCCTACTGGACTTAAATGGCAAGTTGCTCATATGCAGTATTTATTCGATCATAAAGCCATCAATGTTTTGAAGCCTCCCTCGTTTATAAGCCGCAGTAAATCAGGCTCTTAAAAAACGGGGTCCTTGTACCGCCCTTGATTTTAAGCTGCACCAACTAAACCATGCAGAGATACTTGACTTAAGATCACAGATCAAAAATTGATAAAAATCTGATTTTGCACATGAACAAAATAAATTGTTCAAATCGTCAAGATGACAGATCACAAATATCGTCCAGGTGTATTTCTTCCTCACCTTCTACATTATCCCCCTCATTTCCTAGGTAGCAGGAAAGCTTGGCAAGACTTGGGTAAAACAATGTAAGGCGCCCTCGTTTATAAGCCGCCCTCGTTTATAAGCCGCCCTCGTTTATAAGCCGCCCTTGATTATAAACAGCAGCAAATCGTGCAGGATAATAATCATAAGCCGAGGCTTAATATTCGAATAAATGCGGCAAATGAAGGTGGGAATAAAACTAACGATAGTGGCTTGAGCTTGAGAAAATGGCTAAGAAAAGAAAGTAGGCATTACTTATATGTACAAAACGAGCGTTGTTCTGTTAAAGTAAGAAATAGGGGAGTAACGGTTAATCCCTTAAAACAAAATATAACAAAGTTAGTAGAAAATCAATCGAGGGAAACTTGAGTAGCTAAGTTACAAAAAAGTACAGCTAGACTATCATAAAAAGATACTAGATTGATACAAAAATGCACAAAACAAAAGAAGAATGCAAAAGGAGAATTAAGGTACATTTATTAACTTTACAGAATTAAAGTAAAAATTTTATCAAGTTGGGACGAAAATCCATCACCAGTAAATAGTTCAAATTGGCGATAATACAAAAGACTAGAGGTAAAATCTTCGTTAGGAAATGTTACCCACAGCAACTTCAAAATCCGTTATTATAAATGTGAGAAAAAGTGGTACAAGGAATCCTGGTTTATGAAAATCTATTTTATTTATTCATTATCTGCACTTAAACTAATTCTTCTTGGTTGCAGCCGACATTGATACGTAGCAAGGCCCACGCCACCGATTCTAAAGTAGGGGGGGCAAAAAGGGGGCTACCTATTTAATACTTAAAAAAGGGATTTAATACTTATAGTTAGCAAGAAAAATGGGGGGCCATGGCCTCCCCTGGCACCCTGAAGCGCGGGCCCTGCGTAGACAATACTAATCAGATGGTGGCCTTTGGAGCAGGGGTGAAAATACGGACATAGTATGAATCATTTGGTATGCGTGGTTTTTTCGTATGAAAACAAATTTAAAGGTGTTATTTGCATAATTTTATGCCTAACGGTATAATATCGAAATAAGGCTGGATCGAATTTTAACGCCTTAATTGAATTTCTTTTACGTTCTTTGGTTCTTGAAAATTATGGACTGGCCTCATCAATAGTCGTCGAGACAGTCACCCAGCGATGAACTTTCAACATTTCCACGCATCAAATTAAAAACTAATGACCAGAGTAAAAAAGAAAGAAGGTAGACCAGTCAAAACAAATTAAATATAACTGCTGCAATCAAACTCTGCCTTTTTAGAATCAAATTCTGCCTTTCTAACACCTTTCTGTAACGTCACGATCTGGCTGGATTATTCATGGAATGCAACTGCTAGACAGAAGAATCTTCTAAACACCCAAATAAGCCAGTCAACTGCTCCTTGAATCTTCTAGCGTGCTTAATAACAACTCTTTGAAACTTCTTGTATCTTAGAAAATAGAGTAACGGGTTTAGCAAACTGCTGGAGTATCCTATCCACAGAAAAACCAGGCTAAATAATGGATAAAGTTTTTTCTTGCAGGCAATCTCGATTAAAAGAAGCAAGCAGAAGGGAGACCATGTAAGGAAGTAAATGCAAATAATCAATAGCAATGTTTTGGCTGGTCGCCAGTATTTTTGCCTTCTTGAAATCTTTTGTTTTTTCTTGGTTCTTCTTACACCTAAAGATGACGTGTCATTTGAGGTAGGACTAACTTCTGATGTGGGCATAGCAACCTGTCCTTCAACGTTAAAAAGAGGCTTCCTGCGATCCTCGGTTTGATCAACTAACACCTTTGAATGAATAGGTTCTGAATTTGAAGTCGAGGCTCGTGAATGAAGCAGAACATTACTCTTGGTATCCAGTTGATGCCCTTTTTCATTTTCATTGTCGGGACCGTCTCTCGTAGGCGTTATATTTCGTATTGCTGGGACCGTCTTTTTATTTTGAAAAAGGACAATGGTAACTATCTGATGGTAACACAGTACGGTAACAACAAGGGCAAAGCCCCAACTTGCCGTGATCACTATGACAGCAAACGTAAGAGAATCGTTAGTGCCAGCCCAATTTTGTTGGTAACAGGGCCCAATATTCGGTATAAAGCAATTGTACGAGCTAAGACCGAACATCGGTGGCAAAGCACAAGCTATGCTGTGTATCCAAACGAGCAGGTTTGCAAAAATTGCAGCTTTGGGAGTGCGGAATTGCTGATAACGTAATGGCCACTTGATGAGACACATCTGGTCCACCACTAAGAGCATCAACGTCATAATAGATGCAATGCAGAAAGTAAAATTTGCAAACCCCACAAAGGTAGAATAAGATTCTGTTAGAGGATGCTCCTTGTGAAGCAATACATGGATGGTAAATGGAACGGTTGTTATGGCTACCAGTTGGTCGGACAAGGCGAGGTTGCAGATCAGCATGCAGTCGACTTTCTCCCTCAGCGATGGCTCAATTAGAACGATCAACGTGACAAGAAGATTCAGCAAAATTGCACCGCCATCAATCGATAGTAACACGAACACTGAAATACCCGTCTGGAAATCAGTCCAGTGCTTGTTGATTGGTTCATAAACTGTTGATCCGTTCATGTTTGTGAGAGAAATCTTGCTTTCTCACATTGCAGTTTATCAGTATTGAATGGCTTTTAGGCAATCGGCAAGTCTTTAATTGCAAGTAACACTGATTTCGTTATCACCAGATGGAACTTCCCCACGATTATGCCGTTTTCCCAAATAACTCGATTTGGTCATATCAAATAAGCAAAATTCAAATTGATAACAGCGAAATCGTGACACAACAACGGTAAAGAAGCTCTCCAAGTACACTTTACTTCTCTTGCTACCCTCAGTTCTAAAATAAGACAACAATGATTTAAAAAAATGGTCACGAATGTACACTTCGGTAGACAAACAATCCTTTTGTGTACGGATAGAAATTTCATGCATTTAAATAATCCAAGCACAGGTTATGTTTTTGATTAATAATAGCTTTAGGGCGGACTATTCATCTAAAAAGGATGGGTAAAATCAAAGCAAAAAACGATGTGAATGAGATCACTTCTGAACAGCTTTTTCGAATGATTAATTAATAGCTTATTCTGTATGCTTTGAAAAAGCAAAAGTTTATTTGAATGAACGTATTTTTGATTAAAGAGAAAATTTCACATGCTTGAGGGTAATTCACGAGATTTTCACAATCTTAGAGTTCTTTGTTGACTTTTCGTTATCGCAGAAAAACGGTGAGAAAGTTTGCATTTTAGCTTTAAAATATTGGAGGTATTTTAATAACAATTTATTGACATTAGCTTGGTTGTCCTTCATATTTCAATTTCTTTGCTGTCATACTTTTCGTGATTTTGCATGAGTCACGATTGAAAAGTTTAAAGAGCTTCTTTATCCTACAATCATGTAAACTTTTTCTTTCTCGAACTTGCAAGGGACCGGTAAATTTCTTCAATTGAATTGAAGTTCAATTGAAGAATCAAAATGAAGTTGAAGACAGAGTTGAAGATAATATAAAATTTTCAAAAACAAGGAAAACAGGACAACAAACTGAAGAGTACATTTTAGATCGAAAGGAGACAGCAAGTTTTAGTTATGGTTATGGGTATTAAGGCAGTTTACAAAAGATTATGGCCAATACTTGTTTGGAGAACGACATTGTGCATGACTTCTTCTCTATTGCTGTAGAGTGCAGCGTTTTTCACCGTCGATCTCGATGGCCACTCAGGCGCCACGTTATAGGTTTTATCAATTCTCCTTCTACCTCCATGCTTTGAATACATGAAACTGGGTTTCCCTGGCTTAATAAATGCTATCCTTTAAGCAAGCATCGATCCATCGAGCGGGTACATATTGTCTTTTTGATAAGAAAAACCATTGATAAACAGCCTTTTCTACCCCGCCCAAATCATGGCCACGATGTTCCATTGTTTTAGATGTTGTTTCTTTCAATACAGTAAGTAGTTTTTCATTGTTTTTAACACAGTCGAAAGAGCGTTCTAGGTATCCCACCAAGAAGTCTCTTTACTGGACTATGGGGATGTAATATACCATATCCCGGCTACAATGTGCCAATTCAGTCAAAATACTTTTATACCAAGTCTTATGGAAAGGATAGAGCCTGTTCAGTATTCTGCTGCTCTGGCTATAACTGGTGCATGGAAGGGAACTTCGCGACAAAAATTGTATGCGGAGCTCGGCTGGGAATAATTAAGTTCCCGTAGGTGGAGCAGACGTCTTGTTTTGTTTTACAAGATTGTAAATAATCCCCCCCCCCCCAGTTATTGGATGGATCCAATCCCTCAGCTTCATCAGTCACATTACTTTCTTCGCGGTCACGACGTCGTAAGGCAAATAATGGCGAGAACAGAAAAATTCAAATCTAGGTAGTTTTTATCCTCAATGTTTATCCGAACAATATTGAATCAGAGCTTAGACTTGTACCATCTGTCGCTATTTTCAAGGAACAAATTTGGTCAATTATCCGTCCCCCTGCAAAGCCTGTCTTCGGAATTCATGACCCAATAGGTTTATCCCCTCTTACTCAACTTAGGATTGATCTAAGGAAATTAAACTGTCAGAAATTCAAATTTAATTTTAGGGATACTTTAAACCCCATGTGCTTCTTGATCTTCTTGATCTTCTTGCGGGAGTCTTTGATATATTACGACCTCTTGGACCTATACTACAAACCTGTCAAATAAGGCTCTAACTCAGTTTTTACCATATGACAATGCAACTTTCCCTTATGGCGTCAATAGAAACATTCTAAACTTGACTATACAATTCATCTGCAATACTAGTCGGTTTGAATAAGGTCGTTTCAATCTAAAATGCACACCACGTAACCATTTGTTGTATCTGTTACATATTTGTATTTCCTATTCTAACATTTATGTGTATATATATATATATATGTTAAGGCCCTTGGGGTAGATACAGCCTTTTGCTCCCCCGGGGTTTTCGTCCCAATAGTATTTTAAAGTAGTTCTTGTTAGTAGTGTAGACAGTAATATGTATTGTAAATTATTATTGGATATTATATGAAAAAAGTCTCTGTGCTAGTCATGCATTTGTCATTTTTCAAATGATTTCGCATTTTTCCAGAAAGGACTATTTCGCAAAACTTATTTTTATCGGCATTTTTTGCTACTTGCTTTCTGAGAACATTCCCTACCAACTATCTTTATTGCCCTGTTTTACAACCTAAATGCGGGAAAGATCGACATAAGGAGATAAACTCCTACGGAGGACCGAAAATATTATTTGAAATCAAGAGAAGCTCGCAGTACATAGATAAAGTTAGGCGATTTTGATCTATAAAGAGACTCATGTATTATTTTTGAATGTTTGGATGCAAATGTGTCGGGTTGTTTCCAGTGTTTATATCAATGAAATTGAAAATTGAAAGTAGTTGTAACTTCAAGCTGATACCAAATTAAGAAAAATTTGAATTATTTTACTTTCAACTGCTTCTACATTACGTGAAGATGGAACATGCAAACTATGTGCTACTTTTTCTGGGGTGGTGTTCAGTTTTGTGCCCATTAGAAATGTCGTTTGGTCTTCTTCCTCTTTTGCTGCTGCGGAAACTGCTGACGTCCATCTAACAAGAAATTCAATTATTTCTAGATGTTCTTTATTGGTTATCCACTTTAAAAATACCACGCACTTGTAGCATTAACCTCAACTAAAGAATGGCTGTATTCCATGTGTAAAAACGGGCATCAATCAGAGTAAAGTGAAAATCACAAAACCTGATGTCGCTATTCTTGGAATAACTTGGCGCGGAGGCCCCCTCTCCACTTCTAGGTCTCTCAACAAACTTCGTCGTCATTCATTATCAATGTCTCATATGTATATGGAGGTATTCGTTAGTGTCAATGTTCTCATTTGCAGATATTTCTGACGAAATCAAATTTTCAATTCGTGCCCTGAGTCTACCAGCATGCTTTGCCGATTACAAAATGATTTCCACAAGATAAAGTGATAAATGAACACCGGAAAAATCAAATAAAGATAAAAGATGAAAAATTTATGAAAAGTTCGTTATATCGAGGGTGGTTATGATGAAGGGACCTACAATTTTGTTCGCATTAACGAGAGTTCGCTATATCCAGGGTTTCGTTATACCGGGAAGTTCGTTATATCCAGGGTTCATTATATCGGGATTCCACTGTATTTTAATGACACGCCAAGAAAACAGGCAGCTCTACATTTTTCTTAGGCTGACCTCCTTTTCGATTAAGCGACTTACATTCGCCTCTGTCTAGTACAGGTGGCTCTTTTTCATCAAAAATACGCGCACTCTTTCATAGGTAAATAACCAAAGCGATCATTCACTGACACCTGGTTATCTGATTTTTTTGATAGCACTGGCTTTTTATGATCTTATTTTGGTTAGAAAGTAAACATGTCTGTAGTGCGGTGATGGTTATTTGCATATGATAAGTTACTTAATACATAACTGTAAAAACGGGCAACCCCATTTGCTCTCCTGTCCAAATTGAGTATGCAAATAAGATTAACAGGTATTTTATAGATAGGATTCGTCTTCAGTTGATTTTGTTTTTTCGGCTTTCATAAACAACACTGATTACACCATTCTTCAACAAATTGTAAATATTGTTGTCATTTTGCAAAACTATAAAAATTATACATCAATATAGCAGGTAAGAGTGTCAGTTGTTTTGGTTAGCAGCACACGTGGCTAGAAGCAGATGTAGTGCTGCTTCTGCTTCGAGAATAAGCCATGTATCTAAAATCACTAATTTTCTATGAGAAAAAGTTCATATAAGCAAGAGCCTTTATATTATCAAAATATAAGATCAAAGGAAGAACAAGACAAAAACAAAAAGCTGAATCTTAGCGTGGGGTACTGAAAAAAATAATTATGAACAGATTGAAGAACAACAGGGCGGTGAGAACGGAAGAAGCTGCACTGCCTGCCGAAAGTATTTGGAGCGCCCAGCAATTTGCGTGGCACTTTATATCATTCATTCCTTTCCCGAAAAAGAATTACTACTTCAGACCCCTACCCCTAGAACAATGTTCATAATTTAGACAAATATCGTAAAAATCGCACAATGGTTCCTCCTGATCCTCTAAACCACCTTATAGTAAACCAACATTGTTCCGTAGGGGAGAGGCAAGTGACTGACTCTGACCCTTGCAAACTGACGTTAGTATTCCAAAACATTTGGCAGGCATTGTATGAGGAGTACATTGGCATGAAAATATTAGGCTTGTATGAAAACCGCTGCTTTATTAGAATTATTTTATATGACAAATTGCAATAAATTTAAAAAATATAGCAAAGGCGTATCAAAATTTAGATGAGCTCAATGTAGCCTTTCAGATGACATAAAGGACTACATTTCTATTAAACATATCGATAATGTTGAAAAATAACCGTTATTTTTTTAGATTTTCACTTTTTAGAGCGTTGTTATTGAGGTTTCAACTTTCATTACAAGGTATATGTTTTGCTAATGTCATCAAAAAAGCTGCATTATACAAATCCACTCTTGTTTTGCAGCAGAATTTTTTCTCCTGTATGATCTTGATTAGCTTGCAAAACAATTCAGTTTCACCGTTTTGGAAAAATCAAGAATAGCCAGCCTGAGCCCCAATCTATCAGCTCTTATGATTAAATCCAGTTAACAGTGAAACATAGTAATACGAAATGCACAATTTGCGATTCAACATGGGTAGCATTTTCGGTAATACTTGGCTGCATTTAAATGAGCCAGACCCAAAAGAGTTAGTTTGAATTGGTTGTGAAATAGTCTTTCACTTCAAAGTGCACATAACCAAGGTCAAATCTGCGGGGTTTCTTCTTGAAATAAACTTCTCTGATATGTTATTATGCAGTTTCTTTGCGACTGATGGCAGTTACTATTAAAATAATATGGTTACCGAAGAAACATCTTCGGCTTGCCTTTTGGTCTCGATCAAAGATTTCTTACTTACTCAAGGCAGTGTTTCAGCAAACGTATTTTGCCTCATGTTTAAGAAGGTTTTGTGCTGTTTGCTCCCGTTTTTTCACGGTATTTTGAATCGTGCTGTTTTGCATTTAGCATATTGCTTTGCACTTTACAATAATCATCTGGCAGAAGTTTTCTTGAGAACTAAAATCTTTGATATGCACGCCGAAAAAGATTAAAAGAATGCTTCTCCGTATGGTTTTGAAAACTTTAAAAACTTAAGGGCTTCCAGAGACACTTCAATTGTGTAACAGATTGTTTAACAGCTATTTTCGCAAGACCAGAAAAAAGGAAAGATAAAGTTTGCTGAAAGTGGACGCTAAATGTCATAACCTATTTGGTGCTCATCAATTATTCGTGAGTTTCAGTGTTCACTGGATTTTGATTGCTTATTATTTATTGCCCTAATCCAGGGGTGTCCAACATACGAAATGTCCAACAGGGGTGTCTACTAACATAATCTGTGGTACGTGCGAAGTCAATAACTTTTTTCCTTGAATTTATTGAGTATATATGTCTATGGTGCTTGAGTATATTTTTATGATTCATTATTAGGTGTACTTTCTAATTCTTGGGAATACTTTTTCATCTTTAGGCATACCTTCTCATTATTGTAAGCAAGCGTTTCTATAATGAAGCTGAACAGAAGAAGTAAAGGTACAATCTAAGCATACAAAGAAACGTTTAAAATCTGTCTTCGCACGTCCTCCACCAGTTTAATGTGTGTTGTGATAAAATTTTTGCAAACAAGAAAATTTTAGCATTTCACATTGATAGTTTTTTGTGTAACTGTTTATGTAACTTTTTTATGTTATTTTCATGTAACTGTAATTATTAATCCATTTACTGTTCAATGTATAATTTGCCGATGATAAACATGAGTATTCATCTGGTCCGCCTGTGCAGTAAGTTTTTGTCTATGACCCACCAATGGAAGAAGTTGGGCAGCCCTGCTCTAATCGTATTTGTGCCAAAGAGCCTTTTATTTTTATTCTTTGTCAACCACACAGCGGAAAATCCCAACCAGCGTTTCTGCGAAGGCACTGAAGAGCATAAGGGATATTTGACTGTTATTAATTTCATTTCGATTTGATCCTCTTCGCTCCTCGGCACGTTTATGTTTCAAATGTTAGTTGGCAAACTGAAACCAGTAAAAACCAAACTCCACATTAGAATGTTTCAGGGTCGCCTGGAGTTATTAACGATTGTTGGTAAACGTACATGTTGTCAGATGTCAGAACCACGTTTTTAGAAACAATATGATTGCCCAAGAGATGGACCAAGAGGTGGACCAGGAGGTGGACCAAGAGGTGGATCAAGAGATGAGGCAAGAGGTGATGCAAATTCCTTTTTTTCGACTACTTTATTCGACTTTTTATTCGTCTCTTTTATTCATAGTTCCTGACTCTCCCGACCACTCCATTTGAGAGATTTTGTCCCAATCCCAAGAGAGTCCGTCGCGTCACGTTACTTTTTATGTCGGCTGATGAATGCAGTGAACAATCGGAACATAGCCTTTCCTAAGGGAAATAAGCTGGGGGCAAGCCTTTCTTTATATAAAGAGGAGGGCAATAGCCTGTTGTTTAAAACAATAAAAGCAAAAGTTAAAACAATAAAAGCCCTTTTTAATTTCAACACCATTTATTACGTCAGAAGTAACAACTGAAGATGATTCCTTCAGATAAGATGGAACAGATTGACATTTACTGCTGAAGATAACACATTTAGTAGATGTCTCCTCTTTTCATTATTTGCAAGGAAAAATGCCCATTTACTACTTACAATTTATAACCTCTTCTGTTTTCTTCACAATACCCTGTCAAGGTCTTGTAAACAATCCACTACATTTTTCAAATCTTTTGTACGAAATCTACATTTCACTTTCAAAGAAGATATATGAAAAAAAATCGATTGAAGGTATTTGCCAGCCCATCGATCTCAAATTGCTTTTCACCGTAACAGTTTCTCCCGCCTAGAATCTACAGGGTCTGTCATTTTTGGTCACTGAAAACTAGCTTTTCCTAAAGGCACTTTTTGCTAAACGACACGCATTCTAGGTCAACGGTTTATCAAGACACAACCAAAACATGTCTTCAGTTTCAAAGTAAAGTGTAAAATAGAGCTAGCAACCTTGTTCTTGACTTACCTTTCTGCGATGTCGGCGCTTTCACTTCAGTTGAAAGCAAGCTACACGGACATCCGCGAATTGGTCGACAAAGCTCTTTTTCCTAAGTGTACGAGCAATTAGCAAAAATGAAAGGCTTTCCGTGCTGACAAAAATGATTTCTGCGTCGCAAACAGTAGAGAATCTGGCACATGGCAGACAACATTTGCAAGCAGGAGGGAAACAAATGGCAATTTTTCAAAAAAACTAGCACAATCCTCAAGGACAGGTGATCGAAAAATAACAAAATCTTTTGAGACCTTTATTGAAACTGGCTGATAGCTGATAGGGCACTCGCAGAATGTTTCATGATCTGATATTTGTCCGAAATGTTCTCATAATACGAAAACAAGACAGGAATATTGCCAAAAAATATTTGAGCAAGTGTCTAGATTTGGTCACATAAGAAACAAATTTGTAAACAATCTTTTGATTGTACAAAACTTGTAAATGGCTTTGAAAAAAGGAAACATTTAGTAAACAAAAGCTTCTCATCTGACACTCTTCAGAGTTTAAAACGTCAGAAGATAGATACATAGATATGTTCTGACGTTTTAAACTCTGAAGAGTGTCAGACGAAAAGCTTTAGTTTACTAAATGTTTGCTTTCTCCAAAGCCACAAACAAATTTTTATTAGAATTGCATGAACAAAACAGATAAGAAGCAAGAAATAGGCAAGACATGCTCAAGACATCGATCTTTTATGTAGAAATTAATGGTGATGACAATAAAAGTGTAAGAATCAAAATTTATGGAACAAGAAACGGCACTTACTTATCCCTGTGCTGTGACTGCTTTCCTGTAGACGAATAACTTTCTGCTACCAAAATCGAATGGTAACTCTGAGATTTCTGTGTAGCCGGATTCTTAACTGATCTACATCTGCACGTGCATTAGACACAGCATATAGTGTGAAGTATCTGTTGTTTCGCTGGATTTTTTAATCGCAGGATCGAGAACAGGTGGCTCATTCCCAACGTCACTTCACAAACACGTACAGGGGCGCCGTGGAAGTTGAATAATTTTTGGGGAAGGGGAAGTGGGTGTTGGTTAAACAAATATATCCTAAAATTCCGAATTCCTATTAATTTAGGAAATAGCAGTGTTTCCTAAATTTTCCGGTTTTCTACGGTGCTGTGGCACCCCATACCCCCCAAAAGCAGCGCATGTTTACTTAACGACAAATGTGATTGACGCTAGAAAAGCTTGCTTATCGACCCACAAAAATAGATAAAATTTCCTTAGATTAAATAAATAACGAGTCGCTAGATACAAAGTAAATTATTTTTTGACAGATATTACCATTAACCGAATCAATTTAAAGACTAGACACAATGCGATGCGACAAAAAACCTGTCGCAAAGAGAGAAGGCAGGCAGAAGGAAATTAGCTAAAAGGCTATTTGATTTCTCCCATTCTTTGGAAGATTACTGAAGAAGTCTGAAGAAGTCTGTAGAAGTCTCAAGAAGTGTGAAGAAGTGTGAAGAAGTTTGAAGAAGTCTGAATAAGTCTTAAGAAGTTTGAAGAAGTCTGAAGAAGTTCGAAAAGGTTTGAAGAAGTCTGAAGAAGTTTGAAGAACTCTGAAGAAGTTTGAAGAAGTCTGAAGAAGTTTGAAGAAGTCTGAAGAAGTTTGAAGAAGTCTGAAGAAGTTCGAAAAGGTTTGAAGAAGTCTGAAGAAGTTTGAAGAACTCTGAAGAAGTTTGAAGAACTCTGAAGAAGTTTGAAGAAGTCTGAAGAAGTTTGAAGAAGTTTGAAGAAGTTTGAAGAACTCTGAAGAAGTCTGAAGAAGTTTGATAAAGTCTGGAGAAGTCTGAAGATGTTTGATAATATTTACAAGCATCTTAGTGCGATCGGACTTCTAGCCAAACAACAACCAAAAACTAACCAATTATTAACCACAGGGGTTCTTCAACGTGCAGTTTTAAAACATTTTTGTTCTGTTTTAAGGATTTTACTATAACGAAAAAAGAAGATTCTTTTACTATCATGAATAGAACTTTCAACTATGAAATAAGCAAATATTAAGAAAGATGACGCTCGAATTAAAAAAAATACGTTTTGGGAAAATTATACGTATAGAATGAAATTCGATTGTAAGTAAATATAATGTTTATAAAACTTCACTATCATTTTTCGTTTTTGAGTCTCACACACAAAGCAATGGCGTACCAGTTAAAAAACTAACAGTCCCAGACCTTTAGGGACCTCAGGAAAAGTGTTTTCCGTGTTATGATTTCAAGGGGCCTCAAGCCTGTATCATATATCCGTCGAAATGAATGATTTACTAGGTTTTGACTAGCATTATATGTTTTATCTATATTGTTCTACTTATGCTTATAATTGGGGGAAGAGAGGGGGGGGGGGATTGAGGAACAACCGACCAGCCTAACCATTTATACACACCACCATTAATTGAACAGTTTCTTGATAAATTACGCGGAAGTAAGATTATTTTATTTTTAAGTTTTTTCTCGTCTTTTATGTTACTGCTTGTTGTACTTGCAAAAGTTAAGACTATTTGTAATGTTTAAATTTTCAATTGAATCTGTCTACATCAAAAGATACTTAGTTCCACTGAAATAGGGCATTAACTATCATAAATTTAAGATTTCTCTCTAAAATAAAAGTATGTTCAAATATACAAGAATCAGCTAGAGAGAGCTAGAGGCCGTAGAAGTCTTGTTTTGTTTTGATTTGTAATAAGAAAAACGATTTTGAGGTCACTTGATTTCTGTTGCTTCAGTCAATTTACGCTGTGATCTCGCAGTTTATACAAAAAGTTTTAGATTGACAAACGTTGGAACAACTATAAATTTTGTAAAAATAGTTTTTTTGGACAAAGCTTTGTTCGAAGTTTTATCACGTGGAATGATTTTGCACTTAATGAATTAAAATCAATGCACAATTGCGATTCCAAAAAGAACTTGTTCGCTGTTATTTCTACACCAATTGTAACGGACCACAAGCGCAACTCGACCTGAAGAAATCCAAATTTATGGCAACATATTTGGTGCTCTACATGGTTCCGTTATAGGCCTACTTTTTTAAACCTTCATGCAAATGGCATAAAATGATGCCTTCTTCCTGTCAGTCAATACAATATGCCGATGACACTGTAATCTGTGAATTATGAGGACTTTCCAAGTTACCGTACGAGACACTTTTGATGAACTGAATGATATTCTGATAGATTTGATATCTGATCGAGCAATAATTATCTGGAATCAACAGTATCCAACTCAAGCTTTATCAGAACAACAACCATTTACTCAAAGAAATTGTATCAAACCGCTTTGGGAAACGATCAATCTTACGAAATATTGAAAGATTTTGAAGCTAAAAACAACTGGAGAAGTAGTTAATACTATCAAAGATCGTCTTTACGATCGTGTCCATCGGTTCTCACAAAGTTAAATGCTAACAAACTGGATGATATAAAACGACAGGTGCAAGTGGAAACTAATATTTAAAGCTATAGACCATGAAAAACTGCCCAACTATCAAACAGATAGAAATTAAAACTACGGGAGGCATGCTTAACAATAGGGGGCCAGTAGCAGAATGCTCCAAAAAGGATTTCACAATTCAACATAAATCCATCGAATGGTCGACACGAAGCACTCTTTTTTGCAAAAAATCATTAGTCGATTTTGGTACGAAATATTAAATCATAGTTTTTGAACCGTTTGCCATTCTTTCATACTGTGGCAGTGTCAGTTCCTGCAGAGCATGATACGCTGAGATTTAGGTCTTAGATTTATGTATTTTGAAATATGTGAATAAGCCCTACGCTCAAATAAGCTCCAAACAAAAAATGCCAACTTTTGCGTTTTAATAAGCTCCCATATTAATATCTTGGACTAAAATATCGTTTTGCATTTGATTTATACTTTGGCTCAATATTTGAGGATGACTATTTCAAGTATAATTTTAACAAATGACGTGAACTTGAAAATTGAAAAAAGCAAACGTGCTATTTGAATGAGACAACGAGAAGATTTTTATAAGCCCCAATCCCGCATAAGCCCCCTCGAATAAGCCCCCGTTGGGGATAATTCGAGAATTTACGGCAAGTAACAATCAGAGGATATTTCATACTGCTCATCTAGTGTGTAAAAAGCGTACAATGAAGTCAAGAAAAGGAACAGTGACTGTTGCCGCAAAGAATGGAACTTTCATGCTAGAAACTACTCGGCTCAACCCCTGACTTAGCCCTGAATTAAAGACGCCGGATTGGCTTTCACTCCAATTGGCTTTCATTTCGGATAGGTTTTTCGAACAGGAATTTCAGTCACACGAATTCAGATAACCCTTGAACGGTGAATCCAATCCAGCGTCGTATAACTCTGGCCTAAATTTCCATAAACACATCATCAATTACGATTTCAATTACACATCTTCTAAACATTATATTCAGGTAAGTGAGCATGTATTGATGCTCCCCCAAGTGAGCGAGCATATATTTAAATCTCCCTAGGTAGGAGACTTAAAGAGTAAGTATGAGGTGGGCTTACATTCAGGCATCATTTACCCAAAGTCGGAGATTCTGCTTGGCCTGCTACTATGGCAAACATCCCAACAAAATGCTGGTCTGCAAATATACATGATTGAAAATATTCAACGGTATTGTCCCGCTACTTAGGCATTACTTGATTTCGAATTTAAATGTAGTTTCTGTAATTTCACGCTGTTTCTTTGTCTTTACCAAATTTTGCCTTTTTTTAAGACCGCCATATGAAAATTAAAAAATATTCTTTCTGGCATAGAGTTCCCTGTCGCTTTTAAAAGATGAGAAAATATCCACATTTGGTATTTACGATTTCATTTTAAATACACATACATGAGAACAGATAGAAATAAAACATATTACAATCAAACTAATATTTTAGGACAGTAAACTTTACAATCAGTTATATTTGGTATTAAATCATACGAATGTTACTATTTTGTGATTTGTTCTTTTATCTTAATGATAAGGTCCTTAAAAGAAAAGTTATCTTGAGCTGAATAAAGCAGTGGGATCTGAAAACAATGCTTATATCGAGCGTAAAGGAATCCTGGGTCGATTGATCTTTCGAGTATCTTTCGTGCGGAGCATGTAGACTTTATAAGATAGCTCACTCCATCCAGTCAAAGCTTGGCAACAATTAAGATGAAATTTTGTGCAACTTTAATACAAACAAAAGCATTACTATCTTGTTGTGTTTGTCTTGTGGATAATGTCACTTGCTGTAGATGCATCGGCTTTAGTTGTTTGTTTTAGTACAAAAAACTTCAGGTCATAAAAACTGACAGTCAGTTTTGAATTCTGATGAGGGAATAGGTAAGAAAGCTCATTCTTCTCACCATTCAAGTCAATTTACTTTTCATATCTACAGTCATACCTATTGTCGCATCTACATATCTCTTGTCATAGCATTTCACCGGCGGTATGATATGAGACACAAAAAAGGCAAAAAGCAGGTTAAAAAAACGAGCCATTAAGAGGTGAAGGAGGAGTTGGTTTCTAAGACTCTTAATGCAAATATTTCGCCTGGATGTCATATAATCTCTTTCAAAGGAGTTCGGCTTGAAAAAATTACCTTATGATTTAATGAGAATTCTTCCATGTTTTGGATAACAATTCCCCAATGGGAATTCTCCAATTGCTTTTTCTATTCGGAAATATTCGGAATTATTTGAGTCATCTTCTCGTAATGAAAAAGCATTCATGATGCTATTTGTCTGCAATTTCCAAACCCCACTGCTTTTAGGCTGATTTTGAAGGATTCGGTCAGCAAGTTTTTCTATTTTTAGTATAATTCAAACAAACAAGTGCTCACTTAAGGGAACCTTCTAGTGGCAGTCCCCTGATTTTTTTCTTGAAAGAGTCAAAGTACAATTTCATGAAAAATACGTTGGTTGTGTTTATCAAGTATGCTTGACTAGCCCGGAAAATTTAAAACGTATGCATCAGCGCTAAAGAAATAAGATCGAAAACTGAACTTTTAAAAAATTAAAATGGTATTACTGAAATGGAAAAAGGAATCAAAGGAAATCAATTTCTTTTTCTAGATAATTTTTTTAAAATGGCCTTAAAAAGCAAAAATTTGAAAACATATTTCAGACTTTTGTCTGACACTTTTTGGCAGTTCCAGAAATCATCAAAATCATAATGAAAAAACCGCTATTTTATTGACTGGAGGAATTCATTTTCACCCTTGGACTCCGTTGGTAATGTCTCCAATAGGCATCCGTTGCAATCATGTGCCCGCGTTTCTGATTGGCCTACTTAAATCCACAACAAGTTAAATATTTCTTTGCTTTGAGTTTTCGATCAATACTCGTTTTATATACTGAAGTATGGCTTAAAATGCTTGCTTTTTTCAAAGGCAAATTTAAATTTTTTACCGCTAAAAAATTGTTTGTAACATGATTTTTTATGTTCCTTATTGGAAATATATTTAATTAAAAAGGGAAAAAATAACAGTGTCGGCACAGGATAAAAAGAAATTGTTGTAAAAACATTTTTCTTCAGTAGTGCATACAATCAATGGTAGAACACTTTTGTCGTTTCTACCTTTCTAAGCTCCGTCTTATATTGCTTGGTGAAAGAAAAGAGAAATATATCTATCGATCGCAACCAGGCAACAAACTCCAAAGAAAAAAGGTTACTAACAAGAAAGATTCAACGTTCAATAAAGAAAAACCTATGTTCTGAAGATTGTCCCCTCACAACTGAATTCATACAGCGACAGTCCAATGTGAAGGAGGAAATAAATTATCATGGATTATCGGTTACTGAAAATAGTACAACTATTTACAACTGCTTTACAACAGTGCTATTCATCATTGGGATTTGTAGCAACAACCTATATCTTGCAAGATCCATTATCGACGTTACATACTGACAGAGACCACGGAACAATGCTGAAGTTGTGACGACGTTTCCCTGGATCTGTAATTTTTCTTTATATTATTACTTCAATTCCAATATATTAATTTACTGTAAACTTCCCGAGCTCTACTCTACGAAGTAACTATTGGGCATAAACTTCTGGAAGAACTCCAAAAGCACGGTTTATAGCTACCAGCAGTCTTGTGTACCAGTGTTCACCTTGCTGAATCTGGTATTTATACGGGAAGTCAGTTAATTCAAACAGATATCGCCATGGTGCAAAACTCAAATGTGCTGTCCTATAATCTTCCGTCATTGCGTAACAGGAGGCTAGCATGCCATTGACTAAAATTGTCCCTTCTTCTGTCAAAGGGGCGAATGCTCCTCTAAGTTTTTGTAATTTCACCCAGAAACTCGGGAATTTATTAATGTTGTTCCGTTCTCTGCTAATACTTTCACGATGTTGCCAACTACAACCTTTTCAGCAAATATTGTCTCAAAGTTTACACCATCTTTTGATGCAATCAGAAGATGCCTCCTTGTTAACTGAAGTTTCCTGCGTGGGTTATCTGTCTGGATTTCTATGTAATTTTTGATGACGACATTCGGTTTTGCATCCATAAACATAACAACTCTACTGTAAACTAGGTCTCCAGAAGATGAGCGAGTCAGCACCTTCTCGCCAATTTCCAATTCATCGATTCGCTTTGCTTTTCCGTTAGACGCTATAACGGTTGCACGGCCAGGGAAACAGCTGCTGGTTTCCTCTACCGCATCATCTACGTAAAACCAATATAGGATTGTTAATCGATAAGTAATAATTGAATTCGCAGTTCTAGAGGATATCTAAAGATTTCGCTATCTTTTTACTAATCAGCAACGAAATAAAATGAAATGATTGAATAAAGTGTGGTGATGTAGTTCTTAACAGTCTGCACACATTAACATGTCGATAATTAGGACATGTGTGTTAATGGGGGTTCAGTGTGAAAAGAAATTCCAGAAGAAGTAGTGTGAAATTGTAAGAACAATGGCAGTCATCGATTGCGCACAGGTCACCTTTACTTCAAAAAATTGACTTTCTATTATCTTTTGTAAGAGTTTTGTTTATCATAGAGAAAACGGACGTTTCCATGCAGTATGCGCCTTTTAAATTATCTGTTTCCACGTGGCCCTCAGAAAGGACTTTCAAAATCATTTTGATTAACATTTGTTTTATAAATGTGTTATTACGCTAAAAATGTAAAGAGAAGTAAATGTGAAGTTTCAAATTCTCAGTTAAGACTTTGGCTAAATTAACATGTTGTTAGCCAAAGTAAAAGTGTTAAAGATAGGTTAAAGGTACATTATGAGCGCAATAATAGTCTTATGATGGCTACATCTTGTGTAATACTAACAAGTTTATCCTTTGGCAAAGTAGTCACTAGTCTTTAAATCGCTTCTCCGTGAAACATATACCGAAAATGTCTCCAACGCAACACCTATTGCTGTAGTTAACGACATTTGCAGTCAAATTGCGAATGGCAATTGAATTAGATCACAGATATAGCGTAATTAATCTTATTCGACATGTCATGATCAAGACTGAAGCTCATTGGATCAAGCTTGTCGGCCGCCATTTTGGCATTTTGGTCGAATTGGCAACAATACAGGAAGAGATTTCGAGTCACATGCACCAATCTCATAATCGTTTAGTTGTATCTGCGATTGATCCCTTTACATCAATGAGGCTGGTTTTATTAGAAACAAAGACATGATGATCCTCCTTTTTGTTCGAAGTTAGTAAATAAGAAGAAGTGACAGTTATGTCTGGCAGATTCATGCGGCAAATGACACTGAAACAACGATACTATTCATATTAAGTTTGCAACAGTCATCCTTTGATCTGTCGCGCGTTGTGACAAAATACACTTTTATAAAGCTAATTTGAAATTCTTTCAATTATATACATACTTGGCTACATAAATTTTAATCCACATTTATTCACATCAAATTCTCTTTTCGTGAACCGAACGTCTTGTTCAACTTACACTAAGACTGTCCGGACAACAAAATTGAGAAAGTGATGATGATTACTCTTGGCCCTCAGTTGAAGTTGATTGATTAAAAAAGTGATTATATTTTATGATCATGGTCACAATCATGGATATTTGCGTCTTTAATTCGATATCTTTATTGGCAATTATTGCTTACAAATCGCTGCTTCTCCTCAAGTTTCGACCCGGATCAACAGGGGGTTTCCTCATGGGATTCATTTAGGTACAAATGGTATTCATAAGATAAGCCTTGACGTACAAAGCTTCATGATGGGACGAAAACGTGGAAACATAAAACATCAAACTAAACATGCGATTGTGTGATCATCATCAAAGTGTGCAACAAGGAATCTACAGTGTACTATCAACCAGAATCGAACATTGAATTCTAAGTTTAAAAAATTACAAAACAAATGCATGTTTTTTTATTGTCTAATCAAGAAAGACATGTTAATACAAGGCATTTCCTCATGATAGAACTTCTGTAAAGCGGTTCTTTGAATATGGTGCTCTGTCACTTATTGGGGAACTTAAACAGTCATGTACTTGCGTTTCTGATTGGCCTATATCGATCCATAACTGGGTAAAAATATTTCCTAGCGTAGTGCTTTGATCTATGTTCTGAAGTTTTATACTCCGAAGAGTGTCAGATGAAAAGCTTTAGTATGTCTCAAAATACTTGCTTTTTTGACAACCATTTTTAAATTTTGTGCCACAAGGAGATTGTTGAATATGGTTGTATAGTTCTTTCAATTCAATTTAGAATCGTTGTCACGATAATTTTTAGTCTACTTTGCCCAATTTTGGCCCTATGACCCCGAAACCACTGACAATCATGCAGACATTCATTGCGATAATTCAAGTTCTGATTGAAACGATTATAATTTGCAATAGGTAATTGTCTATTGAAAATCAGGAAGTTTTATATATTTTAATGGCTAGCATTTGCAAACATGGTGAATTGTGAGCCCTTATACCGGAACGCAGTTTGCAGATAAGAGCAAAATTCTATTAGTTCAATGCACCAATGAGGCAGTGCAAATTGTGCCTGCTCAATGTAGATATTAGCTTCAATTCAAATAAAATTGCCTTAAAATCTAAGCTGCTTGGCGTGCCTTACGATTATCGCTTGCTAAAATTATCAATAGACAAATCTTCTTGTTACGTTTTAGAGACAAAAAATCAAAAGGAAGTTCTTTCAATGCTATATATTATCATTTTGTCGTTTCGATAAGTTGTTTTAACTTTATATTGTAAAAGATGCTAAGTGCTTAATTACACAAGACTAAGTATCTGCATACTACTAAGTGCTTAATTGCACCATAAAACGCTATAACACTCAAACTAACAACCTAATAAATGAATGAGAATAATTTAAAAACGCATTTAAAAACGGCATTTAATGGATAGAAAGTAGAAGGATGTATGCTTTTTAAGCATGGAAGAAGACTAGATCCATTCCTTCTTCTCGTTTTAAATATGCATGGAAAGAGCAATGCAAGATTAGCATAACCGCAGTAGGCTTCCTTTGAAGAATTAAGGGTTTATAATTCATTTATATGAAACCTTAAAAGAAGAAAGGAGACGAAGAAATGAAACTTTTGAAAAGTAGCAGAAGATATAGCTGTTGTTAAGATGCAAAGTTGGCAATGATGCAAAGATAAAGAGTTCGGTTTTAATTTGCAGAAGGCATATTAGAAATAGAAAAATGGCGAAAATTGGTGATGCGATCATAGAAGGTCGATACAAACTGTAATAGTGGATGCCATGTGTATGAGTAAAGAAGATCTGTTGGCTTAGCAATATGGCGATAGCGCACAGCACTTCTACTTGGTGTTGCCGATTGAACGTACTATTGGAAAACAAGTCAACGAATGGGGTTTCAACCTTCGTTTGCCTTTCTTTTTCTTCGTCATTAAAAAAATTATTCTTTTCTGAACAGTGACTGAACATTTGAAAGATAAAGAACAGATATTTACATTCAAAGTATGGTGGAAATGGATTTCGTTCACTGATCTTAACAAATCATTAGAAGGAATGTTGCTCACTACATTCATTGGGGTTGGGTGTCCCAAGTTTTTTGCACTTAAATAAAAATACACGCCCTAAGGCATTATTGACCAAAATGTACCTTTTCACATTCCCCAGATTTCCTTTTTCTTATCACTGTACGTCTTATTGGTTAACCTTAGATTCGAGAGTGGGCCTAATTCGTTGTAATACCTACAAGTTTCGCAAACATCGATGACTGCCTGTTGCTGAGCTGCTGCAAAAAATTTCAAGCGACCTTTTATGTGGTCGAGTTGAAAAGGATAAAAATTAATTTTAACTTTGTTTGTTTTCTCAAAACGGCTTATGGCTTTGTCATGAGTTTTAGTGATTTGAAGAGTAAACTCTTAATTCATTTCACATCAAATAACAATCAAACTGGCCAGCTTTATCGATTAGCTTAAGAACGTAATAACGTCTAAGAGACAGATCAAACGACATGCTCTAAATGTTATTGTTGATTAAGACCACGTAAAATTGCCTTCATGGTGGCCCGTCAATTTTTGATATTTTACAGAATGATGAAAATGCACATAAAAGGAAACATAACTGGAAATTGAGATGATATCTCATTCGTAATCCAGGTAAAGGAATTTTCTTTATTCTATATGGTGTTTTTACGATTCTGGGACGGCTTAGACGTAGGTGGGGGTCTGAATCGAACAGTGTTGTGGCCTTCCTCTTGATGTGACCAAAGCTCATGAGTCCTGCATCTGGAATTGCAGAGAGCAGGCGACTTCCCTCACTCTTGGTGAAAGTTTGGTCATGTCAGGGAGACGAAAGTACGGTGCATGTGGGTTTTACCGCTGAGTCAACTCTAATTCTCTAAGACTGCAGAATATCTAATCTAAAGTACAGAACATGCCAATAATATGATATGCCTATATATGATAGCAAATGAAGTTTTACTTACCTTGCTAGAAGATTTAAAAACAGAAAAAACTTATGTTTACAAAAGCATATAAAATTAACCTCACCTCTTTTACACGAAACATGAACATGGCCATCCAGATATGCAACCCAGTCAAATTCTGCTTTGAAATAGGCCAAACTTGCTAGCGCACCGTATTTTTTTCTGTCTCGGTCTGAAGTTGTAATGTCAATAGCTCTGCCCTCGTAGTGTAGCGAGCGTGGTGGGTGTTCCCCATCTTCATCCCAAGCCTCAATTACTCTTACTTTTACTTTATTATGCCATTTAACACGAACGTATTTTGCCAACTTCTTGAGAGCTCTTTCGCACCGCTATGGAAGAAGAGTATATGTTTGTTACGACAATCGTACCTGTTGCAAGCATTTTAAGGAGTCTGTAACAATAAATAGTGGAACCTAAAAATCATACTTCATGCCTACAAACATTATCAGGGATGTTTTGGCTACGGAGGACAAACTGTAAAATCCCCAAAAAAGAAACAAGCGGATCCACAAATAGACTGAACTGAAAAAATTGACTGAAATGAAAATATAGAGCTTGTGACAAAAACGAACAGTTTTTCTTAATGTCCTTAGGGCATCTATTTTCAGGAGGAATATTTTCGACAATTGTCATAACACACAGCGGAACAAACGACCTGCGTTCAATAAGTGTGTCAGAAACAAATAGACAATGGATAATTTGAAAAGGTGTTTTTGGAAGTTTACAATCTAAGGTAAAGCTAGCCCCTAAGCATAATGGGAATGGGGGAACAACTTTTAAAAACTCCTATCTCAAATTCCTTTTAAGAAATTTATATCGATGTAACCAAGGATAAAAGGATACGTTTAACAGGGCGTGTCGAAGGGGATCGAAAATATGATAAATTGACTTTACTATCAGTTGTGTGGTTGACCAGTCTGTGAGGAATCCTGAGCAGTAATTGTCCATAAAAACGACTATGTCCAATTCAACAAGGATCTTTCACATTTTCACGATAATTAGGTTGAAAGTAAATGGGTGGAGTTTTGAATGTTTTCTTTCAGAAATACACAAGTTCATTTGGTGTGCATCATTATACCTTGGTGCATTAAAGGGACTGAAACGCTGCCTAATTTGGTGGGAGAGCATCGATGCACCTGTGTGTTGAAGTCTTTATATATAATGACTATGAAGAGAAGGTGTTGATGCTGTATAAGGTAGATTTAGCAGCTACAAATGAAAGTTATTATTGTTTCCAAATTCAGCATCTGTAAATCCAGTCAATCGTTAAACCAGAATTAATGTTCTTGTTGCTGTGTATCTGTGCACACAAGGTAATTGTACAGGGTATTTTCTATTGCTGCATAATTCTTGCAAGATACATCAAGCAAAGAACAGTTCCATTATGAGTTCAAAGATACTTACTTCCTTATAAAGCAACGATGTTTAGCGCTAGAGTTCAAAGTTCTCGGGGAGGCCAGAGGCACTTTTAGTAAGATTAGAGGGAAAATATACAAGAGCTGGTTTACAATGTGGCATGATTTTTTTAAAGGATCAAAAGTGAGGTTTTGGATGAAAAGTGTATCACGTTGACTTCTAGAAAGCTGGGAAGTTTTAACGTTTGGGAGTCAAAAACGGGTGGCTGTCCCAATGCAGTCACTAAATTGTGATAAACAGAAAAGAGGTTACGCATATCACGTGTCGTCTCTTCTTCAACAGTTTCTGTTGTTTTTTCTCTGACGACAGTAGTATGACAAGGATGCTGGGAATGCAATATGCCGTACTTTACTAAGAACGTGATCGTTTAAAGGACCAATTTTGATATCTATTCATTAATTGCTGAAGATGCTATAGATAACAAAAACACAGGCGTGTTTGAAATAAATCGGTTTTGTATCCAGCTTAGATTGAATAAGCAGTAATGTTTGGTAAATTTTCATGAAAACCGCACAAATATCTTAATTATATGAACCCAAGACAACTGCAAGAACGCATGACTGCAAGCTGAGTCTACGTTCCATAAAATGTGTGGAGTTTACAAAACCTCTTTGAATGCTGAATAATGGGACTAGAATTACTGCTTGATCGCAGAAGACAGAAAGTGTGATGAAGTTTACTTTCCAACATATAATTGTAATAGGTCTAATTAACAAACTGTTAAACCGAATGAAATAATAAGGCAAATTTATTTTTGTTGATCAAAATTGACAGAAAAAATAAGAAGCATAGTCATTTTTCTATTAACTATCATTACAATGATCTGTCAGTTGTCAAATAAAGAAAAGACAAGATTAATCCATTCTAACGTCTTCACTGTTTAAAGACTGTTTGGAATCGATCTACACACAAACAAAAAAGCCGCCATTGTGTAGACAGAAGGAGTTCATTCTCTCTCTTGGACTCCAGTGGTAATTTTTTTTCAGGCACGTTTTTTCAGTGATTGGTCAAATATACCGGTTTTGTCTTTGCATTTTTTTCTGATTGGCCTATTTCGATCCACAATTGGGTATATATTTGTCATCATGTTCTTTCGGACCTTTATTCTGACGTTTTATGCTCTGAGGAGTGTCAGACGAAAAAGCTTTTAGCCATTATGATGTAAAATGTTTGCTTTTTCAGAGCCATTAAAAAGACTTTATCAGTTGAACGAGAAACAAACGCTTGGGAGCTTTGTGCCTCCATATATTGAACTTTATATTCAAGTCTTATGTAATATTAAATCTAATATTAAAGTTTTCCTTTTAACTTAACTTTATTTATTTTGCTTCATGATGTTAAAATATATATTTGAAAATGATAAAATTGGAAAATATTGTATCTCTGTGATTGGCTTAGTCTTTTTGGGGATAAGGTTCTAGATTATAGAGAAGCATTGTATTCTAAACTTATGCAGTGTCAAGTCTCTCTTAAAGTAGGAACATGCATTGTCCCATTTGGCAGATAAACATTCAATTTAACAATATTTTCGTACGCAAAGAAGTAGCAGATTTCATAACTAATAGAGAAGCTCTCCTTCTTACGGTATGGGTAAAACTATTCAGGTGAAATGTTTCAAACACATTTCAGACGCAAATTTCAACTTGTCATACACAGAATTGTTTACTAGCGCTGAACTATTGCCCTCGATTTTCAAAAGGCCAAACTAAGGGTCACATGTTTCAGGGACTGAGCAGGTTTGGTCTGACTAAATGCTATGATAGCGTTGTGTTTGTATCTACGTAGCATCCGGAGGTACTTTTTAGGACAGTGAGAAGCATATGCTTATCGAGCAGTGCCCTGGTCCTTCCTCTCAATGCGATTCCTACGCCTGCAATTACAGAGACCGGCGACTCTCCTCACATGGGTGAAAGTTTGGTCAAGCCAGGAACTCGAACCGCGGATCCTTGTGTCTGTAGTCAGCGCCTCTAACAACTGAGCCATCCTTGCACCTAACAGCTATGATAGTTCCAATAGGATTCATCAAAAGCATGCAGAAAACTTTGTTCTAAAGTTCAAATCCTTGTAGAAGCTGCCTCCAGAAGACGAACACTTCATTATCTATCTGTTTATATCGCATATAAATGAAATTACTGTTTTACTGGTTCGTCTTTAAGTGCTAAATGCCATTTTTGCAGGAATTTACAAACTTTAGTATTTAGAACAGGACGAATCTATGCTGCTGAGGTTTAAAGCAACTTACATTCATCCTATTCTGTACACCAATGCGTATGTTACCCATTACTTATATAACTATCCAAAGAAACAGCTGCACGTTTCGGAAAAGATATGCTAAATCCACAATCAGATGATATTTCTAGATATCGTCTTCAAGTTTCGTTTTTCATTGCTAGCTGTTTGGGATACAGATATCTATAGACACAGGGCTTCTCATTTCGTGTGTAATTATTTTCCTAAGAAATCAAATTCCAAGTCGTGCAGCTCTGCTGGTCCACGTTGACTAGTTACAACCTTTACACAACTCTGGATAATTGACCCCTACCAGACACAGGATCAATCAAAAACGGTCTTGGGCAGGATTTTCGCCTTAGAAGACGAAACAGCCTTCAAAGTAATGCAAGAACCAGTTCTGCTCTTGGAAATGATATAAAAAAGAGGTTTTTTTGGAATTAAGGTATATAAAGAAGATAAGAGTTTGAGATCAAAAATTAACGTCAGTAAAGGTGACCTAAACCAATGATTAAAATTCTTTGACATTAAAAGTTAAATTTGCAAAGAAATAGGTCAGATTTAAGATCATTGCTCTTTTAGACATCCTTACAAACCAACTACTTGCAAAAACCTTTACGAAATCAGCTCCATTTCGTTTGAGATAATTGGAACATTCGTAGCATACACAATGCAATTCCCATTTTTTCATTCCACTTCGTCGCGCCACTTCGTTTTTCTGAGATGCGACCATCTTTATGGATCGACGCTTTCGTAGCCGCTGATTGTCTATAAATTCTATTAAGGCAATCTACGCTAGAAGAAAGGATTTCTGATTTTATAATGAATTGGGGGAACAAGGCCGTTTTATGCGAAAAACTGTTTATGATTTTGTAGGTGACATTAGGAAAAATCCCCTTAAATGATTTGCTTTTAATGGATAGGAAATTATACACCTACACTTTTTACTGTTATTATCAAAAGAACAATTTACGGTCTTTATCATGAAAGCAAGAGCAACATAATCCTTCTTTTTGACGGATTTTGAGACTTACGGAAATTGATATTTGTTGATCAAATGTTGAGCAATCGGGAAGGTCTACAATCCTACGTAAGTCTCAGATCCATTGTGTTGAGAATGATGATACATATCCCATTCGAATCATTCGTTATTATTTTATAAGGGCGATCAGGAGAAATGTTGTTCAAAAGAAGGAAATTCATTGTCGAAATCTACTGCCTGTGATCTATATACCAGAAATCATGACAATAGATGTGTACTTTTAATGAGACGCTTTCCAAGCTAAGAACAGCAGTTTATGTACTTACAGTTGTAATCTTTCGGACATTTTTCAAATATTTATGTTAAGAGCTGACGTTGATTGGATGGGAAATTAGGGGCATGTCCTGTCATATTGTTTGAAATAGAGTTCACTTCTGCTGGTTGTTCACGTGTCTTTCCGTATAGTAAACAAAGACAACCTGGGTTTTCGTGTTTGAGGAAAAGGTACTCTGTTTGCCCGCGACATTGTGGCAATGTGCAAGGACATAACAGTGAGGAAACAACACCCAACCCACTCACTCCCTTAAACGAAACATCTTGGCTAAAACTGTCACCAGCATTCTAAAATTAGCAATTTAAGAAAACTCGCGCCCGGTAGGGGTGGTGTTTTACAAAGTGAGATCGTGCCTGGTACCCTAACATAGCATCTGGTTGATACTACAATGCATTATACCTACAGTGGCTGGCAGAGGACAATTTGACACGTGAATTGTAAGACCCCATACCCACGTATATTGAATGAATCCAAATCACACAAACCGCGATATCAATCTGATTTCTCCTGTGATTTATCTCCCTGGCATCTGCAACAATTGTGTATTTTACGTGATTTGATTTCTCCGGAGTTTACCGACCCGTTTTTAAACTCTCATAACAAAATTTTACATGAAGTACATATTTGGTCTTATAATACTCAGAATCTTACAAGGTAATAAAAAGAGAACATTCCTTTTTGGCATTCCAATCTCTATGATACGCTCAAGAAAATTTTAGCAAATAAATGGTGTGAATGATCAAGGAACTCTAAGCACTGCGTGTTTTTTCAGTTTCTCGAAATAAACAATGATTATGCATCGTTTTATAACAACGGAAAGAATAAATGGGCTTTTGTCAAAACGTTTTTGCATTTTAAACGGCAAACGCCTAAGGGGGTGTTTCAAGGACCATGCAAAAACCACCTCTGCATTGGTGAGGCCACAGCTTGAGAACGCTTATCAAGAAATAGCATCAACGAATCGATTCCATGTTTTTTCAAGCTTCTGGGTTGACAATAATAAATTTAAACGCCCATGTCGTACTAGGGCAGGACCCCTGCACGAAAATCAGTCTGGCAAAAATTGACAGGCGACCCAACATTCAATAGAGATAGCAGTTGTCAAGAAGGCACAATACCATATGGTCACACCTTCCTATCTTTCTTACTCATTTCATTCAATGTTTCCTAATAAGTTTTCTATAGCTCGAAGAATTCTATCGTTTTAGACCAGTCATTCAAAATAGAAATATCTTCATTCTTACAAAAAATGATAGTCTTTCCTGAGGTTGTCCAAGGATTCGCTTTATCTTGAGTGTGTGATAGACAAAATTGCAGAGTGTTATTATATTCCTTAATTTAGGGTTATTAGAATAAATGGCCATTTATCACCTATTTCATCTTTAATGTCTAAGTTATGACAACATTATCGTGCATTCTACAGCCAGACGAGATACGAACGAACGATCCAGCCGGGGTCTGCATTGAGCCAAATCATGTCCCTTATTATATCGCACCAATTACCCTAGGTAGAATTATTCTCTTATCGAAAAGAAGGCAGATAACAATTCCTGCAACAGTCTGGCGGCTGTTTGCTATGTAACGCCGACGCCAAGAAAATATTTTTCTTGTTATCATGGAAATGGTCTCTTTCTTTCATACAACGAAGCCGGGAAAGTTGTTATTCAGTTTATTTGCCTGAGAATGTTAGCACAGTGTTAGGAAGATTTATTTGCCTAAAAATCTTAGGAAGAAGTTCATTTGCTAGCAGCAGAAGCGGGGAGGGCAACTGCTGATATTGATGAAAAAACCCCATTCTGGGTATACTTTAGAATTAATTGTGCCCACATTTGCGAAGAAAATAATGAATAGAGTATTACTAAGACTTATGTATCAAGCAATCCTCGTCTCGATACCCCTAAACATCCTATTAATCACTGTCTACGGCTGCAAACAGAAACAAATACCTTTCAAGTAACTACAAGGTCACCCTTTGAAAAAATGTACTAAATTGCACTCACTTTGTGCCATTAAACAGATTGGAAGATAGAAGGAGGTACTGCCGAAGCAATCAATTAAGTTAACGATCCAGTTATATGTATATATCGACCATTAATTGTATCCGTGGGAGTGAATTTAGTTTTGGTAGGTTTGGAGGTGCTCCTATGATTTTTCTTTCCCACAGGACGGGATAACGATAAATATATAAACAGGCGACATTTTAAAGATAATAGACGACAGGGGCGTGTTTACAACACACAGGAAATTTACTGATGGAATCGATTTTGTAAAATCATCGAAATGGCTTTACAGCGTTCTAAAACAGCAAAAAATATTCCGTAACTTATAAACCAAGTCTTCGTTGTGACGAAACTGAAAAGTTTATTTAAAAACTTAAAAACGAAAGCTATGCAATCTACGTTTTTAGTGAATATTTCTCTTTATCTGTTACTGCAATACCCCTCTTTCCACGGCAACCCTTAAAACTAGCATTTAAACGAGGTTCATCAAAAGGCTGGATAAGAAACAGGCATTTTTGCTACTGCGATTTGAAAGCGATACACAACTTACAAATCTGAAACCAGGCAGTTTATTAAAGACGTAACAATATTGACTGCGAATGGCTGTGCGACCTCTAATTCAAGAATAAAGTTTAATCGCATTACAGGGCTAGAAATTTAGCTCAAACCAGATACTCTTAGAAAAAGAAAAATTCATCTTCTAGTTTTTATGAAGATAATCCCAAATATCCTTTTTCTTCCTTAATCTTAAGATGATTAATGATACCGAAAATGTTTTGGCCAGAAGAATTTTCGCTAATTAAGTCAAACCAGACATTTTCGCAGGCAGTTTGCTGTCGAAGATAAGGACACAAGGAAAATAAAAAATTGACTACAGCCGTAGGGTCATTTGCTACAGCAGAAAATCAAGACCCTCTAGAGGAACTTTAGACCCAAGGAGAGTTGCAAAGCAAATTAAGATTTTCACATCAGTGTTAGCAAACTCTGGCAAAATGCTTGTGCAAAAGTTTTCCTGAATTTTGCAAAGAAATCACGTCGCGGAAAAGGAACTTCTGGTCACGCATAAACAAGATTTTTGAAAAGTTAGCGGCAATGTTTTTTGGAAGATGGTGCTGTTAGACGAAGGTTAGAAATAAATTTTCCATAGCGCGATACGGTCTTAGGGAATTTAATATAATTTTGAGTCTAAGAAACTAACACGCTAAATATAGATAAGAGCACAAGAAATTACATTAAGCGTTAACATTGTTATTCATATGAAAAGCGTTTCTTACCTTGGTCATATAGCGGTCAGCTCCATTTCCCTCATCATCTCTAAACACAATATTCGTACCAAAGTACCTTACTATCTTTGCTTTGAACTCTTTAGAACCAAACCTTACTTTGTGATTGAATGGCCCACTTGCAACACTGCTTTCTTCATCTTCTTGTGGCTTTCTCTGGTTCTCTCTTAACGGTGGAAACTCCTTATTTGTATAAGATCCTTTTCCAACGCCACACGCGAAAGTCACAAGTATATATTCAGCAAAAACGAGGAAAATTACAAATCTTGTCAAAACGGCGACACCTTTCCCATTACCCATTTCTGTATCACAGAAATAGCGCTCCAAATGCTGTTTACTTTCGCTGCCACTCAAGCGTTCAGATAACGAGCCCTGTTTAAATCTTTGTATCCCGTCACTCTTTTTGCTCATCTATATATCCTGGACTACACTTTTCATGACAACTAGTCGCCTACTGTTTAAACAGTGTGCCTGCATTAGCAATTAAACCGCATACGAACCATTGGACCTATCATTATAAGCCTGCGCAAAACAGCCTGAGATAGATTGATTCTATTGGTCGAGACAAAACTGCGCATTGTTTGACATCCTTATATAAAAACAGCCTCGTTGTGTTCAAAAGTATCAATCTCCGGGGTTTCAAGACTTTGTTTGTTATCTTATGAATGATCAGCCCAAAATCGTCAAGTCAATCTCGAGCTAACATCTACCGCAGTTTGAATTGTGAGCATAGTCAGATTTGAAGATTATAAATGGCAAAAACCAACTTCTTTCACAGGCAATTAAAAACGCCCCTTATAACAAAATGTCTCGAAACAGTAGAGGCTAGATAAGGGTGGAAAAATCCACCAAGATCACTCCTTTCCTTAAGAAGCTTTTATAAAAATGTTTCCACTTTGTAAGTGGGTTGAATCAACGTTACGTCAAAATGAAAGATAGAAAAACTCAGCTGTACTAGGGGTAAGGAAAACGCAACAGCTTTCTATAGCGGCCATATCCAGAATTCTATTTCAGATAACTTCGTTTCCTTATTCAACTACAAGTTTCATTTATCCAAGCGTTTGTACATAAATTACCGTAGAAAAGAACAACAAAGCAAACACACGAGAGTAAATAAAAACTCTTTAAAACATCCCTGTTTCCTTATACAACTAAGAAACTGAAAATTGTTTTTCAGAAACAAACCTTGAAGCATTTACGTCAATTCAGCGTGTTCTTGCATCTCTTTTGAATCGCCTCTTTTCCTTCGCATGCTAAAAGCGGACAGATAAATTGCTTTAAGACCAATCTCTTTACTATATTTCCAGCCGTCAATAAAATTTTAAGATAAATCTGGATTATAGTTATGTAAAGCCGAGAAGATCTAAATATGAAAAAATTTTTAGCACAAATTCGCAGGACTTTTGCGCACAATTTTTCTTGAAACAGCCCCAGGCTTCAAGTGAAACAGAGGAATTTTCACAACACTTTTGGTATCAAAATTAATACTAGATAGTTATAAGTAATGAAAATCACATCACAACATATCATAGCAATCGGATCGTATTCTTTTGCTTCAAATAAAAAGCATTTGAAGTAGCTTAGCGTTGTTTGTTACTAAACCAAGAATACTAATCTGATTTTCGGTCAAGTTGCTTTTTCGTTTATAACCATGCTCCTGTCACTTTGTTTGCGTTCTTAATATAATATTGGTACTTCTTTTACTTTTATTCGTTCAGTTTCGCTCACCTCCTATGAAGCTATATGCTCAGAGTTGTGGCAGGCTCACTAGTCTTGGCGAGAGAGCGCTTTTTTACGAACCATCCCCTGACTTTTACGAGTAGATCTTTTCGGGGGCGTTTAGCAAGAGCTGATGCGCTGACAGCCCAGCCTACTCCCAGTGTTGGGAGGGGGGAATCCTTTCGATCTGAATATATGATATCAAACCATGATATCAGGCTTTCTGGGATCGATGGAATTTGATTCATTTCTCTTTTTGCGTTGCCGGTTGTTTTTTGAAGTAAAGAAATAATGAAGGGTTTTCTAGAACGAATGCTAGTATGTTTAGAGCCCAAAACTGCAGAGGGCTTAGGAACTTGATTTGGAACCAACAAGCTTAACAAGAAAGAATAAGAGCTGAATGATTCTTAGCCAATATCAAACATTCTGCACGAACGTACTAAACCCCGAGATTGCATCTTGGAATGATTCAGCAAAGATAACTGCTGCCTTTCCATTCAAGATAGAACGAAAACAGAGTGACCCTTTGAGGATAGCGGAGCAAGTTTTCATTCAATCATAAGTGTAACATCTGCGTAGTGAACTAATTAACTGAACAGTCTGTCATTTTGTCCCAGTTTTTCCTTTGGATGAGACATATCAGTGTCGTGACAAATAAAGGCTCTTTGTAAGCTGACTAACGAATCTGGCAAAGGAAGAGGGATCTGACATGCATCTATTACCTGATATTATTCGATTAATCATGTCACTAGTGTCTAAAAGATATAGGAAAATCCGTGTAGTAAGGAAACATTTCGAATTTAAGATGACGTTGGATTTACTAAATCATAATTAACTTTCTTATCGAATTTCTTTCACAGGCCAACTCAGCTAGAACAATCCTTGCAAATCATAGAATATCTATTATTCTAACTTCCTGACTCCCGTTAGGGTTAATTTTGACTCCTTCTTGCGCAGCTTGTACAAGAACAAATGTGCATGCGTTATGAACGATCCACGATTTTTTGACAAGCCTGCTACTAAAGATAACTCCGTCAGAAATGATCAAAGGTCAAATCAACTTAATACGGATCTTCAAGGGATTAATTGGAAGAGCGTAAGATTTACCTTCACCGAAAGAAAATTCTTAAATATACTCGACTGCATAAAATTATCGCTTTACCATAATTCAAGATATGGAGCTTAATTTCGGTTTTTGAAAAACAGCAATAACAGGCTTTTACCTTTTGCACACTGGCAAACACTAGCAAACACTTCAATTACGTAGCCTCGTTGACGATTTTCATATCATTTTGGTGCAGCGACGTAATACAATTCCATAAACGAAACGCAGTTAGGGAACCGACGTGAAAACAGTTAAAAGAGGCAGAATATTTTTCTTAATAAACTCTATACAGATAGCATTATTTTGCGATTGCAGCTGCTTGTTATCGTAGGATAATCACTTTGTCTGTGCTTCATTTTTTGCGTTATCGGGAGCTGTCCTTCAATGGAGACCGGACCGGAGTTCAATGGAGACCGGACCGGAGTTCAATGGAGACCGGACCGGAGTTCAATGGAGACCGGACCGGATTGCAAAGGGGACCGGAGTTCGCACCAAGATAGATGACATAATAAACACGTAAAGATTGAGTAGTGAACCAAAACAGAAAAGGTGCATGTGAAAACATTGCACTGCCATCATATCAGACAAGTTTATGAATTATGCAAACATAATGTCTGGAATGACAAGAAAATAGCTTGAAAAGCTCGGGAGATACTGCAATTACCAAACGATACAAATTTAGACAGACGAAAATGCTTTCATTAGCCTATAAGTTATTTCTAGAGCAAAAGAAATTCCAAGCAAAAAACTAGATTCGGTATGGAAGAGAGAACAAACAGTAATCAATGTGTACGGAATGACTGAATGAGTATAACTGTTGTCTAGAATCACCAAGGCTAAATAAATTTGGGTAAATTAATCTAGTTAGCATATTACAAAAAAGTAATTACAAAGGGAAAGAAAGATATAAGTTACGAGAAAACCTCACTGAGATGAGCTTTGTTTCTTCGAATCAATACAAAATTGGTACAGTTACAAACTTAGATACATACGTTGAAGATGTTTCCCTGTTCCCTAGGCCGATTAGATAGCTATGCAAAAATATAACAGATAATAGAAAGGTATTTATGGTAAAGCAAGAAAATTAATTCATAGACGTTTGGTTATACATCCAAAGTCTGATAGAATTGATCTACAAATGATTTTGCTGCTCGGTTATCGATAGTTTGGTAACTACAGTTGTTTTTTTGCGCCGGGGTCTAAATGGCCTAACAAGTAGCGGAACGGAGCTAAATGGCCTAACAAGTAGCGAAATGGAGCTGTGTAGGATCTTTAACGAATCACGTAACTCTTTGCATATTTAAGTATATCTAAAAACAAACGTAACGACAAAACCGATAAAAAACTTTATATATTCTGTATCCGATGTATTTTATTACCAGAAACCAACACAACAATCAAATCACTATTCAAAGTCTTTTCAAACTTCACATCAGAAATCCCCAAGTTCTATTTTCATACCAAAAATGTCCGGAATCCTGTTCTCCTCTATTGAGATCCTGTAGTAATTTTTGGCTTGTGAACTGTTTTTAGAGGGTACTCAATAGACCCCCTTGATTCCCGAATTCCCGAATTCCCGCTACGTTTTTAGCCCGAGTCCCGATTCTTGAACTTCAATTCCCGAATCCTGGTGATTCCATTTTCCTGAAAAACATTTTGGGTATCCTCGCTTTGCTCCATGGAGAAAAACAAATTAGCAGGTGATGATGATGAGAAAATAATATTGAAATCATATACCTTTTTCCTTGCTTCACTTCATCTTTCTGTCTAGCAAATAATTTACAAAAACTATATAAAAATTGGCTAATCATAATTTGAAAGCCTCGCCTCAAAAGAGGGTCGTACTCTGCCGTTTTAGTATCCGAAATTAGTTATTGTGGGTGAACACGACAAGACAAAGAAATGCATAATCTTTGTATCATCGAAACTGACGAAGTTTGACACCAAAACAAAATTCACAGCAACTCGCTCAGGAAAATAACGCTACTGTGGTTCTTCATTCTGATTGGTTATATATGCATCAAATCAACAAAGCATGAATGTCGTGGCCATGAAAAGTGATTTTTAAAGAATGGGGGACATACTGCCTTAAAGAAATTTTTGTTTATAGCCTGGACATATTTTTTAAGTATTTTTCAAATCTGATATGTTTTCAGAGTAACATCGCC
Organism: Rhopilema esculentum; assembly: GCF_013076305.1. The sequence continues at coordinate 4,244,079 of NW_027019306.1, forward strand.
CTCGAAAAAAAATCACGTTTTTTTTAAAAACGAGATATTTCTGGCATGCGATTATCTGTTATAAACATAGCAAAACAGCAACTTCTGAAAAGTGAGACACAAACATGCGAGCTGAGTCTGTGCCATACAGATAAGAATTCCTGTCACTATGGGCTGAGCATTTCTTCAAATATTCTTAAAAATTGGATGATTCAAAGCCTGAATATTCTTATGAATAAATTTTCTTAGGAAAAAGAGTGTAATATTCACTAGGTCTAGATAACGCTTTTTTAAATGTAATTGCATAAGGTATCGACTTAACAAGACAAATATAACGAGACAATTTCCCCAAAATTCAATCGCAGAAGCTAGAGGCATGGTTCTCAATATTCCAAAAATCATATGCCTGCCTCTTTTAAAAAGAATGTGTCCCCACTGTTTCAAATGTTGAATTGGACAAAATTTTCTCGTTATTCTCAAGCGCTTCAACATAGTGAGTACTTTTTGACACGGCATATACAATCTTATGTCGTCTATGTTTCCCTTTAAAACGGTTATGCAGGGCCCGCACCTCTGGGGGGCCGGGGTGGCCATGGCCCCCCTTTTTTGCGAAGCACGTAGTTTCAAAGCTACAGTGAAAGGGGTAAGAAGCCTTGGCCCCTTACTTTTTTAGCCTTGGCCCCCCACTTTCAAATTCGTGGCGCAGGCCTTGTGATGAATATTTTATTGTGTACATTTGAAAAATGTTTCTTTTTGTGGAAAGAAGTGCGCAAATTTTGAAAAGAAGTATGCGAATAATATCATGAAGTATTTTGTCGACCCGCTTCACTCGAACATTGTGATTGCGAACATTGGAATGGTGCAGGAATGCCCATTCTTTGTTATAACATGATATAAAGAAGGATCATCTGCAGAGCAGAAACAAACTTTATGCGTACAGCTCCACCTATACGGAATCGAGCACTATATAACAGACCGGAGTTATTTTCATTCCAAAAAAGAAACGTTTAACTATGAAAAGAGAAGTCTTAAAATCAGATGATGATATTAAATGAAAGGAAGGGTGCTTAAAATTCACTGAAAATGAAAAAGTAGAAACCAACTGACTTTAGGAAAAGAAGAATCGATTGGCTATGAGACGTATTGTTATAAGCATTATGTTCAGATATAATTTTGGTAACCGTACTGGTGGGAGCAGGAAAGAGAATCATGATCAATATTTTGAAAGAAGATTTCGTTCCTACTCAAGTAAAGGGGCTTTTATAAGAACCCTTGATTTCATGGAAAAGCCTAATGACCTATTTGTACTTAGGATAAATTTGCCTGACAAATTTTATGTAAATAGCTGACTTGAGCCTATAATGGTGACTTGTTTAAGGATAAAAATGTCTCGACTTTAGTAAACCTTGTCTGTCAGAAGAGCTTGGATTAGTTGACGTTGCAAATAGGTTTTTTGTTGAAAGATACACAGAGAGTTTCACTACTCCGGAAATGATTGACACTTGGTTTACTCTGATAACTTCCAAGACAAAATCAATTCCCTGGACTTTACATAATACTCCAGCGATCTTTACTTGATAGGAAGATTCTACGGAACATACAGACGAATAAGGATACACTCCCCTTTTGCAATGTCTAAGTGGAACGACTCTGATTACTCGAGTCATTTACAGCATGGAAATTGGAACACGACTAGAAAGAGGTTTCACCTGCAAATACTTTACCATACATTAACTGACCATCCTAATTCACAAAGCAGCTGTACTTGATAAAAAAATGTAGCAAACCAAGTGACTGCAATAATGAATAACAAGACAAAAGATTGAAATTATTACTACTTTTCAGGTGGAGCAGTTAAATTATGTATTTCAATAATTTTAATGCGACAGTATCCTTCAATGAAACAATATCGGACGTTATCTTCAGACTGGCCTTCTATAGGGGTGGTTGCTAGAGCCTTTAAGCTGAGAGGCTCGGGTCTAGGGCACAGGATTTGACACTGAAGTACACATGAATGTTTAAAGTTGCGGGAAAATCTCTTGAAACTAACAAGCAACGCATGACAATCCACTTCACCTTTGAAAGAGTAAATCAATAGGCATTATCATTATTTTAGCAATTGCTTCAAAACTTCTTTATTTTATTTGCACAAAACGGCTTGGGTTGAAAAAAGGATAGGTTTTTGAGTATATAACTACATAGTTAGAGTGATATATATATATAGATGGACCTTTCTTCCGAAACAATGCTATTTAGAATATTTGTGTAGTTTAGAATGCCGTTGGCATCTCCTTGCCGAAAATAGACTTGACTATGCACCTAACCAAATAACATACTTTAAGATCATCAATGGCTTTTCTATTTCCAAAATAGGGCATCGAAGAACCGTGTATCGACAATATAAACAAACAAACAGAATAGCGATCAGGCCATCACTGGCACGTTTCCTGAAGAATCTCGAAATTACGAATGAATTTATGACCTAAACAGTGCTGTAAACTGAGGTTAAATTCCGATGGAAAATTTAACAAAAGATAAAAAGCAGATTAGCATCTCCCGCTGAAAAGAAGTCGAGCAAAGAATGTCTTCAAAGTCTTATCTTTTTCTTTTTCTCTACATAAATATCCTTTCTAAACAAAATCCTTTAACAGTAGAAAACCCTCACTCATTCTGAGTTGTTATCACACCAAATAATCAACGTTTCATTAGGAAGCTCTGTCTTTGGCACTCGTGCATATTTCTGTAATAAATGCTTCACCTTTCTGTCTGTAACGATGATATGAAGAAAGTTGCCTCAAAATATTATCTCAAAAAGTGAAGCAGTGCAAAAGATGTGCAGTTGAAAACTAGGCTGGAGATTTAGTTATCGATCACAACCTGAATATTTTCCCAACATTTGAGGCTAAAAAAGATTTCACGAAAAATATGTAAACAAGTAAGTTTAATATCCCACCGCCAAGTTAACAAAGAATCTCATGGAATTTCCCCTGTCTAAAGAAGAAAAGCAACTGAACTAACATATATATTTCGTAGAATGAATTGTTTTCTTGCCTTATAATTTTTTCTGAAAGTCTACCAAATACAGTTGTATATAACATCATGAGAAATTTTTAACTGACAGAAATAGAACCACAGACCATTAATTTTTGTCTCCAAGAGACACATACTCGAATCCACACGAAGGGACTCTACCTTGTTACTGCGATCATTAGAAAGTTTACAACCTTCTTAGAGGAAACTTGCTAAAATAAGACTTGATTTCGTTTCTTTTAAAGACGATACTGTAAAAACCATGAAGCAGTAAGTAGGATGGAATCCCCCCATATGGACAAGCCCTTGAAAAAGAGCAGTCTGATTTTCATTCTTAGGCAATGAGGAAAAACTGAAGAAAATACTTTACATACTTGACTCACTCTGACTAGTGACAAAAACATCTTTTTATTTCCTCTTTAAAAAAGTGAGGCGAGGAGAGAGAGTGGCCTTGAAAAGTTTATTGAAATATCTACCTTAATGAAATGGGGAATGGCTACCCGTTCTTTTTTCTTTATAACTGGCAATGCACTGAAGTTCTTTAATTAAAAACTTATTTTTGAACCAAAAGGGCTCCTGAAAATTATTTCAGGAAAACCATGTCAATATTAGAGCCTGACATTCAATTATCAGCTTGAATAAGATTTCAAAGAAGAAGCATAGACGTAATAGATTCGTGATTCCATCCTATAAGTTTTACACCAGGTATTAAAAAAGAGATGATGACAAAAAAGTACTACCAATTATTCATGGTCAACACCTCAAACGTTCTGGTTAGAATCGTGGCGTGAGCCGCCAGCATTGAAGAGAAGCAGGCACCCGGTTGGGTTTTAGATACCCTCTATGCTGTCAAAAAATTTCAAACCCGTCAAATTCTGAATAAAAAGACATGATATATAAAGATATGCTGAGGTGGAAAGAAGACAGGAAATATTCACTAAGCTATTTCAAAGACAAAGAAATTTGACTCAACTAAAATCTATTTAAAGCTTGCAGGTTACAAATCTCAGAAACATTCAAACCAGAAAATACGATAAGGAATTCTTAAATACGTATGAATTATCATTTGCACCACCCAGGAATTCAGAGATAATGACAACACTTTCGTACCGTTGTCGAGAAGCGCCAAGCTTAAATTTAGCTTTAGAAAATCTAAAGTCAGTTTTGAAATCCTCATCTCAATTCCTAAACCCAGAGTGAGCTATTGAAATCGTTGTTTCAGTTTTGAGCTCTACAATTAAAGTCTGTAATCCTCGTTTCAGTTTTTTTACATCCTTGCTTTAATTTCTAAATCCCGAAACCTCAACTTATTTTTCGAAGTGTAGAAAATAAAGTAACTGGATGTCCATTCCTCGGTCCTTACCGTAAATTCTTTACTAAGCCACAGGGGGGGGGGCTATTTTCCTGGCAGCATCGAAGGGAGGCTTAATAGAGTGTGGACAGTGGGCCTAACAGAAAGGGGTTGAGTCTAATGGTTGCTGCTTATAATAAGGATCACGAATTTCATTTGAGAGCAACGAAATTTTGTGTTGACATGTCGGTGATCACCCCCATTCAATTGGTTGGTGGTGCTACTCCTAAACAACAACCAATCTTTCTATTAAACCATAAATGCAAAGAGTCTTCAGTAACGATATCCTCTTGTCTCTTCCAAAATTGCATCGCAGCGAAGGGTATTTCGGACGGTTCTTAGCAGTTTACAGCTATAACAAATTTGACTGTTTATAAGCCACCAAAAAAAAAACAAACGTGGTTGCTTAACCTTTACATCTTAAGTGACATAATGAAGATATGGGTTTTGATCAGAATCAATTATCATGAATTTGTTTGATAGTCTGTTTAACATAAACTAGCAACCTTTAATCATCAGCATTCTTTACAAAATAAGATTTGTGACTGACAGTCTTTCGGCAAAATAAATAGCAGATTTACAGCATACATTTTATCTTATTTGATACTTTCTTGATAAACTATTAGAAAGGAAGACCCTTTTCGCGATCAACAATGGCTACCGTATCTAACTGCTTCCACGGAAAACAGGTAGTGCTTTCCTACGCTCCACAAAGTATATCTTGCGAATTTTTTAAAAATCCATGGGAAAATAAAGAGCGATTCAAAGAAATTAAAGAAGATTACATTATCTTGAATCTTCAAAAGACTCTGAAAATTGGCTGGAAGGATTCGGTCTTGAAAGACTTTGACCGGATCAACAACATGTATTGTCAATGCAAAGACAATCTTGTTAAAAGTCGTTTCCTTGCGTAGCAAACCAACATTCGTTGATCTTACGCAGCTTTACACAACATCTTTACTTACAAACGACAGAGAAGATTGGAATTGTATGCCCGTATCCTTGTGCAAATATTTCTAATCCTTAAAAAAAACATATTATGAGATGAATGTATTTCACTTCGTAGCCGCAGATTTCCATATAATTGTAATTCTAGCGGCAATGTTTGTTGAAGCGAAGGCGCTGTTATGCGAAGCACGCACCGAGGCGTCCGTCCGTATCCACTCTCGCGCGGGCGGCTACATAAGACTGCGACGGAGGAACCAACAAACAACTATACCTATATTTCCGTGGCCTGCAACGCTCGTCTGCGAATTCAAAGAATTCCCTGCTGAAAGAAAGGCGAGCGTCTGTTCTCTTGTTTGTTTGATTAAAGTTTGTTTGGTAAACTTGCCAGAGTTTCCTCAAATAAGAGTTTGCGCAACGGTCTAGTACAGGAGAGGCGAGGAAATACAAAAGAAGCCAAGAGGTGAACTTCTTAAAACAGTACCATCACACGCTAATGCTTTTCGTGATTCTTCCGTTTTCTTACTCCAAACCATCGACGTTAAAAAAGTATCAGCCTACCTCTTTTCTATAGGGTTATGTAATCATTAAAATAGTTATTCAAAATGTAAAAAATCTAACGACATAGAGGCTCAATATGCCTGAAAACGGTAGGCAAGATTATCAATGAAGTATGGAAAGTCTTCAGACAATTGAACAACTGTGTAAATTGTCTGAAAATGTACATAGAAAGTGCTGTTACTATTTTCCTCTGTGATGTTCCCCTGTGTTTGATGTATATCAATGAGTGCGCAGGATTTGCGTTCCAGAAAAAGAGTAGCATTAGTTTGCAAGAACTGATGAGTCTACCCGGACCTGATAGATGATAAAGGATAGGCCAAAAAGTGGGAAATCAGACATGGCCAGAAAACAACATTAGGGAAATTTCCGGGGAAGTTATCTGAAAAAACAGAAAATTTCATGGAATCCCGCAAGGCTGTTCTCTCGCCCCTTGATTTTCTACTTCCTACTAACAGTGAAATTTTCGATGCACACTCATTAAACTACATCAAACAAAAGGAAACATCATCGATGAAAACATAATCAGCTCTTTCTACATTCTCTTACCTCTGACCTACTTGCTGATAAACGCGGATCTTGTCTTGAAAAGCAGTCTTACTAAAAAGCAAAATACCTCTATTTGCTTGAGCAGGATTCTAGTAAACTTGGTAAAATTTACACAGTCGTTCAATTTTCGGAAGACTTACCATACTCAAAGGACACGATAAACATTTATAATCATATTCCTATCAATCACTGTTAAATGCTTAGCAATGAAATCAAAGATACCCGTGTTTTCTTTTATTATCAAATTTTACGAGTGATAACATTTAGTGTGGCTAGTAATGCACTTGTGGGATTATAGTGACTGATTCTTTCTTAGCTTCAAAGCAACGTGTGTGTGCGTTACGAACAAATTCACTCTACTAGAAAATTCAAATAATGAAAATGATACGACATTGACACAAGCCGACGTTTCTCATAATTGCTTGTTGGAAGAAATAAATTGCAATTAGGGGTCTTCCATTGAAATACGCTCCCCTCCCCTCCAAAAAAGACTAGCACATCATTTTGCTGGACGTTGGCACTAGCATAGAATATTCAGCACTAACATCAATTTTTTTTAAGTATAGTCCCTCCGCAACCTCCGCATGCATTCAACGTCATCATTCCAGATTTTCAGTCAACGGGTCAACTTCTTCAGGTTCAAGTTTTGACTGAGCCTTGAGCCATAAATATTGCCGACTAATATTTCTGTTAGATACAATTGATTTTCACCGATATTGCTAACAAGATACACTGTTTATTTTGTGTACTTGACAAGCTTGCGTTTTGATGTTATATGCAAGACTGTTGCAGATAGTCTATGTAAAAACCAGGCTTATGATCACGGTTGTCCGGTCGTTATGACCATTTCATTGATTGCATTCAACTAAGAAAAAAGTTATCTATATTTCAAAAGATCCCGCTTACGAATACCTTGAGCCACTGGCCACTAACGACATGAAATAAAGCATTTGAGTATTGAGAAGGACAGCTGTGTTATCTCTGGTACTTTAAAGCGGATCCAATTTTCCGGACAGTACTTTTGGAATGTTAACTACAAATGAGCTATGTTTCAGAAAAAATGAAAGGATAGCTTTTTTACAGTGTGAAAGCAAATTATAAAAGAATCAGTAATTACGATGACTACCAAGCTTGAGTAAAGCAGTCAGATTCAATTTCTTTTAAAAACTTTGCTTTTTAAAAAAAGTTTCTTCAGTGGGGTTTTCCGAACTATTATTTTTGAACCATTGTCTATTCTTCTAAAAATGGTTTTCCCTCTAAATCGCCTCTTCATTAAATCATAAAAATTGATGAAGATATCAAACCTGATTGAAGCCTTAGCCTTTTTCTAATGTCAGCAGGAGACACCCCAAGAAAAAGGTTCCGTCGCATGGCTGAGTTATGGAGAAAGCTCTTAAAGATAGAGCCAAAGAGCAATACTTGCTGGCATCATGACAAAGGTAATGGCTTTCTCAGACTCATATAATCCAAAGCCTATTTTACACAATGAAAGCAACGCACATGATACACTAGACACCTTTGATGATCTGTACATATCCGACAGGACATTGGAAGGGGAATCAAACATTGATATTGTGGCATTTTAATACGATATTGTGGCATTTCAGTATCAACAATTACCCTTAGCTTGCTTACTCAAGTAATTTTCTGAACTAAACACAGACTAATAATAGTAAGAAAGAAGATCATCAAAATCACAGAAGAAATCTAAAGCTGGGTAAGATAGCTTAACCCAAAAATTAAACAAAAAAACTTTCCAGATAGCAAGCGTTATTTAAATAGATACTTTTTCAGGAAAAAATGACGATACTGAACACAAGAAAATTCATTCAAGGGGCCCGAACTCAATGATGCGATTTTGAGCTAAGCAAATTTTTTTAAAAAAAAGCGTAACATTGATAGCATGCAACAGCCATTTCTATCAGCTAGATAAAACTATCTATCGTATTAGGACCTGAGTTACCTGCATTTTGTAAACTAAACTTCGAATTGATCTATAAGAACGTGTATATTCTGTAGGAAAGTAAGGCGGTTGCCCTGGGCCTAAATATGCTTATAGAGGATATGTGACCCAGATATATCTTTATAGATGCCGAAAAAGATACAGTTTTAAGTGAATTAGGGTCTTCCGCATTTCCTCCACACACTTTAGACATTTGAATAACTATCCATCACTGGACAGTAATACTAATGTCTGACATGACTCTACATTACTTGACATGTAATTAAGACTTATTAAGATTGCTTATCATTCGCCTATTGTTCTTTGCGTGCAGATGTTTATCAACAGCTCTGCCCAAATAGGCTCAGATAATATCCAAGGAGGACACTGCTCATTCAGTTTAATCATCTTGCTACATAGAACATCATTCAGGCTCTCCCACAATACATAGAACATCAATACAGGACGCGATATCAGCCCGTTACATATTCAGTACAGTTGCAAGTGGCTGCAGAACATGCGATACTTAATTGTACACGGCTAAAAAACTTTGGGAAGATTAGATTCAATTATTTGCATCCAGTTACGAGGAACAAATTTCAATAATAAAACCTAACTAAGCATCTGTGAGCATCAATTTTCAAAATATATGTAACATTATGACATATGCATCTATAAATCTTTCATTGATCGCCAACAACAAGTGCGTGTCCATCAGAGATTTTTCCTATTGTTTGTTGATCAACCGTCAACCGCTATGTTCAAACAAATGGCGACCACATCCTCACCGAGCAAAACAAACAAGGTAGATATCTTCTCCGATGCATCTTTCTCAAATGCAAAATAACATCTGAAGCTAAAACCAAAAGGCAATGGCATCTAAGATTGGCAGTTAATGTCATTTCTAAGAAGAGGTGGAGAAGAACCAGATGTTAAAAATGTCGAACGTTTACCACGATGAAACTTGGAAGGGCCAAGAAAACATCGTCAAACCGAATAGCGCGAACAAAGCCGTGTTCCTTTGTTGATCTTACTTCAACTACAGCACATTTATGACTCTCCACACAATGCAATATATCAACTGAAACTGTGGAGTCGCGAAAATTTAAATTCGCCCTATACATAGCATTAACTGTTCACATTGTAACACTAACCTCAATAAAATCCCTTAGTCAAATGCTATGACGTAATGTTGCTGCGCAAGGACTCGGTAACCACTCGAAGCCTCCAGAGGCCTTTATTTGCAGCCACCTTGGTAATTACAGAACTATGGGCAGCCAAAACTAGACCAAATACACAGTATGGAGAGTACACAGTTTCACTTCATACAATATTCAAATGGTGTATGAAGCATGGCTTTTTCGCAGTATGGTTAGGCAAGTAGCGAAGTAGAGCTCAGTTAAAATGCTTTTCTGAAACCAGGCAGTTTTGCTTTTCGTAATTTTCTCGCGAATACTATGAAAAGCTTGTCCTCAACACGCATTGAATTCACGAAAGGCTAAGAATATCTTGCTGCCAAAAGGCAGTGATTGCAAGGCTATACTGGCCTAACGCTCACTGCTTACAGAATCACAAATGGGGGATTTTAAAACATCACATACGCAGAACTATTCTTCTTTGGACGTAGTGCCTCCTTTGTTGTACATATGAACAGCTAATTGGTTATCTGCTCCACCACTGAGAAGTACCTGAAGAAAAAATTTATAGCGTGTCGTTTCTTTTGAATAGCAAAGAAAATGCAATGAGATTTTCTCAGCAGTAAGATCTAAGAACGTCGTGAGCTGGTCTCGAAGTTGTGGCTATCAAAGGAAAGAGAGAATCAAACATATAAAAATATAGAGCAATGTGTGTAACTTCAGGAGAAAAGCACCTCTGATAATCATTGAATGGGAAAGCAAATTTCATACGAACGACAGTAGGCAGATCTTTCAGTTAGTGTACACTTAAATTTTACTTCAATGCTAATAACGGATGTAGAATCCGCTCACCTCAGGCTCTTTCCAAGCAACGCACATAACTTTATCTTGGTGACATTCCAGCGTGTGCAAGCAAGACTGGGTGCTTAAAGGTAACAACTTTCAGCATAATAATGGATACAGCATCAAAATTATCAGGTTCATGGACACACCAAAATAAGGGTTTAAGGGTCATTTAGGAAAACTCTCATTGCAAAATTTGCAGAACAAAGCTGATACTGTCGGTAGTAAAATCAGAAAACAATGTCCCATATTCAATTAGATTATCTTGCATTGAACTGAAATATTACAAAGCGGCCCTAGTAAAGATTGGTTTTGCAGTGATATCATAAAATCCATTTTTAGATCATTTGAACTTAGACTACATAGTCTAAAAGTAAAACACAAAATATCTCAAAATGTGCAAAATCAGTTATATTTGTTGCAAATTGGGTGCAACATGAACAGCAAAAGAGCTGCTTTTTAATAAAATGTTACTGTTTCTAGGCTTGTTTCATAAATCTTTAAAAAAACGACTAAATCATAGTGACCAGGAAGAAGAGCCGGCTCATAAAACAATTGGTGATTTTTACATATGTGACTATGTGTTGTGTACTCAAATTTGTATGGCTTCGACACAAAATATTTATCAAATGGATTCTTCTTGGCGACATTACTTTTTCACCCTATTCCTAATACATTCATTATTAAAATATAGTTTTTCAATGTATTAAAAGGCTGGGAACATATGTCGCAATATATTTATAAAAAAATATCTGTCTGAAAACCATCAAGAGAACAAATATTATACGGGTCACTTCGCCATGTGAAAAGAACAATTTTGTGATATAGAAATAGGACTAACAAAAACAAGGTTAATGAATTACTTGGGTTTTAATGGCTATTGGATTCCAACCTCAAAGTTTGTCAAAGAAATAGAAAAACTTAAGCTTTTAAGAGAAGGAATTTGTAATGATAATGAGAAAAAGTTAAAATAGATGTACTTGAGGATGAAATCTCTTTTGGAACACAAATTAATGTTATAGTTTGAGAGCACATTGGTTAAGCTTCTAATTAAAAATCGTGCACTAACTAGTGCTGTTCTCCGAGGGGAAGATTAGGGTTTATATCATCTCCTAAATCTCCTTGCTGACGACATGGGCAAACAGCACCCCAAACGTTTATGGTCTCAGCCTATATCGACCTAAAAATATTTCAGGATAACCTCTGTTAAAGTGCCAAACACCATTTAGATTGAGGTAGTACAATTAATAAATCAAACTTCACAGGTGCTTGATACAGCTATAAGAGTTATATCCATATCTATTTAAATTGGCTTTTCATGAATAGTTTCCACGAAGACATTTTGTGCTGTAGATAATCTATTAGGATTGGCTACCAACTTTCTCCCTTTTTTACCACAGTAGACAGAGCAGAATTCTAAGCCTTTTAGGTTGTGAAAGTTCAGTTTCAGGTCCATCAAATCTAAAGTTATCAGCAACGAACTTGCTCGTGTTTAATTTTTTCTTGTAAATAATTTACCCCAACCTTCGAGTTTTGTCTTCTATTGTACAAAGTAGGCAAAAAGAAAGTTACCTTCGTATGTCCCAGACCTTCACCTTGGAATCGTATGCGCCAGATAACAACTCATATTGGCTTGTTGGTGACCAACAGACAGAGGAGACCCAGCCTTGGTGGGACGAAAGTGTAGATTTCACTATCATTCCATCTACAAAAAAACAAAGAAACCAAACTGTGTTATTGACACAGACATATTACGGGCATCTTAGTAGATAAAGCAATGCATAAACCCACTTTTTATTTAAACAAAATTTATTTTTTCAGATTTAGAAGCACAAAAATTAGTCTGCGCGTAACGGTAATAGCAATATGAAAATTTACAGGCGATGTCAGTAATATGAAAAATCTTTTGTTAGAAAACATTTTCATGCAGCAACAATAAGAGATTCTTCAAGAGCCAGCACCAGAGTGGAAAAATAATTTTCTTTCTGGGAACCTTTTCTATCTAGCTCAAAACTTTCTGCAAGACTTTAAAGGGCAGACAAATAAACTTTCTGTTTGTGTCTTTAATACTGTATTTAGCTGAAGAAATTCAAGAGATGTTTATATGAAACTGACTCTGAGTTACTTAATGCATACATACACATAAAAGGGAAATCAACTTTAGCCAGAAATTGGTTCATTTAGTCAACCATAATGACGGAAAAACGAAAATCAAAAGGAAAATCCATGCAATAACCTCCATACATAGTTTCAGAAGAATCAGGGGCAAAATCATCTGAATTGTATTGTGGATTTTATGGAGAAGGCCTAACATAGTCTGATCTTTGACAAGTGAGGAGCAAGATATGGTTGAAATGGAGTCCTAACATGCACCAAATTGATTTACCCAAGCATATCAACTTATGATCAATGCTGTTCACACCATAGTGCAAGAAATATCTTCTGTGTAAGTAGATTCCAGAACCTATATTAATCTCAGTCTGAATCATGGTTTGTCTCAAAAGCTTAGCTGCCAAAAATATTTTGATGGTGAGTGGCTGAGATTTCTGTGAGATGGTGAGCGTAAGTAATGTGCACAAAGAATTTCTTTCCAATGGGAAGAGACTATGCTAAGATTTAGATGCTCGCAGGCAAGTTGAAATAATGTTTTCTGCTAATTTGACTTAACTTATGTCACCAGATTTTTAAATTTACTTTAACACTTCAAACATTTTCTGTGTGCAAACATTTTCAGCCAGAAAAATTTCTGGGAACAACGTTTCCGAGTTCCAATTTTCTTTTCACTTCTGGTTCAACAAAAACAAGAAATGCTTATCAAAAAAGGTTCAGAACACCAACAAACATTATTACATAAATACCTTCGGATTTCGGATCCCATAATCGGACGTAATTATCTGTACTTCCAGAAGCAATAAGTCCAGACAAATTGGAATGTGATATGCTAGTAATTACTTTTTTCCCAGGCTAGAGGCAAAAACAAAGATATTAGAGCAAATTTCTGAGTAATCTCAAAACAAAAGTCAGCTCTCTCTCCGATGGATGCCGAGCCTTCGCTATAGATGCATAAGAGCGATGGAGCAGTATACAGCAAAATGACCATAGCAAGGAGGAGATAAAGACCGACGATCTATCGCTTCTGACTTTCTTTGAGCAATTAAGCTATTTCTTTGATAAATAGTGTTTGATGTAGGAAAATCAACCAAGTATTGACGTCTCATAAAGAAAGTCTGTACTTGTGACCGTCTGGCTCTCATGGGAAAAGAGTGCGGGAACACATGCATGCCTTGCAGCACTTCTCAAACAAAAGTATTTTAGAAAATAACTTTTTGAACAATCATGGATTGATACTCAAGGTTGGAGAATTATTTTCAATAACACATGGATCAAATTCATTAAGATAACAAGCTTTTACCAACAATTTGTCTCTCTTGAAATAATCACAAACATATATGTGCCATTCACAATTACACCGATTCTACTTCCATCCCTGCATAGTAAGTTCTCAAACTATTCTATTCATATAAAAGTAACTCGAAAGACTCTGAGGACAAAGCTTTAAACTCGTATGAGAGTTTAGTCATAGAGGGGGAGTAAAGTTATCAGTTTTCCTCTCGCCTGTCACAAAGATTGTCAACGTCACAGACTTCTTGTTAAGAACTACAATACCTGGCAAACTTTGAACACCGGGCAATTACTGTTGTATAATATCATATTATTCATTTTTCCCCATATATTAATATTTCCGCCCCCTATTTTCCCAAAATAAAGTTGATAGTCACATGCAAAACACACTTCCTGATCTTCTTTGTCAATTTATAGAAACAAAAATTGTTCATAGAAGGAGAGGGATGTCAGAATTTGCTCTTGAAAACAGACGTTAGAGTTGCAAGACTTTAGGCAGGGATTGTATGTCTTTTAAAATATTGAGCTTTCAAGCAGCTTACCAAACTATTTTTATTGATACCAGTTTGGACATCCCAAACTCTAATGCAGTGGTCCCAGCCACTACTGATAATATCTGTAGCATCAACCCATTGTATTGAGGAGACTGCTTCAGTGTGACCAGACATGGTTTGAAGCGGCGTCTGCAAGGATGAAAGTCTAGATGTTGTGATGGTCATATTGTACGCATCATAATTCAAAAACTGGCAAAAATAAAATCTGTAAAATAAGTTCCAGATTATATCTGAAAACAGATTTATGAAGAATATTCAACCAATAAACAACTTTCTAACAAATAAAATTTTACTGTTGGTGGCCTCATATTAACGGCTCGATCTGGTCAAAAGCCTCCATTAAGTGGAAATATTGCCTTTGTTTCAGAATACTAACACAGCCAACATACTTGAATAAGTAAACTTAACGATATGTCTAGTGCTCTTGGGGCTTTGTTACATGCGATCTATACATTTCTAGCGATTTCCTTATAGATACAGGAAGTGTTAAGGGGAAAACATGGACATAAAAAGAAATTCATAGACGAAGGGCATGTTAGAAACTCAAGAGTTTATATGCTTTGGAAAACATAATAACTCTAAGAAGCAACAAAGGTCTCTTCTTAAATTTATCAAAAACTAAATTCGAAGAATATGATTGTGAAATTTAAGAGAGAATAGAGCGCGAAAGGTAAATACTATCCTAACACTGTCTACCGAATATTATCTAAGCAAAGTAGCTTTGCTGGGAAAATAAACCAAATTTAGATTTCCATTATGAAAAGAGACACCAGAACCTTTCGACCTTTCCTATTATCATGCTTTTCAATTTAACATTAAATAAAAAAAGGAGAAGAACTAGATGCTTGCGGTAAACACTTTATGACAACCACAACGGACTCTAATCAATACTGCTGATGTAGTCAATAAATGGGCCCTTGTACTAAACACAATTTTAACATACAAAGCAATCATCCATAAAATTTACTGCTTAAAACAATTATATCAAAGCACCTACTTCACTTTCAAAACTAAGTTTTAACAGAAAATATATTATTCTCGCCTAGCTGTTTC
Organism: Rhopilema esculentum; assembly: GCF_013076305.1. The sequence continues at coordinate 4,259,421 of NW_027019306.1, forward strand.
ATTTTTTCAAACAAAAAATTATCGTGTTTGGACTATTTGACCTTATGAAACTGTTAATCCTTGTTTAAACATACCCTAGTTGTTGCTTTTCGCCTTGACGGTTCAGCTTTGATCCTTTTCCGATCTTCATCTCGTTCTGGATCTATTTCATCTGAGGCCTCTTTGTCAGGCACTAGAATATCAAAAACTCACTGACTGATCTTTCCTTCACCATCGAGATAACAAAATATTTAAGAGCCTCCTTGAGAATGTAGAACAAATCAAAACGAAGTTGACAACGCGTGCTTCAAGATTTCTTCTTCATCAAGCTCATCGTGATACCGAAATGTGACCAAACTCCATTCGAATTATTATTGTAAGCCCTAAGGCCATCCAACTGCCAGTTAAATTTGTGAACATGATCTACTTTCGTCAATTTTGGCGTTATTCTATTTTTCCCCTTCATCTTGAAGCAAAATCTCTGCCAATGATAATTTGAAAATTAACCAGGTTTTAATCAAAGTCGTTGAATTATAAATTTCAAAGAAGAAATTCAGAATATTACCCACAGATTATCCACAGAGTTTTTTCTAAACTTCTGTAAATGCAAAGATTATGGCCACTTCACTCCCCATGCCATTAATACTGAAGGCAAGTGCTTCTTGCCGTTACTATTACTTGGACCTGATAAGCCTTTAATAAAGAATAGATTCAACTTTCATTTGCAAAAAACAATTAAAAAACAGTTTTTTGCGATTGAACACATTTTAATCATAAAAAAATCACAAACCTGCGGACCAGATTTTGATCATTTTGTCCCAAGATCCACTACAAAACTAACGAACAAAAAACATATGTTTATTTTGAAAAGATCTGAATATTTTCATGCACTCATTTTCATGCATCTAAAATTATGGTCTTGTTTTTGTATGCAACACAATTAAAACGACTAAAACATATTTCATGTAAACTAGTTTCTACTTTTGGTAACACATTCCTTTGCGAAAATTCATCATTTACAAAGTCATCAATATTTACCAAAACACTTTCAAAATCCGATGAACAGAAAGGATTGACAATTGAATCAATTTCGCAAAAATTAACACTAACCTTTTAAATTTCTAAATGCTTACTACAACACAAACTTCTTATAGTTCATATTGCTTCTATTATCACGAAATTCTTATCAAACATTTCTACCAAACAATCCATCGAATATTTCTCCCCAAAAGGTACCGTTTTTCCTCGATAAGCGCCTCCCTCGAATAGGCGCCTCCGAAGAAGATAAAGTTCCTAATAAGCGCCACTCCCAATTAAAGCCCCCAAAACAATAGTTTTTTATTGATTTACCTTACCACCACAATGACTACACTTGCTCCCTTGAAAGTATGAAAAGCCATAACAATAGCCCAATTCCCCCGCAACATTCAACACAAAATTTTGAATATGTGTTGGCACACCTCTTGCTTGGCTATCAGTTCCTTGTGCAAAATTTATTGTTGATTTTTTCAGTTGATTTCTTGAAGTTTGCAAATAATCCCTTGAATAGGCGCCCAGCTCTAAATAAGTGCCTCAGAAAAAGTGATGGAATTATTAAAAGGACTTGTGTCTAAATGGAGAAGGAAAAGGGCCTAAATGTCACAAATACCTTTTGCCTTTCCGGTGAAAATCCAATGCAGTCGACGCTTCCCGCATGTCCTTTGCACACGTGAATGCATTCGCAAGAGTCACCACCTTCCGACCACTGGGAAAGAGATTTGAGACTTTTAAAGAGCACATCAAAGAAAAGAGGCTGGATTGAGACTAATGATATCAATGTAAATCATAGAACTTTTAATGGGATTAGCTCAGTTTGATGTCGACATGGCATATGAAACATAGCAGTAGTTGTAACAAAAAAATATCAACAATTTCGTAATACCAAGGTTTGGTGTTAATAAAGGAGACATGTTTACAAACACGATAAAAAATAGCACATAAAGATGAAAAAATATTCACTAAAAATTACAAGGGTAAAATTGATCGCTCTTATCGTGTTTAAATATAAAAAATATAGTCTGAAAGACTTGCAAAATACAAAACTTCCCTCACAGAATATATTAGGCCATATACTTCAAGGTCTTAAACAGACGATAAAAAAATTATCAATAAATTTCATAAATAAAGAACGGATGATGCTTTAAGAACAGTTCTGTAAAACCGAACAGAAATATCAAGCAAACAAGTTTGAAGAACAGAGGATCTAAAATAAAATATTTAAAGCTAGATTGTATTTTTAAAAATTTAACTAATGTTAATTCAAATTATTTTGATCAAAAACACAAGGCATGTGTTCTAAAAGAATAATATGAACAATTTTTGGGCAGCACAGAACTTGAAAATGGCTTTGAAAAAAGCGAACATCTCACAACATACTAAAAGATTTTTTGTCTGACGCTCCACATAGTTAAAAATGTCAGAATAAGGGTCCGAAAGAACACAATGGAAGATATATACCCAGTTGTGGATCGAAATAGGTTAATCAGAAAAATGCAAACACGTGACCGGCAAATTTGTTCAATCAGTGCGCGTGCCTATAAAAAGTTACCAGAGGAGTCCAATAGAGAAACGAACTCCTTCTGTCTACACCATGGGGGCTTTTCGTTTGATTCTTGATCTACCCAGCGGAGTCTGTCAGGCACCGCGGAGCGTTGAGAAAAGTGCGGGGTCTAAAAAAGGGGGGGAATTAAAACCAAATAAAAAGTGGCTTGACTGGTTATTCATTGGCAAATCTTTTGCATTTTACGCCAGCACCCCTTCTCTGCAGTGCCTGTCTGTACATTCCCTTGCCGCGAAGATGAAGGGCAAACAATTATTTTAACGGACAAAAATTGACTTACTTTATTCAGAGCATCAACCCTGCTCGTGTATCACTACAAAAGGATGAGAATCCGAAATATGATGGGTTTAGCGATCTGTCATAGCACTTTGATTTCGAACTGAAAGACATGTCCCAAGTATCGACGTGGGATTCGACTAGCCTGGCGAGAGCGATCGCACACGTGACCGAAAATTGCATGGATTGGTCATGGATTTACCTTGAAAAGATTGATGTTCAAAAACTTTACCGCTGACCCAATCTGCACGAGCAAATAACACTTTTCAAGGAAAGATGCTCGTGAAAGATGAGGCTTAATGACCTTGTAATTTGCACTTAATTTGTAATTCGATCCTAGGGCCATACTGTAAAGTTGTGCCGGTATACTTGGTACACAGGAGGTGCGACACTTACCTGGAGGTGTGACACCCCCATCCCCAATAAATTTTGCTTTGATTCGGTAAAAATATTTTTTGTATTGGCGTCAAGATTTTAATTTAATTCATCTTTTTACCTTATTTATCTTAAAGTTGAAATAGAATTGTAAAAATGGGCGTTCCTATAGTTTTCTAGGCACAGGAAGGATGTGGCACGGCACCGATCGTTATCTGCCCCCCCCCCCCCCCCCCCCCCCTCAAAAATCCGTCTCTGCTGGTATATGAACCTCTGTCAATCAATTGTAGCTCAGCCAATCGGGGATAGCTGCGGATCATGATAAAGCGCAATCCATTGTAAGTTAACCAATCGGCGATCCCGATCAGATGATGGAATCTATCGAAAACAATGGACACAGCCAATCGCAAAGCTAATCTAAGAATGCATCAAATTCCACGTTCAGCAAACGTGGAAAGGATCGCATAAGCAGGCCTTTGGCTTGCAAGCCATAACTCAAAGTTAATGGAAGATTTTAGCTCGAGTTTACTCAACTGCAAATCGTTGTCGGATTGAAAAATAATGAAACCAGTTTGCAATATTTGCCAGCACTTACTAGCAGAATTTTCGGTGATAATTGTGACGAAGAAGTAAAATTAATGTGTCAAGAATTTTCAGAGTCAGCTACGGATTCCAGAAAAAATTCGTTGAGGATAAGATTTGAAACCAAGAAATTGTTTATAGCTTTACAGGGTCGTGCTACTAGTACAACAAACACATCTGGGAAAGTCCTTTACAATTATCCGTAATCTGGATCTAGGGATTCCACATAATTAATAAAAATGACCTCCAATTCTGCATCTCGTCAATCTCAGATTACGACTTTCGAAGAGAGGGATGGCAACTTAAAAACAGATGTGGTCAATCACTCGCATGTTTGGACTGTACCAGAAGTGGAAGAGTTGTTAAAACTGTACAGGGAGAGGGAAGCAGAGTTTAAAGACCCAACAACAAAAAAGAAAGCAATATGGAACGAAATATGCATAGAAATGAACAATCTGGGTTTTGCTTTGAACCCAATGCAGTGCGAATGCAAACTGAAGAACATGAAAGCAACCTACCGCAAGATTTTGGATAAAGCCGAAAGAGGGATCAATGTGGCAGGACGATGCCCCTTTTACGACGAGCTGTACGAAATTTTTGGTCTAGCCCCTCCTCTTAGGACATATCCTGAAACAACTAATAAATCGAGAAAGTCGGCAGGTAGGAAAAGGAGTATTGGCGAATGTGATGAGGTTGCTGCGAGCCCGGCTGAACAAATTACTCATTTAGACCTAAATCAGGTGCAACAGCAACAAAGCGGCCTAAGTGACAATAACCCAAACAAAACATTATTGCTCGAAGTTGTTGAAGATTCAGCCCATCTAGATGTCGAGAGGAGGACTTACCCAGAACTAGTGGAGGAGTTACTCACCCTGAGAAGAACTCTTGAACAAGAAAGACATTTGAGGGAAGATGAGAAAAAGAAAAGGGAAGAGGAAAGGAAAAAATACGAGGACGAACGAGACAGAAGGGCAAAAGAATTCCACGAGGAAAGAATGGCAATGTTAAATTCAATGAACAAGTTGATAGCTAACCTTGGCACAAAGAGCTAATTTTAAACAAACAGCAGCCTGTGCTTAGTTTATTAGAGTAAAATTCGTTGGGGAGTATATTTGTGTTATAAAATGCCAGGTCTAGTGATATACGTTTATATTGATAAGAGTATATTTTTGCTCATATGTGACTCAATAATTAAGCCAGTGTAAAAAAAGAAAAGAAAACTCAAAACAGATCAGTACATTATTAAAAAATATAAAGCATGCAAATTGCATTCCAAAAATATGTTGTAAGCTAATCTAGCTGTTTCTTGTACTGTGACATGAGTGCACTTTTCTAGTATAAATACTTCAGGAAATGAAGAAGCATTTTTTATAAATTGGTTATGGTCGCCTAAGCATTTTAAAAGGACCATACTTGGTAGATGAACCAAAACTTTGTTGAAACATCTTTGTTTTAAGAGGCCATACTTAGTAGGTAAATTAAAAGAACAAAGCACAACCCCACAAAGCAGCCCCCCCCCAACAAAGCCCCTCTGTCTCAATTGATTGAAACAGGCTAAAAGAAGAAACACTCTGTGTTTCTGTCAAAGATTCTCCCAAATGAAAGCATTCATGAAAGTGAAGTTTAGAGGGTAACAGAAACATTTTAGGGGGTAGTAGTGCAGTAAGGGTGCAAAATACACTAGGTGCAAAAAACACATGATGACCTATCCTTTTGACAAAACTAATACACTAGTTAGGTCATAATTTTAAAAAAATCATTTTATCCAAAGGTCACTCTTGTTCTACCCTAACACAAATATTATATTCTATAAATATACATTTGTATCACAAAGATGCCATAAAACTAACAATATACAATATGTTGAATAATATCCCAAAAGTTCTGTTTTTGCAACTAGCCAAAACATAGAGCCTGTCTCAGAGTGATTTCTAGGGTTTCTTTCTATAGCACCCTTCTGAGAAATATTAGCAATGTTGTGGGATTTAAATTTTATTGCTTCTTAAATATATGCTTCTAGACCCTTTGTTGAAACATATAACATAGCCCTTAATGATTTCCATAGCTACTGAATAGACTTATTTATAGATCCTTAGAGACATCACAAGAGTGTTCTGTTTTCTACACAACATTTATAATTGTGCTACTTCAATTCCCAATTTGTTTTTTACAATTTTAAGAGAAAGTTATGCATAAATCTTTTGTAAAAGATAGTGACAGAACTTAGGTTTTGGTAGAAACTCTAAAACTCTCATTAAAGTTTTCTTTCTCGGAGTAGCAACAAAATGTTTTAAAGATTGAAACACTGATAAATGGAACAATTTGCATTAAGAAAAGTTTTCGATCAAGATTAAAAACGCTAATGAAAAGTTGTCTTCATTTCCACTTAATACACTAATGGATATATTTATTAACTACGGCTGTAAATATTATCTGCACAGAAAATTTCAGTGTCGGTGCAGGATGGTGAATTTATTATAGCATATTTCATATGAGCAAACTTATTATACCACTTTGAAATTTGCAAAAACTTGCTAATACAAGGATAGACAACATCTTTTTTTACTCATGGGCATTAGAAACATGAGCAATATCCCTGCAGTGATGGGCTATCACTCTTTTAGAACTTAATAATTTGCTGCCTTTGTGGAAATGCCTGTCAGTGGAAGACCAGAGAATGCATTTACATAGTAGCTTAAGTACCCTAAGATCAGTTGATCAGCTATATAAAGACAGTCACTATTATCTAGAGGTTCTTAGAAGCGATGAATCGCCATGATTATTCTGTTGTCTAACTGACATCCAGACTAAGAATGCAATTCTCTTTCTCTATGTTCTCAATTAATTAATTTACAGTCATTTTTGTACTTTGTATTTGTTGTGATTTTAAGTTCACTTGAATACAAACCAATCCAAGCTATCTGACAGGATCCTGTTTATAAAAGTTGACAACTTATAACTTTTATGACTGATATATCTGTTCCCTTGCCATTATAATTAGGGAAGGTGATTGCAAGGGCAATTGCCTGCATGAAACAAAAAGGTCTGCTGTTCCCTCTCTTGAATCTTGATAGTTGAGTTCCCAACTTTTCTAAATAGTTGAGCTTACAGGTTAAAAAGTCATAAACCAAAAATTGTATTTTTCAATTTTTAAACAATAACTAATGACTCCTGCAGCTCCATCTTTGGGTCCATGAAGAGGCTCCAACAAAAGCTATTTGTTTTCATACAAAGAATGAAATAAAATTCTAAGAAAAGAAAAAAATAAGAAAAGGAATAAAATCTCTGAAACAACTTTGAACATTCCTATTCTTGTTTAAACAAAAACACTTACTTACCTCCCAGATTCTAATTGTTTGATCTTGAGAAGATGTAAGTATTGTAGAATTCTCCCCATCTGAAAACGTTTTTGATACATGAAATTAGTTGTAATTGAATAAAGGTGAACCTTGAGAACCAAGAGGGACAAAACATCCTCCCACAATTCACCATGGACACTGAAATATATCCATCTTTAATTTGATCATCTAAACTAGTTAATAGAAATTAAAACAGGTTTTACAGTAGTTCCCAACCTTAAAGTCATAAAGTCAGTCTCTTCAGTACAAAAGAAAAATTATCGCAAGTTCTTGAATAAGTCCCTGCCCCTTGAATAAGCCCCCACCCTAAGATAATTTTTGTAAAAATAGCCCCACCAATGAATACACCCCATGGGCTGAGGTACAGCAATTTTTAACATACTGATCAGCCTCAGATGGAGGAAGAAAATTAACACTATAAATATATTTGGCTGCTTCTAAATTAGCGCTGATCTTCAAATAAGCTTCAAGAAAATTTTTGTTGCAAAAGGAGCCCCTGGTGGCTTATTCAAGAATTTACAGTGCACCAGACATCATATTTCAACATTCCAAAACATAATTTTTTCATCCTTAAACTGCTGCTCAGCTGTAACAAATCATTTGTAATGCAAAAGCTTCTTTAAACCTCAATCAACATTACTTTCAGTTTGCATTCTGCATGGTTTGAGATATACCAGGTATCTATGGTTGGAAAAATGAAAAAGAGACTTTTCTCTCATTTTCAATTCAGTCAATTTTCTTCTGTCTTGAACTCAGTAATAGCTGCTATCAAAACCCAGAAATCTGCATTCATCACTATTTATCACTAAATCAAAGCTAACCTGTTCTTCCCCAGCAAACTCCTTTAACAGCTGCTGTGTGTCCTTTCAATTCTTTCTCCAGCTCACCTGTTGGATATCAAAAAGCAGCTATATTTTACTTGGCTATACCTCAAGAAATAGAATTCAGCCTGCAAATCAGTTACAGAATAATCCGGTTATAACATACTTTAAGGGACCAGTGTATTAAGTATGTTATATCCGAAGTACGTTGTAACGAGGGTAAGTAAAAATTGACTAAAACCAAGCACACCTTTTGCCGGGACCAAGGACACCAGTACATTATAACCGAGTAATAAACGAGTACGTTATAACGGGATTCTACTGTATAAGACTGATTAATTCAAGTTAAAATCTTCTTCTCTGAATAGCATATGTTGTTTGCCAATAAAAATGCCAAAAACATTCTCTTTGCTATATGACAGTTTTAATTAAAATACTTTTCTCGAACAAATGACTATGACGGTTTTATACAACCATCAATGCTGCATATAATAATACATTTTTATCACACATAACGGGTTTTGCTTTAAAATGAAGTCCATTTTATTGAAAATAAAGTTGAAAACTTAGCTCCCAGTCATTATCATCATTATAAACTTTAAGAGGAGCATAGATTCTAAATTATGATGGAATATGCCATCAAATACTACAATCATTTTGATTTTTCAGAGCTTCAAACAAAACTTCAGTCCAAAGGAAATGTAAGGCTCAGTTGTGCAAGGATGGCTCAGTTGTTGGAGGTGCTGACTACAGACCCAAGGGATGTGGCTCAATCCCTGGCATGACCAAACTTTCACCCAGAGTGAGGAGAGTTGCCAGCTCTCAGTAATTCCAGGTGCAGGAATCGCAAGGTGTGGTCACATCCAGTGGAAGTACCAGGACACTGCTTATTAAGCACAGCTTCTCAGTGTCCTAAAAATTACCTCTGGATGCTTAGTAAAAACAAATACCAATACAATTATGAATACATTAATACAAAGGCTCTCATACCTTTCATATTCCAGATCCTTGCTAAATAGTCATAGCTGCCACTTAATATTCTGAAATGAATAAAAATAATACTTTGTTAAAACAGTACCTCAAGCCTTTGTTAAATGCTGCTATAATAATTTCATGGTGCAGATAATCTTCAAAGACCAGAATTTATTCTTATTTTTGGGAAAGTTGGAGCATAATGAATTGACTGTTTTATTGCGAATTTCATATAAATCAGTATGGCATTACCAGAGCATTGAACTGAATATAGAAACTTACCGGGTCTGAGCACTGACATGTTACACATAAGCAAAACAAAAATATTATATTTACTTTGTTACATCTGTATGTCTGTTTGTTTTGTAAACAAAACCATAAAGCAAAGTCTATTTTTATATCAGCTACAGATATTCACAGCCCGGGGCGTACCTTGATGATTTGGAGTAAGGGGGTGTAAACGGGTGAATTTACCAACCAAATTCAACTCTTGCTAGTCAATGTATACACACCAATTTACTATATAAAGTCAAGATATGCATCTACCAACAATCCATAACATTTACCGACCATCCGTAAAATTTAATTACCAACTTTCCACCCCCGACACCCCCCGGTGAGTATGCCCTTGTTCATAGCAACACTCTCCTACCATTCATACAATATATTTATATCCTAATATTCATATTCAGGGTTGCCAGATGCTTTGAATGGTTGGCGGCAAAATACTTTACGTTTGATGGCCAAATTCGGCCAACCAAACGAAATATACAAATAAGCTACATTTTTGCTAATTTTCTGCTATCTTTTATTTTGTTTCTTGATTTGTTATTTGCAACATTGAGATTATTTTAACAACATGTTGAATATTTTCTATGCTAAAGTTGTTGTTTTCTTTGTATTTTGGTGGCTTTCAACATGCGGCCAAAATTTGGTCAACTATCGCTTTTTTGGCCAAATTATTTTTTAACGGCCAACAACATTGAAAAACGGCCAGAATAGAACAATTTGGTCGTCAAAACAGCCAAATGGCAACCCTGTTCATATTCAAATCATAATGGTTAGCAAGTTATAATACTGTGCATTATACCTTTTAAAAGTCATATCAATACAGCTCACCCAATCATCATGAAGAATAGAGCATTTAAGGTTTGGTGCTTCGCTCTTTAGCACATATTCAATCTCTATGACACTTTCCTAAAAAATAAGTTAGCATGGCAAAACAAATTAGCAACTAATATAGCTCTGTTAACGTTAAGTTTTAGAAATTTTACCAACCTGTCTTTCATCAATTACTTTGTCTCAAAAATCATTGTAATAAAACAAAACAATAATATGTTGGGAGATGGGGCTCATAAAAAACAGAGGGTTGGGAAATATCCTCTAAAATTAATAAACAGGAGAGATAAAATAAAAAATGGAGGAGGGCTGTTTGGAAAATATTTATATTTCATATATTTCTTACAAGATATAAGATAATTCTTTCATAACCATTAACAGATCAGCTTCTTTATTACAATATTATATTGAAGATTGAAAACTATTCTAGATAGAGGGCATTTGCTATACACAAGGAAGAAAACTGATCTACAATAAATCCTTTTGTAGTGCAGCAGCTGTACTTTGCATTATTGTGAAAATCGACAAAAGTGGGGATTACAATAAGCTCTGGGTGGTTGGGAAAATTGAACAAAAAGCAGTTGGGTATACTTAAAGCAACAATACAATAAAGGCAACCTATGTCATTAAAAACTTAGCCTTTTGCTTTTTGAAGTTGCCCTAAAGCTTTTATCCATAATAAAATCAAAATATTTTGAGTTATATGCAATTAAAGCTATTTCTACATTCATGTACAAACAGATTGATGACAAACAAAAGCTGATAAGTTTGTACGCAACTTTAAATACATAAAAATGTATTGGTTTCGTTGCTCTTTGCTTCCTTACAAGTACTTTTGAGACAATGATTCCCAAATCTAACAGTTAACAAATTTTAATGGTGGAAAGCAATTCAAATTAATGCAAAACTACAGAGGAGGTTGGTTATTCGGTTATTTTGACTACTTTCAAACAACAAAGGCAAACTGAGGCAAAGAAATATTTGGTCTTATGACAGATATTGAGTAACCTTTCTTCAAAAGAAGGAAAACTTCAAAAGAAGAATTCAAAACTCAACTTACAGTGGACACTCCATGCTTTTCCACTAATTCTATCAAAGTTGATCTTAATAGTGTTCCATTGATAAGAAAATCAAAGTTAATACCATCTTCTCCTGCAATAGGTTTAAAAAAAAGTTTAAAATACAGTACATGCCAAAGGTGAGGTCAATCAAATGTATGAAACAGTTGAGTTGTAACTACTTTTCAAATTGAATGTAAGTGTAGTTTATCAATTTCCTTTATAACCTAACATCTGACACAGGATACTGAATGCTTTTATCAAATTGAATCTAAAAGCTTATGAAAAAAGAAAATGCATATAGCAAAAATCATGACCAGGACCTTCAGGAAATTTACATATTATCAACTCTGCTGTACAACAATGACAAACACAAACACACGCACTTCCTGGGATAAGTTATACTAATCAAATGAATGCCAAACAACATCTATAGGTATTGGTCACCAACTTATCAGCAGATTTTCCCTTGGTGTACATATTTTCCCTTTCATTTATACCCATTGCCTTCAAGGTACACTTTGAACTGGAAGCACAATCATGCTACAACTGTGTGTTCCAAATCTGATATATAGAAAGTAGCTTTCTTACCAGATATAATGAACATACCTTGCTTTAGCATTCCATTTATCAAAGAATTGAGTTCAGGACTTCCAACTGTACCAGGTAATGAAAATGGTGCTTTGGAGACAGCATATCTGATAAAAAAATACAAGTTCTCTCAAAGAAAGCATACGCACCTTCTAATGTTAATTTAAAAAGTATCATTAAAAAAAATAGGCAATCTCCAAAACACTTACTCTACTACACTGAGCAATGTTGGTAACATTTCCCCCAGTATAGGGCGCCCCAGTATACGGTCAGGCCCAAGTATAGGGATTGTCAATCAAGATTATGTTCTTAAGTGCGGCCAAAGCCATCCCGGTGCGTTATTGTTGCGATGATAGATAGAAGTTATTTCAAGAGAGGACAAATTAAAACGCAAGTGCACTGATTTCAAGTGGCCAGCAAAACAGTTTCAGTCAAGATTTTTTCAAAATGCGGCCTTAGAAAAAATTTGACCCCCTTACTTGCCATCTGAACAAGCGAGCCCTATATTCTTGCTGAAGGCTCCCACATTACTCAGCGCGATAGCTGTAAAATTTATACGAATATGTGCAGAGGTCTGCATTTTGTTTCAAAACATGTAGTAAATAAGTAACACCTCAACGCGACAAGAATGAACAACAACAAACACACATAAAAATCAGTAATTGCTAACATTTTGCCCCGGTATACGGGGCTTTATTCGAGCAAAAACATGGCCGCTTGCTGAAAGTGTATGGCTGAATGTCTACTGGCCGAGAAGCCGCTGTGTCTTGAAATAACTTCTATCTATCACCGCGACAACAACGCACCAACAAGGCTTTGGCAGCATTTTAGAACATAATCTTGATTGACAATCTCTATACTGGAGCTTGACCGTATACTGGGGCGCCTTATTTTGGGGGAAACGTTACCGATATGGTTGCCTACACTTGTCTTCATACTTCATCAATTATTGTCATGCATAACAAATACATTCTCAAGGGGGTTGTGCCCATTTCCAAGCATGGGCTTGACAAAATGAGCACCTTCAACTTTCTAGTCACTTGATTGAGCATCATCAAATATCAATTAAAAAAATTGGTTTTCCACATTTAATTCTTAAAGATCATAAACACATTAGGTGCTCGAAGTTTGAATGCCTCTCCTTGCAAGGCCTGGCTTACATGTTTTATATCAATCCTACGAAGGATTATGTGGAATCATCATATTTCTAATCTCTTGCACAAATAAAGTCTTCATTTGCTGTAATAATAGGACGCACCCACGCCATGCCAAAATCCCAAACTGCCACACGAGCACGACCAAGTTTGCATGGACAATTCAGAAAGAAAATATCTAACGTTTGCACTTGCCATATCATCTTCTGCCTGGTATTTTGCCATACAATGAGACGGGTTTCCAGGGCTGCTATTGAAAATAAATAATACGGCAGAAAAATACTTTCTCGTTTTCAGGGAAGAAAGATTTCCGCAACAACCTTTTGGTGTAGAAAATACCGGTTCGGTGTGGGACAAGACATTTCCAGTATATATGCCATGGATTTTGTTTGCAGACTTGGGTCTGTTATTAATATTATTTGAAAATGATAATATATGATGCAAGCATAACATGAAAAATGTCAACACTCACTTCTCGTCTGCACAGGAAAACCTTGCTTGAAAATATTTTATATCACCTCCAGTAGCCATTTTTGATAAATAGAACTGAGGCAGCGTGCATCCTATCAACCTCGCTTCCATGACGAGTTCCCGTGTCATGAATTCATGAATTATAATATTTTTGTATTTACAACAATTAGCCTCTAAAGTGGTCAAAAGTTAAAAAGAAACTAAAAACCAAACTGAGGCCGTGCTTCTGTAAAGTAGGACTTTTAGCAATATTTCGAAATCCTCTCTTAAAAGATTTCAGCTAAAGAATGAGGAGTTTTTTACAATCAAGGGGGCCTTTTTGATGAATTCTCAAACTTCAGAGACGGCTCCACAAAACTGGGAACGGGGGCTAAGAATCAAATTTAGTGACATAAGAGGACCCAACATGGCTGGTTCCGACGCGCAAGGAAATTTTAAATTATGCCTTCTAGATGGCTAAAAATGCATCTCCCAGTCTAAAATTTAAGAAATTACTATACCGCTCAGAAAGACATTTCGACGATTTTTTAGCAAATCATTGATTACTGACTTTTAGAAAAAAATTTTGCGGAGAGGAGTCATGCTAAAACTCTAGTGAAAGATGTTGGGGAAAGAAAGAAAGGGTGGCTTTTGGTTCAGAGTGCACATCGATGTGATTAACAAGGAGTTGTTGCATTGATTGAGATAATTTTACTTCCCGAACAGAAATGTGGATCTTCTTTGTCTCGAATATTTTCAGTAGGCCATGTTTACACATTCAAAATGCAGACAATGCAATGATACAAAAAGTTACCTACTGAATTGATGCAAAAATAGACAAGTAATTTGAAATATGCCTACATAAATAGACCAAATAAAATCAAGCAGTATATAAGCAGTTTTTCTATTTTCAATTTATACTCTGCTTTAAAAAATAACAAAGAAGACGGTCAAAGAAATTGATTTTTGAAAAAGTGGGGGGCTTGAGTCCCCAGCCCCCTAGTGGTGCTGTGTCTGAGCTTGTCGGCAAATAAAGATGTCACGCTCACTTTGTTGTGAAAGGAGACCTAAGAACCCCCTAGAGCAAGTAAGGAAGCAATTGCACTGCGTATATCCTAATAATTTGAGAACAAATAAAGAACAATCTAGCCTAAATTTTCATAATGGGGAAGGGTTTTCACTTCAATGATTTTGATTTTGCAATTATAATCATATTTGCAAAATTACACCTTTTATGATGTTCACGAAAAGGCTTCTTATAGAAGGTATCATTCCTAGTTTTAACAACAGTTTTGAGCTGAACTTTTCTCCTAGAGATCCACCAGCTTGTAATTCCGTCCTGTCAAATGAGAAAGAATACTTTCCAGACCCTGTTGGCCATGTTTTTGTTTTATGGAAAATAATTTGCATTGTATTGTAGATTGGAAACTAACTCTTTACAGTGACTTTTAGATAAATCAAACCAAACTAAAATTTAGTGCATCCTTATATATTTTTTATATGGTTTAAGTGTTCATACCTGCTTTTAGAAAAACACGATTCTTGCGCTTTTTAGGAGCTTTTGGCTAATTGGTGTAAGGTATATGGCACAAATCATATCCGAAATTATAATACCATAACTATTGTAAGTAGAATGAAAGCATCATAGATGTTACTAGAATGCATTATGGCGCAAATGTCTGTAGCTTTGGTAAAATTTTTGCTCAACCAACGTTTTTGCTCAGCTTTTTGTCACCAAATACTTTATCAAGTGTTTGAAATAAACATTTAGTATAAGAAACGATCCGATTTTCGTATATTTTTGGTCCTTTATTCTTTTATTTCATCTTTTCATATATATCTTCACATCCGTTTATTCTAGTGGAGTGAATAATCATGAGTAATCAGTTATTTGATTAAATTATCATGAAATTGGATCACAAGTATTCATTTCCTAAGAAACTAAGGTCCGTTGGTGGTAGGCAGTTTCTTAAATTCATCGGGCCAATTCGCTACCAGAAGTTTCTTAGTATACAGTAGAATTCAATGTCGAAATTGTTTTGTTTCGAATAGTGGATCTAGGGGGGGGGTGCAAAGGGTGCTTGATTTTCAAAGTACTGTTTCTTGCCCCTGTTTCTTAGCGTGTTTCGGAAAAGACAGCTAACAATTTCTGCTAATTCGATGTTTTTTTCTACTATGCATGAAAGATATTATTTAATCTATCTGTCTATAAAATTTCTTTTTGTCGATAATCGTGGCATATTCACCGGAACGAGATTCTGGCAGAATATAAGTTGGCCGATAAAATGGCGAATGACGGAATCACCCTCCAATGAAATCCGATTATTCGACGATATTCCGAGCACCGGTGGGTGAGTGAAATAGAGTTCTCACGAACGGAGCTAGCCAATCAACTATTTCCTCGCTGCAGCTCAGATTCAGAATTAGCCAATCAGTTGTTTTTCGCCGGTGTTCGGATCCGCTACTGGCGCTCCTTATAAAATCATATTTGTAACTTTTGTTTATTAAAAGTTTCCTTGAAATCGGTGACATCTCAAGGCCAGGTTGTCTAAAGTCAGAAAAATGCAATAACGTATTCTATTACAAAAACGTTTGCCTATGTTACAAATATTATTAACTGGCATTGCGGTTAAAAGTAACTTCTCACTTTACTCTAGCTTTGCTGTCACCCACTATACTGTTTCCTTTATAAACTGCCAATTGCGAAGAAAAAAGGAACAAGTCCTTATGCGGTGCTTCTTAAAGGCATTGAGTCATGATAAAATGGATTGGGTATACCCTAAATGCCAAAATCCGCTGAGTCATGATTTTCATGACTGCAATGCTATTGGTTGAACTGGAACTGGTCGCATGAACTCACCTCGTACTGATTGACAAAACAATTTTTATCAATAGCAAGTTGTCAACAACGGATGCAAATATCACATGAAACAGCATCGATCACGCCGAAACCAAATGACTCCCTATAAAGAAGTCCTATTTACCATGACTCAATGCCTTTAATTTGGTGCCAAAGCTTCAAAAACACTGGCCCTGGCTTGGAGAATGAATTTGGTAAACTAAGAATTTTTTGAAGAAAGAATTATCATATGAAGACTACGCTTTTTAGAATTTGAAAATTGCCCAACCGTTCCAATTTATTCTTGTAGTTCATACAAGAAACATGTAAACTTGTAACGGTTCCTTCTTTGGTGATACCTTTTACATATATTGAAACACAGACAAAGGAATTCTGTGAAACAACACATAACACGATGACAGTGATGTACATTTACCGGAAAGGGAGTTACTAACAGCGCGACAAACAAACATGTGACATAATCAAAGAATTTAGCTTAACAGAATAATGATAATTACTGAAGAATACAAATTCTAAAACATTACAAACTTAATTTTGAAGATAATTTTACCGCTGTCTAAATGATATTGCTTTTGAAATTCTTAGCGTAAAAGGACTTTTTAACAGCATAGAATGGTTTAGTAAATTTAACCAAAAAATAAGCCTCAAAGCAAACGTGTCTAGTTGCTTGAGAAAATACAATAACATTCCATAAATATTTTCTGGTTTCTGAATTTTTTCAATTTTATTGCAAACACAATTCTGGATGCATAAATCTTAATTTATAATTAGCTAATAATTTCGAAAAGCATTTAATGTTTTAACTCAAACCGAAGATGCTCAGTGACCCAAGTTTACACATTTGGTCTCCATCCATCTAAAACGTACTTTCTCAATTTAATTTTCTGAATTTTTGATATATCAAGATTGAAATCCTCAATAATACTTTCAAGAATCTCCTGTTGGAGAATTTTTAGGAGCAGCTTTCCATTAACTTGATGTTTTGTGCAGAAGTTTGCAAATTTTGTCATTTTTATCTCTCTTCCTAGAAAGAAACCCACCTCGTAACATGTCCAGCTTTCAACATCCTTGCTGCATGTTGTAGAATTTTTAGCAACCAGATCTTTGTTATCTGGGCGCCATCCTTCCTTAACGTACGCCAGTAGCTTATTTGCTTCAAATCTTAACATTCCAATATCTTGAATCAAATCATCTTCAAATAAGTCGTGGAGCAAAGTAACATCCACTTGCATCTGTGACATCTTTTCCTCGTATGCACTTAACTTAAGGATCTTCAACACTTGGCAAATATCCTCAATTGCATTAATTTCATTTTCCCGTCCCATCTGACTAGCGCTTTCAGCTTTAATCCCAATTTGGAATTCTGATTGTTCATTTTCATTTTTGAATTCTTGATCAGTTTCGAAAGATTTTCGTTCATATGAACCAGCACCATCCTGTAGAAATCCTTTCGACTCACTTGCATTTTCTTCTCGTGACTTTCCATTTGTAAGTACATTGTTTTGATTAAATGCTATATCTGGGTTTGTGTCCCTATCATTTGTACACAGCAGATTAGGTCCAATATCCGATTTTACTGTCTCCTTCCTTGGTTTTATCAAAGGAGGAGCAATATTGTCACGCTTTTTTATAACCTTTGCATAAAGATCTTTAATATTGTCTTTAGCATCCTCATTAACCTTCGTCTTTTTCATGCTCATCCCCTTTCGTTTTGCAGGGATTGGTGGGATCTTTCGAGTGCCCTGTTTTCCTTGAGGTGTTTCGTTTACTTGCCTTCCGGTGGTTGATAGAGAAGATTCAGGAGATTCAACATCTTTGGGTTTTCTTAAACTGATGCTTTTTGCTGGAATTGGTAATTCTCTTTCAAAGATTTCCTCTACTTTGAAAGGGTTCTTTTCTGCAGTCACATCATTTGCTGTTGGCAAAATGCTTTTTAAAGAGGACCTTTTTGGAGGGATCGGTGGTGCCCTGTCCTTATCTTCGTTGTCTTCAACATTTGAATTGGGAGAAGAAGCGTTTTCATCCCCATGCATTTGGACATAAACAATCTCGTCATTTCCTTCCATTTCATCTGGTTGTGATGTTTTCTTTGCATCTCTATCTTGCTTGCGACCTTCAGTGTCACAGAATGTCTCCTTAGCTGGGACATTGTCCCAAGGATAATCTAGTACCCTAAGCTTTGATTCTTTAAAATCACAAGCATGTATTTTTATTTCACCTATAGCGTACAGTGATTGGCTCCGGGCCTTTAAGGCCGTATTTTCGTGTTTATGTTTCCCAGGGACATTCTTCTTCAGGCTGCTCACCCTTCGCGGAGGTTGTGGGGCCATATTGCTAATCTTTTCTTCACTAATCGAAAATTGCTCGGCTGTTCCAGGCTTAGAAAACAGATCTTTTTGTGGTTTCTCCTTTTTCAACTGCAAAGGCTCTTCGTACAATTCCTTGCAAGTAGACAAATGGCTTACTTCATTGCCGTTAGATTTCACTAAATCGCACACCATAAACTGTATTCGGCCCTGGGTGCTCATATTATTGCACAACCACTCAGCCCGCGGCAAATCAATCGTTTCAAACTTTGGTTCAGCTATGGATAGATAAAGTTGATCATTTTCGACAACTTGCCCCATTTTCACAGTCATATTTGCGTTGTAAGGTATCGCTATCAAATACTTCAAATCTTTGATTTTTGCAGTTGCATACACAATGTCGTGTTTCTCTATTTTTTCTACAAGAAATGAGCCATTTGGCAGCAAATGGGGGGGCAAATCTTGGTCCAGCTGCTCAAAAACAACTGAAAAAGGCGTGCTTCGATTTTTCAACTCTCCCAGCAGGTACAATTGGTTTTCGTCATATTCTCGTAATGCTTCTATAAAATCCCCTTTCACTGACCTTGGCAACATCACATTGACTGGGTGGGGCCCTCGAGACTCCACGGAAATCCCCATTGGAATATCACTGATTTCTTTTTCCTTGACATAAAACAATGTCTTCTTTGGAAATTCGATTCCATAAACAGTAAACTGAATTTGGTTCTGAATGCAGTTTGGCAGGAACTTGGCTTCACAAATGTCTCTGATACACGAAAATGTACGTCCTCCATTTATTGGTTTCAACATTACTTTGTGTTTACAGTTCGAAGGTATAATGAATGTTCTTCCGGCTTCGTCCTGTCCAAAGACAGTTTCCAACTCGCCTTTGCCATAAATTGTCAAGGCTGTTTCACTGCACAGCGAAAAACTGTCGTTTAATTTAATTTCCTCGTCTAACTTCGCTAGAATAGGCAATTTATGCTTGGAAAGAACCTCCGGCACAGGTAAGCTCTTTGCCAACCACACAACACATCCTTGCTCTGCCATTTTTAAAGCAAGGCTTTCCTGTCCAGAAAGTTTTAAAGGAAATCAAATATGATCCGCAAATAAAGCTGTAATTTGATTTGTCCTTGTAAGATAATCATGTCAAGGTGGTGGTGTCAGAAAATATGATAGCTATAAGCTTTATCATGTAAAAGTGCATGATAAATGTCAGATATGCATATGTATGCTATGTGAAATGTTGGTGTGCTCAACTTTATTTATTCAAGTCCGCTGGACCGTTTCTCTCTTCACAAAAAGGGGAGTTCGTGGGGGATGTCCATAAAACATAGACAACTTGAATATGGCCAACCCGTAGACGATTTCCTTTGCATTGCATATCATGGCAATTAAAAAAAATTTAAAGAACAAAAAGTTCAAACTGTTAATTGATTAATTTTCATATGAAGTGAAGCTAAAATTGTTTCCAGTTGAAAGCCTGCATTGGAAATATGCTTTATGCCATTAGAAGGCCTACGGCCAAGCCTTCCCATTATGAGCTTATTTGAAGATCGGCAAAATTAATTTTGATAAAGATCTAACTTGTATGCTTTATTTCAAAGTTTTGAGGCTGATAATTCGAGTCATTGAAAACACGCCACTCTGCTGCGTTCCACTTTAAGATCAACATTGCCTATCACATCACAACAACAAAAATTCAGCTACCGTTGAATTGAATTATTTGGGGCTAGTTTCAACTAGCCCCAAAGGAATGCAGATTCGAGCAGAATTGGCCAATCAGAAGGCAGTCATCAATTGAATAGTAGAGTCATGAGAGGCACTTGATTGGTGTATTCTCTGCTTCTTTGGGGCTAGCCCCAAAAGCTCGGGAGATGGTTTCTGATACGCGTGTTTGTTCAGTTTTCGAAAGAACCCCGGGCAGTGGGACATAAACAAACTAGAGAATGGACAAACAGTGAAACTCGAAGCAACGAAATTAGTGAACAGTGCCAAATTAAAAATGGACGTTGATTTTATTTACGTTTATAAATCTAAAACCTATTTTTGGAAATCTTTGGTGGGGCTGAGCCCCACTAGCCCCAATACACGAGCCGCCACTGGGATGAGGGAATGCAGGAATAACGCTGTTTTTAAACCTTGAAAAGTGTTTAATCCACAAAATTAATCTTTAAGGCTCGTGTGACTGACGGAATAAAACGCAAAATACCACTTAAAGACATTGCAGACCCCTTCTCATAGAATTACTACAATTGTAACATTTCTTTTGCACCAAAGTACTTTGTATATTCATCTTAAAGACTTGTAGATTGACGAGAAGCTCACATCCACCACTGATGTTCACTGCTACGGCCTTGTGAAAGCTGATGCAATTCGTCAATGATAAAAAGGGCGGGAAAATGACATACCCTTTAAAATATGTTACCGTAATGCCTCGAATAAATCTTACTTGTTGTCGTCGAAAATTCGAATAAGCGCCCGTTTCTGAAGGTCGAAGGGTGGGCACTTATTCGAGGGGTGGGCGCTTATTCGAGGGGGCGCTTATTCAATAATTTCACCTCTAGGGTGGGCGCTTATTTGAGGGGGGCGCTTATTTGAGTGGGGCGCTTGTTCGAGGCATTACGGTATTTCTGCAGAGTAATTTGGGCATAAAAGCTATAGAGAAGGAAAATATGTGGTTCTTTCAAAGGCCGTTCCCTAGACCAACGTTGTCAAATATGATACCTTTGGCTAGACCTTGGCATGACCAAAATTGAAAAAAGTATACCTTTGACTGGACTAGAAGTCCGAAAAAGTATACTCTTGCTCGCGGTACATTTGCTATTGAAGAACCCTCCGTGGTTTGATCGAATTCCTCGAAATTAATACTGAACTGATCGTCAGTCTACACGCCAAAAAGTGATGGAGCTCTTCTAAATGGGGCTTATTATAAAGCTTCCATCTTCGCGACCTTGACTTTATCTTCAACTGCGGATTAAAGGTTTTATGACTCTTTCAGCTATGATGACTATTCTTCGACTAAATCTCCTACTGCGGATTAAAGAATTTCTGACTGTTTCAGCGGATTCTGATCTCTAAAGTTTATGTTGGTCACGCCTTCAATAGAAATTTCAAGCGGTTTCGAGAAAGTAGATATGGCTTCGTAACATTGAAAGGAATTTCTTTGATTTGAAATTATGTTAAAATCAGTCAACAGATTTCCCTTTCATCTTAAAAACCGCAGGTACAGAATTATGCTAGTGCAGCTCGGTGGTCTGCCTAATTTCGAGCAAATTTTTCCCCCTCCCCCCACCTCTCCTCCGTCAGTTGTAGCGTGGATAATGCTTACTCAGCGAGCGACTTGAGTTGAGGTTAATCACTGACTGAATTACTAAACAAAAGACTAAATGTTATATACAAACGAAAACGAGGTTTGCACGATGATTACCTTTAGGTGCCTAATTGCCGGGGGGGGGGCGATCTTATGTTCAGAATAAATCGGCGCGGGGGGTTCCAATTACCGGGAGTCAAAATTATGAATTTACATATACTGAATACTCAGAATGGCTCAGCTGTATCATTCGTTTTATATTCCGGTATAAATTGCAAGTTTTGATTTTTTTCGCTATAGTAATTAACACAAAAGTGTCATAATCAATTGGTGGGGGATCTTAATAAGAGCGGCGTGGTTGGAAAAATTTTCAAAAATTAATTAGCGGGGGGAGGGGTGGCAATTAGGCACCGAGGCGTAATGACATATAGTCCTACTATGTAAGAACCCCTCTATAAGGTATCAGCCACTCTACAACAGACAAGGTCAAGATTTCTTCTATATCATTGTACACTTAATGAGCAAAAGTATTGCACAGGTTTGACAATTCAGTAATGGCGACCGCGTTGTCAACAACAAAGCGATCGAAATTCAAACCACTTTTGTGAAGCCATTAGGCGCCTTTTTGGTTAAACTTCAAAACACTGACAACACTTCTAATTTAAAAATTCAAAAAATTACTTTCTAAAACATAAAAATTTTTAACTTTTTATTGGACAGTCTATCAGCTTTGAAACCGTTGTGAGACTTGCTAGAAGTTTGTCAGAAAGTTTTGTAATAGTTTCTGTTAATCGCGACATGATAAATTCAGAAAAAAATTTCCAAGATCACATTTAGGTGTTGAAGTACCAAGTTGCTTATAAATGGCCTTGTATTTGGTGGAAAGTGGCATATTCTAAGCCATTTTATTATGTCCACTCTTTTACCGATATTGAGGCATTCGAGTGAACCTGTTTATCGCGGGAATTTTGGTATTTTCATTTAATGAGAGGACGATATGTTGTTTTATGCAATTTTTTCAGCATTATTTGTTCCCATTACAAAATCGAAATCGGTTGGAAATAATGGACTTAACGAGTTGTGACACATTTTATTGATTGAATTTTGCTGCAACATATCACTAAGAGACCGCTGAGATTAGGCCCATTGCGGCTCCAAAAATTTCCGACTAAAACATTTAGCAGATTCTCCAACAAAAGTGAGCATAATGAGCAGTTCTAGACACCCAAGCATAGAGTAGGTACCCCCAAGTTCATTGTAATAAAATATCACAAATTGGTGCAAAGATGAACTTTTTATTGCAAATGTTTCACAGGTACTTCAATCATCGTGGCTCATTTTTTGTGTTCTTGCGACATGTCGATATTGTTTGGAAATAGGCAAAAAACAAGAATATTCTTGCATTTACTATTTAGAGCATCAAACCTTGATGAATTTTCTAACATATTCCAGTTAAAAAGTCATCCTATAACTTTTATGAAACTTGCTATGACCACTTGAATTTTGGTTCGCTAAAATTTTTTGCTGCGGTGCGGCCATTTCTGTTTCAGCCTGTGCAATACTTTGGCTCACTAAAACAAAACAGACTTACAAAACAAACAATAGATAGATAGATAGATAGATAAACTTTATTTACAGAGGATAAACCTGGTTAGCCTAATAACTAATCTTTCCCAGGGTCCTCTCTACTAACTACGCAATATGCTTAACATTAAGGCTGCTAAGTCTCTGATAAAAAGGGGCGGGGGGTTCAGAAGTCATAAACACGGAATTTCATTTCATAAACCCATAAACCACAGCTAAATTCCCCTCTTAGTCATTTCCAGAGTAGAAGCACATTACAAGAGATTGTCATATTGACGTCACAACAGGGCGTCGTCGAGCCTCTTTTTCATTTGATCATCATTTCCTGCTCATTTTGTACTCTGTCGGATTTGAGTAGGAGCCAGGTGATGAAAACAAGGAAATATTGGACCAAAAGCTCAAAAGGTTGCAGTTGGTATCTGTGAAAACAATTCTAAGGTAATTTTTCCAGTTTTGAATCGTCAAGATTTCAAAAAATTTTGAATCGAATAGAGATATATGTCGGATTGAGGACTTTATATCCTTACTTAATGATTATTATCGTTAATAATTAATTTAACTAACACCTTATAATATATGTATTCATTGTTTATTATAGTAGAGGTTATGTTTACTGCATGTAATTTCAGGTTGCAAATTTTTTTCTTTGACGTGCTGTCAATAACCAAAATATTTTATGTTGACGTTTTATCATATAAAATTGTCTAAATATAAATTTCAATTTGGTTTGTTCAAAACCGCCTAAAGTTAGGTTTAATTTTAATTCAACATTGCGTACCAGGACGTTGTGGTGGTATTTGGTTTCAAGCTTTCTCGTTTGAGAAACCAGGGTTGATTGTCAGGAAACGTTTACGATTTTAGGAATTCATTTATTGTTCCACTTTTTCCATGGAATAATTTGTTCGTAGATTTAATTTCGTTTCTTTTACTTTCTCTTAGATTCTTCATGTCTGCCGAGTTTTTTGTTAAATGATGTCCTCTAGACTGTTCTGTTTATCATTAACAACTTACGCTTGCCTGATCTTTCAGCTACCTTCAAGACATATAGGATCACCACATATTTTATCTTTCAGCTACCTTCAAGACATATAGGATCACCACATATTTTATCTTTCAGCTGCCTTCAAGACATATAGGATCACCACATATTTTATCTTTCAGCTACCTTCAGGACATAGAGGATCATCATGTATTCAATAACCATCATTCTGACATGCCTAGCAACTTATACATATGCCCAAGGTATTAGTCCCTTAAATTTTTTCTTTAAGTTTCATGTTATTATTTGGATTTCTCAATACAATAACATTGTCAACATACTAACTTATACTAAGGGACACCCAGTTCTCTCAATATTTAACGTAATCAAAGGGGGCACCCTTTGTTTACTAAACAACACATTTAGCATTTGAAATTCTCAAAACATGAATAGTGTTCGTGAATATTTACTTTTTTTAAAATGGATTAATGGATTAGTTTACACCATGATAGGTAAGCAATGATTGATTTGAGAAAAATTTATGATGAAATATTGATTTACACTAATGATGAAATCACAGAATTTTTGTTAACATTTCAACATATTGATTTGTTTTCACTTGTCATGCTAAAAACTTATCAACAATGTAGCTCAAAAGAGGTATACAATTTCAAACACAACCACAAGAGGTATTTGCCCAAAACAAACACGAGAGGTATTTGCCCAAAACAATTCAAGTGAAAAGGAAATAAGGATTTGAATGGACATGAAGAAAGAAAGAAGCTAGCCTCTCTACTAACTGCATCTATAAAAATCAATGCATGCATCAGATGTTTGCATAAAAAAATAGACTTATAACAGATATGACTTGTAAATAGATATAAAAATATTTAGATTTTTAACCTTTAAATATCCGAGAATTGCGTTATAAAAGGGTTGAAAAAATATGATTTGCTGTCATTTTATGCTTTTATATTACTCAAAATTGTTCAAGATAATTTCCTTAAATTTTTTACTATACTGTTTCAGTTTATTTGAATACCTCTGTACCTCTGTACATGATAGGAGATTTTTGTCTTTTTTAGGAAATTCAAATCCATGTGCAGTGTTTGATTCTTGTGCAGCTTGCATCACTGGAGGGCCAGATTGTGTCTGGTGTGGAGATGAGGTAGAGCCAAGTATTTATTTTGATGTGATGAAATCAAGGCTTTAAGTCTGTTATCTAAAACATATTGATAGCCTTGTGGTGCTTCTTAAAGCAATCTTTTCCATATGGGCTAACCTGTAAATAGAATGTGAGTTTAAGGTTAAGCTGTTGTGAAGGTCTTCCTGAGAAAATATTTATAGTCTACAGATCTAATGTAAATGTTTTGCTTTTAATTTATAGATGGTTTAAAAGAAAAACAGCTGTTATACTTTATATAAAAAATTACCGCAAAATACATATACCTGAAGTCTTATTGGCAATTTTTTAATTAAATCAGGCTAAGTTTTGATGCGGTGTCTTTACTTGCTAAAATAAATCTAAAGCTGTGTAATCTTTAGATGAAAAACAGGGCAGCCAAGAGGTTTTGGAAGTCCTGGGGCAAAATTGAAAGAAAATTCCTTGCAAGCAAAGCAAGCACATTTTTTATGACCACAACCCTGAGATTAGCTTAAAGTTCATTTCAGAATATTTCTTGCCGTTTTTTTCTTGCAATTGTTTAAGTATCTGAAATTTCGTTTGGAATACTTTTGATACAATTCCATTCATTTATTTATGAGGCCTTGCAGTGATTTACCCCATTCCCCTGCCCACCCTCTTTGCAGTCCTGCTAAAAATAATATCTTACCATTATTCATGTGTAGCCAAGCCCAACACAACTCTGCATAAATAGACCTTGCTTGGTTAGATCTTTGGTCTCACAAGGACTTTGTAAATCTTAATATTCTAAGCAAAAACACAAAAAAATTAACAAAATCTCATTGTTTAAAAAAATTTCAGCTTTTTCAGATCATATTTCTCTTTGACTCATACCACTCACTTTTTGCCTAATCAATGAACCTTTGTTGTGGATTTGCAGAATTATAACCTTATTATCAAAAGGCCAAGGTGTGACTTGAGGTCAAAGATGAACAGTACGTGTCACAATAAAACAGATCCAAGCAGCACGTTCAACAAAGTAAGTCTGCAGTTTTATAATCTGGCCAATTCAGTTGAATGTGAATTTTGTTAGAGTTACATATTATTAAATAATTTCATTGAACATCTTTTCTATTCACTTACTGTCAAATACTAAAATATTAATGTATTAATTTTTCAGCCTCTAAGCAACAAAGAACTTGACTCTAATACCCAATTCACACCACAGACCTTAAATCTAAACCTACGAGTTGGTATGAATTTTTTCATATTTATTCTTAGCTCATTCTTTCCTTTGCTATATGAAAATTTTAAAGGGAACATTATTATTGTCTAAAACTGTTTCTCAACCATTTTTTATCCATAGCACACTTTTTCAATGGAAAAATCACAAGGCACACCACCAACAGAAAATGTTGAAAGAGGGATCTCTGTGGCCCATATTCACAAATACCCACTGCCTAGGCCATTGGCAACACCTGTATTCAATTAAGAACCCTCAGATAAGAAAAGTTACTAATAATTTAGACACATTCCAGGCCATGCTGGGAATAAAATGGCAGGGGTGCAATGAATCGCACTCCTTGTGGTGCCAAGGCGTGCAATGGTGTGCTATCGCACCAAAGTACTTAATAATACAGTCAGCTGTATATGGACTAGACTACATAACTTTATCATAAGAAAACATAAGCAAGGCTAGTCCAATCAATACATTTTATCAAACAAGCTTTATTAACGTCAAACCCAACATATTAAAGAGAAAAACGTTAACAATAAGGTAGGTTAATTATTATGTAATCCTGTCCTGCAGTTTATAAACCCTTCTGGTCTGCTTCTCCTGACAATCTCGTTCTCAAAATTTAAGAATTCTAACTGTGTTTTCACCATAAAGAAAACTTATCTGTTGACTAGTGTTAGAACGAATTAAATGGTTAATTGCACGTTTATATTTTGTAAGAAAGCTACAGTAGCTAAATCCTCACAATTCAAAGTCTCTTAATTTTAGAACATTTTTGGCCACATTTTATTAGTAAAAGTTTCTAAAGAGTTTTGTATTTGCATACAGATAAGAAAAATGCACATAAAGTAAACTGTATATAGAGGAATTGTGAGTCCTGAGAAAACGTGATTTTACTGATCGCACTTGCAAGATACACTCGTAAACCACAGTGTAATCTGGGTCAAATCATTTAAAGCTTAAAGATCAATAAGCCTGTTCAAATAAACAAAGCCTTACATGTGCCATGGGGTTGTAACTACAGTGGAATCCCGATATAACGAACTCTGAAGGGAACCAGAAAATAGTTCGTATATCGGGAGTTTGTTAAACCGAGAGATAATGCTTTTTGGGGGTCCTTTCGCAGTTCACGCCTAAAAAACCTGTGGTGGGCTTGTTTAGGCTATCTCCAACCTCTGTGCACATGAACAGCCATACATGTACCATTTAACTCAAAAAAACCAATCTGAATTCAAATAATACAACTGGCTGGTCATTGAAAATGAAAATCTTAATGTTCCTTTTATAACTTGGGACCAAGAGATTGGCAAAGCTGGTATCACTTCACTTCTAGTTGGCGGCTGAATGATGTCTTCGATTACTTCACATTCTTGCTTGTCTTCTTCTGGTTCTCCATCTGGGTCTCTCAATAAAGTTTTGTCGTCGCTTATTGCTAATGCCTTATATGTAAGAAGTTATTTGTTAGTGTCAATGTACTCATTCGCAGTAATTTCTGACGCAATCGAACTTTCATCTCGTGGTCTGAGTCTATCAGCTAGTGCTAGAAATGTATCATCGGCATGTTTTGCCGATTATAAAAATGATTTCTCCCCAAGAGAAAGTGATAAATGAATACCGAAAATAAATAAACAAAAATAACAGATGAAGAATTTATGAAAGTTCGTTATATCAAGGGTAATTATGATGAAGGGACCTAAAAATGGTTCGTGATAACGAGAGTTCGTTATATCCGGGGTTTGTTATACCGAGAGAATTTGTAAGGTGTTTGTTAGGCAGAATCCAAGGCATTTAGTTCGTTATACCGGGAAGTTCGTTATATCCGGGGTTCGTTATATCGTGATTCCACTGCAGTTATTGCAAATGAGACAAGCGACCACAACTGCAAAGCAAGGATTATCGGCCTAAAAGGTCGAGCGATTTTCAGACCTCAACTCAAAACTTTGATAAAGAAATTATGGAAATCTTCCTTTACAGGGGTTTTTCGCCACTTTCAGAACTTCTGTTAGTTTTAAACATGGTATCATCGTGTGCCTTGAAAGTCCGGCTACTAGAATCTGAAGAAATCGAGAAGTGGATGTTTTCATTCAAAAAACGTTTACCATAACTTTAAGCAAATTAGAATATTCGCCAAATTTTTCGTCAAGTAGAAATCAAATAGAAACGATTGCGTGATTATCACCGTTCGTTCATATTGGTCACTTTAGAATAAAGTGTTATTTGCAGATTATTTAAGGCGTGCGATAAACTGCACTTCTGAGCAACGGAAGGCGTGTGCCAAGGCGTGGGCGTGCGATCGCACGCCATTCCCAGCATGGCCTGCATTCTGTGATTTGCCTCAGTCATCTTTGAAGCATCATCAGATACATTTGTTTGTACATTAACAGACCAACCTGCAAAATTTCAAGTAAAGGTGAAGCCAGCAGAAAACTACCCAGTGGATCTATACTATCTTATGGATTTATCTTTTTCCATGAATGATGATCTTGAAAATTTAAAAAATCTTGGAGCTGGAATCTGTAAGTACTTTGTTTGATATACAAGAAGTAGCAAATTGCTATATTTCTGATCTTTCAGTTTTCAAATTCTGATTCTCCACTTCCTTAGCAATATGGTTTTAAGAAAACTTTTAACAAAGGTGTCAAGCTTCAACCCAAATTTCAATAAATCGTGGCAGTTATGTTTCTTTTTTGAGGCTGACTATCTCTTTTTTCACACTTTAGCTCTTAATTTCAGTGTTAGATAACTTAATATATGTGCTCTTAGCAGATCACGCGTCTCTATGAGTCTCCCCTTTGATTTTATAGATCTAGACCTTTTCCAGAAAAGCTACTGTTCTTGAATAGTTTATTTCTACAAATTGCTATCTTCTGTTAATCTTTTGGTGCCATCCAAACAAAGATATTTAATTTCAAAAAATAAGTCCCCATGCTGTGAATCATCTTTCCATTTTCATTAACAGCATCTGCTATTGGCTCTGTTACAACAAATTACAGACTTGCTTTTGGATCTTTTGTTGACAAAGCAGTTTCTCCATTTGTTCAAATTGAGAAGTAAGTAAACATGTAGGACCAAGACCTTTTACCCTTAAACATTACTGTGGCCCCTGTGTGTTAGTACTGTTTTGATTATTCAGTCATGTGGTGATCATTGTATTCAAAAGAAAGAAAGAAAGTAAAGTCAGAGTTATTTAATGCAGATTTTCAAATATGACACTATGTTTGGTAAAAGTTTTTACAGTGTAGGATAAAAGATTTAAAGAGAAAAGTAGATGCTTACCAATGCACCTATGTTTGATGACCCAAATATTCTTATTATCCCATACTTTTTAGCTTTTCAAACTGGTAGAATTAGGTAAACTTTCTTTTGTCATATTTGCTTTTAGCACAGCAATTTAATTTAATTAATTCTTTTTGTAGCGAAACACCATGCCCTCAATGCAGAAAAACATTTGGTTATATTCACAACATGAATTTCACAACAAATGCCAATGAATTTGCAGTAAGTGTCAATATGACACATTCCTTCTGTATAAATTTTAAAGAAGAAATCTAATTGTAAAGCAGGTCATTTAAGATTTTTTGATATCCTTGTAGATGGTAAAGGAATTTTCCCCACACCTCATTAACTACTAAAAGCATGTTGCTTTGCCCTGCCAGTCAAAGAATCATACCATTGGCATTTTTGAAACATTTTAAATCTGGTAACAAATATTGCTATGATCAGCAATCTATTGTTCAGCAGTCAGTGAGTAGACTTACTCCATGAGCTTCTGTTCTGCTAGGTACTAGTCTGAAAACATGTTTTTGGTAGATTTTCAAACTTGTAAGTGACACTCTGTTTCTCGCTTGTAAGGAATTTTTGGTACTTTTCAATTAACCAATTTTGTGTATATTTTTCTAAAGATATCAGTGGAGGAAAGTTTCTGCTGAGACTCTTCTTCTTTTATCATCCCATTTATTTTTGTTCCACAAACAACAAAGCATCCATATTCTTGATGTTTCTATGTCACAAAAATTATATTATTCACCAGAATTATTATAAATCTGGGCATGGAAAGGGAATTTTTGATAATCAGAAACACACCGGGATCATTTAACATTCATTCATTAAAAGCCTCAATTCTTTTCAGAATGGTGTGCGTAAACAGACAATATCTGGAAATCTTGACAAACCAGAGGGAGGTTTTGATGCTCTGATGCAGTTGGCTGTTTGTGAAAAGGTATTTTTGATGATGTGACTTCATGAATGAAGCAATAGTAAAACATCGAAAAAAATATTTATTTTCATTTATTGTTAATCTTCCAGCTACAGTTTTCTCATTAAATAACTGCAAGAATTTAGATGATTTAAAACAAGAAATGGAATAGTCACAATCAAGCAACACGATTCATGTTATAGTGGTCTTGTTCTGAATCCAGTGTAAATTCAGATTGCTTCTTGTAAGATTTTTAGTTTCTTATTTTTTTCCTATTTCCTCATTTTGCTTTCCATTTTTTATCCATCAGATGAATTTGTTTATAAACAGCTCTTATATTAAATAGCATGCATTTAAGGACATTGAGTTAATATGATTCTCTGCAGAAAATTGGCTGGAGGTCAAAGAGTTCTTCGAGAAGAATTGTTATTTACGTTACTGATGATTCATTCCATAGTGCAGGTGATGGGAAGGTAAGCTACAGTATGCTTTCATTTGCATGGCTCTTCATTTCTGCAGTCCCCAACAGATGGTTATGCGAATTTGTACCCAGTTTGCACTTCAGATTCAATAAATGGTAGAAGCTGGACTATACAAATACATAGTGTTTAGGTGTTTGTCTCAACTTTTTTTACAAATATTGTAAATTGAACTTTTTTCATGGAGACTGATTGATCTCAAAACAAGCAAATTATGTGACTTCACATACTTGTCACATAACTGTGCACTTACAAATGATGCCTGCAAAAGTTGGATTCTCTAAAACCTATTTAGGTCTCAGTGTAAGTTCCAAACAGTTTGCAAATGAGCCTATTCACCATAAGAATATATTCTCTTCTTTGTCAGTGATGCAGGCATGGATATCCTTCACTTTGATGGTTTTGACTAATTTTGGCTAATATTTTACCTTGGCAGATTGGAGGTATTGTCACCCAAAATGATGGAGAATGCCACATGAATGATGCTAACACATATTCAAAGAGCACTGTCATGGTATGTACATTCAAGTTAAACTTACTAATTTAGTTGTTCATGTGAATAATCTACCATTTAATTATTTCATTTTTAGTTCCCTTTTTCCCTAGAGGGACTCCCATACTTGACGTGACATTACAGGCTGTGGAAAAGGGTTACACAATTTTTCAATTAAAATTTTAGGACAGTGTTTTATGACTTGCATCATTGTATGAGACAAGGTATCAAAATTATGGAAATTTATAGGGGCAGGGTATTAAGAAGCAGAAGATAGAAATTGTCTCAATTGTCTGCCCCCTAAAATGCGCATTAGTCACAGCTCAAGTATATTTTGGCATTATTGTGCCAAATTTTTGCTTTCCTATGGGACAAGGTATGCTTTTGGCATATTTTTTTTAAATTGTACACAAGGCCATGCTGCAAGAAAGTTTTCCCCACATCCCTGTCCTTTTCCTGGTCAAGTGCCCTCCCAGTCATTTTTTGTAGTGTCAGATGTCAAGGTGAGAAAGGGGTACTTTTATCCCTGGACCACCCTTCCTCTGTTTTTCACAACCCTTTCAATCTTTCCTAAAATTCCTTAGTCATTCGAAATGTATTTTTGCCCTGCCTTATTCCATTTTTCATTAATAATGAAGTTTTCTTCTCAAACCAAGGATTATCCATCAGTTGGATTTCTAAGAGCGAAATTAAGAGAAAGCAAGATTGTTCCAATTCTTGCAGTAACAAGCCGAGTAAAATCACTGTATGATGTAAGTTTGTTTTGACCCTGAGTTTATATTGAATGTTGAGTGATGATATTCAATTTCATTTGTTTGATGTTTTATATTTGGGTGGTTCTACATGCTTTTGAAAAGGGAAGCATTTGAAAAGTATACTTGTAAAATATTCACGAAAAGTTGTAAACAATCTATGTGGTGCAAAATTTAGAAATAGCTTTGAAAAAAGAAAAAATTTTGGAACATGCTAAAGCTTTTCGTCTGACATTCTTCAAAGTATAAAACGTCAGAACATAGATCGAAAACTATAAGCTAAGAAGTACTATATATACCCAATTGTGGATCAAAATAGGCCAATTAATGCCGCTTACCTGTTGAAGATATTGATTACCAATGGAACTCCTTCTGTCTGTCTAAGGTGAAAACGGAACCCTTCTGTCTACACAATAGCAGTTTATCGTTTTTTATGTAGATATTTTCCAAAACTGCTAGATGGAACGACGATCGGACACTACCAATAATCCGAAGCATGTTGCTGTTATAGTTTTTTGCACAATCTGGGTTTTCCCGTAAATGCAACCCCGATAGCAGAATCGCATGTTTTAGTTGTTGTTTTTGATTTACACGACCGAGGAGGCTGTTCTCTTTTAGGTAGATGGATCTGTTTTGAAATAGGCCCTTCGATTCATTCTAAAGGATTGCGTTCCTACTACCCCCAAAGAGTTCCGTTATCTATGAGTTTACGTGCCAGTGTGATCCTGGCTAAGTAGGACATACAACCCAAAGATTAGGGGATAGAATAACCAGTTTGTCCTTCAACCCCTCCCCCCTTAAACTGTCTTTTAGAGTTCTTAATTGGTGGCGTCACAAAAATCTGTTTTTAGAATTTTGAAATTTAGCTCCCATAACTCGAAAGAGCTTGATAAAATACCTGTAACCCAGCAACAAATGGAGCCATTTGACAACATTTGGTAGGTGTGATGTTGGTCCAAATAGAACCGGTTCTTTGGCTAGGCGGCCCTTCCCCCAGGCACAAATCGCATGTGGGACTAATCTTGACCCTGAAAAACAGCTAAATCTTGTATGTTTGCTACAGAAAGGACACGGCGGTTTTGAGTTCCTTTTAAGATGCTTGATTAGGTATGTGTCTCACCAGTCGAAACAAAATCTTAAAAGACCAGATACTGTTTGATACGTTTAGACATGAACGCCACAGCAATTAAAGATTTTAATATTTACGTTTTGCAGAGTCTTGCTGGGGAGTGGAAAGACCTGGGTACAACTGTTGGTACTCTGTCTAGTGATTCGAGCAATATTGTCAGCTTGATAAAAAAGAATTATGAGGTCAGTGATTGCTTTATTGGTCAATTTTAACGATTTGCTTGATAAAAGCCGTCCGTCTGATTATCGAGGGCCTTTCTTCTAGCAGTTGCATTTCATTTTTTGGAAGCCAAACGTGTTTCAGGGAAATCGATTCATTATAGGAAAGGGATTTAATGATCACGGAGCTCAGTAAAAGCGTAAGTTAAAGCTAAAGATAACATTTTGCCGAACACAGGTGAAGTGTTGTGAAGGCTTTCGTTTTTAAAAGGAATTGCTTGAAAACATGATCATGGTCAATTTCTGTCATGATTTCATTTCGATTATATTCAAATCTTTTGCAGAAAATATCTTCTACGGTGCGGCTTGTAGACAGTCAACCTAGCGATTTCAAAATAGAATATAAACCAATAAAATGCAGGTTAGTATTTTTGTTTCATCACGTGGTCCATGATCACG
Source organism: Rhopilema esculentum (assembly GCF_013076305.1). The sequence goes on from NW_027019306.1 coordinate 4,293,823, forward strand.
TGCTCGACTTCATTTCAGCACTACTTTTCCTGAATGTCTTTAATTAGGCCTCCTTATATATACTTCTGATTAGAATCTTAACATTTTTTTGACAAAGTAACTTGTGTTTCATTTTCTTTGCTCCTTTTTGCGTCATTTGGTTCTTGTTGTAAATGAATGAAATTTTGTGCCAGCGTTTCACCTGCAATCAGATATTTTGCTTAATTATACATGATTTTGAGGTCATCTAATGTTGTTTTTAGAATTTCTTTTCCCGTATTTTTTGCACAGAAAAGTCGATTAATGCAATTTTTCTTATAGCCAAGTTGCAGGGGACAACGAGTGCAAGAACGTCAAAATTAACGAAGAAGTGGTTTTTGAGGTCTCAGTCACCCCACAACGATGCTCAGAAGCTGTCAAGAAGCTCAAAAGGTGAGTGGTATCCCTGTGGTAAATAATTGTTTTGCAGTTTGTTATATGCAATTCGTGTTTTAAAAGGTGCCAAGATTTTGGCAGTTTAAAGAGCGAAATTCTTTTCGTCCAACAGTTTTGATATCAGCATTATTGGTTTTGGTGACGTAAAAGTAAATGTGGATGTCAAATGCGACTGCGATTGTGAAAAGCAACCCCAAGCTGTAAGTAAACATTTGCTAATGTCAAGGAAGTAAATGTTTCTGTGATTCCTTGTTATTCTGCTGCCTTCAGTTGGTGGGATTCTCATCATTTTAGGCCTTATCTCTCCATTTTTTTCACTTCAGAACCTTTAGCAACGACCGCTAACAAAAGAAAATTTACACCTTTAAAGCTATTGGTGCAATTTTTAATTCAATACAGTTGAATGCCGTTAAGTCATACCTGGACTTTCACCAAGTCGGACTCATTTTCGATTCCCATTGGATTTTTCTATATCATTCAAGTCGTAAGCCGTACACTGGATTTTCCTACATTCGATAACCGTACATTTGCTAAGTCAAACCATTACCTTAAACCCCTTCAGGGTCCGACTTAACGGGATTAAACAGCAATGGATCACTTAATTTTATGCCTTTTCTTTATCTCATTTTAGAGTTTAGCCATTTTAAGATTGATACTTATATATTTTGATTTTCTTGAAGTTTTCTGTCTTGAAAATACAACTATTTTAATTCTTTAGTATAGGTTTTTTAAAATACTTTTGTTTTTTAAAATACTTGTTTTATAAGCTTGCAGAATCACACCAAGTATGATTGACTTTTTGTAATTGTTTAGATGAAGAACAGCACAAGATGCAATTCCGCTGGAACATTTGCATGTGGTAAATGCTATTGCGACGCTGGAAAGTTAGTAAAATTTGCGTCTGTGGTCGGAAGCGCTTCTCTTTTCTTGTTTTCCAATGTTTTAAAAATACTCAGCGTTTAAACTACGTAGTATCTGTTTTTTTGGCTGCAATTTGAAGGTTTCAATTAGAATTGCTATTTTGTATTGCATTGTATGATAGAAGAAGGACAAAAATCGTGTTATTTGTACACCGTAGGTCATGCTACATGTAAGCTTTAAGGAATAATAATAATAAAGTATATTTCATTTCGAAGTAGCATTAGTACTTGATGCATCTTCTTTGTTCTTATATGTTTAGATACTTCTCTGCAGATTCTCTTTTTACTCTTGGCGCTACATTTCCATTTTACTTTGAGCACACTCTTAAATATACTATAACTTGATTTCAAACAGCTTTAATTCCACAACTACAACAGCTCTACAACCATCCCAGTAAACCCTGTACACTCTCTCGCTTCGTTGATGACTGCAACAAAGTCAAGTCAACAATATTTGACTCAATCTTAGTCCTTCTTACGTAAAGTTATGTGTAACGAGGTTCTTTTTTTAACAAGGTATGGTTCAGATTGCAAATGCACAGATGCGTCAGCTGTCGATGATTCTCAATGCAGAGCCAAGTATGTGTTTTTGGATTTGTTTTTATTTGCCTTGTTTTTCAAGCTCTTATAGCCAGTCTCGAAAGTCTGCGGGCTGGAGCAATGTGGTCGTGAAAAGGATGCTAAGAATACCGTGGAGAAAACACGTCAACAACAAGGAAGTCTCAAAGAGCTTGAAGGAAAAGAAGTTCGCTTAGAACAATAAAAAAGAGGCAGTTAGAGTTTTTCGGACTCGTAATGAGGAAAGGAGGGTTGGAGTGTTTAGTGGTCACCGGCAAAATCAAAGGAATAAGAATAAAAGAAGACCACACGTTGCCTTTGTTAAGTGTTTAAGTTCATGGAAGGTTGTGTCCAGTGAAACAGTCCTGAGATCATGTGGAGAATGATGTTGTTGAGGTCCATGATAGTCAACGTCCTCCAAGATGCTTAGAGAGAGACAGCCAATCCCATAAAGACAATCCCATACACCCGTTCCCGTGTAGCCAATCCCGTTGAGTCAATCTCGTATAGCCAATCTCTTATAGAGAATCCCGTATATAAATCTCCCGTGAATCTAGATGGATAATTGCGGATATCTAGTCTACCTGTAAAAAGCTTGAATCTGACCAGCCCTAAACAGAAATAAAAGTGTTCTTGATAGCGATGCTACTAAGTTAAAGCCTCACACGAATATATTTATTTCCGTTAATAATGTCATATCTGTATGAAATCTCACAGCTGCATCTGAAATTTCATGTCTTATGCCTAATTTTTCCAGTAATGCAACAACAGGACATGTTTGCAGTAAATCTGGTACGTGTATTTGTGGATCCTGTCAGTGCACACCACGCAAGGTATTTCCTTTCCCACCAGACAGGGTGTCTTTTGAACTTATCTTTATCAAAAATGCTTGAATAATCCTCTTTAGAGCAGAAGTTCAGATTAGAACGAAAATAGAAATGTTTTTGTGTGACCATTTGGCGCCTTACGTAATACATAGATGTGAACGATTTTATTAACTCTAATTATTCGTTAATAATTGTTTATTTATTTTTTGTTTTATTCCATCTTTTCCAGCATCCGGCTGAGAAAATCTCAGGGACGTTTTGTGAATGCAGAAATTTTGGCTGCGATTTACACAACGGGAAAGAGTGCGGAGGTATGTCCTTATGCTTGGTTGCATTTTTGTCTAAGTGGGGGGGGGGGAGACTCTTGTCATACAGAAATGGGTATAAGCCATTGGTGGATAGTCTAAAAATACAGTTACATTTGTTTATCAAATTAGATGGCGAAAAATAGGTCGAACCATATGTGGGTACAGGTGATCGAGCCTTACTTGCTGAAATGAAATGACATGTAAATGATGAAAATGTTGTGATTATTTTATCAATTAATGTTTGATGTAATCAAGTATTTTTATTACCCAAGGTTTGGATATATCTTTTTATCGTATCGATTCAACTTCGTTTCAAATGTTTCTGCAAACAGCAAGGAAGGGCTTTAATGTTCTCATAATTTTTATCGCCACAGGGCCTGACCAAGGAGTTTGTGAATGCAACAAATGCACATGTAAGGGGGTCTGGATCGGAAGTAACTGCGGACAGAAAAACTGCACTTTAGTCGAAAAGGACTGCGTCAAAAATGGGGTAAGCATTTTACTTTTCAGGTCGAATCTAAAGCGTTTGTACTTTTTTCTTAAATTGGAACAGTACTTTAACATCCGGCAAATATACGTTATTATCGCTGAGGACAATTTTCTGTGCGCAGAAGACAAGTGATTATCAGCCTACCACCCTTAGCAACGCACAATGATTATAATTGAGCAATAGCTGAATTTTTTTTCGCCAGTAATCATGCTGAGCTGATTACTGACATTTTGCTATATCTTTCTTGCTTATTCGACACGCAGGTTGTCTGCGGTGGACGCGGGAAATGTGATTGTGGAGTGTGCAACTGTGATGTTGGATACAGGGGAACACATTGCGAAGCCTGTCCGGTATGTCCGTTAATATGTAGTATTATAGATTAAACTAGTTGAAGCACATGACAAATAAAGATCCTCTGGAAAAATACGTTTTATGAAGATTTACGTATATAACCTGAAGAAGATAATTCACTTCAGCCTGGCCTGTTCTTTTTTGTCCATTTTAAATGACGTTTCTTTATTCTGAGTTTTGATTTTTTGACATTCTTCGCTATATATTTTAGTATTAATGGTACAAACCGAAACTTCCTTTCTTTTGCAGTCTTGCCCTGGCCAATGCTCTCGTAAACGGGATTGTGTTTTCTGCCAAGCATTCAATCGTGGAAGTCCTGAAACTTGCAAGAACTGTTCACTGCATATCATCAAGACAAATGTTACAAGTATGATTTCGAGTTTCTCCGCTCCATCAATTTTAGCCAACATTTGAGATTATCATTTTCAAGGGTTCTAAGAATTTGAATTTTGAAAATTATTCCCAGGAGCAGAATTCATGAACAGGTTTCTTTCTAGCACGCTTCCTCGTTTTGAATGAAATAAATCAGGTTTTTACTAATTATCTCTGGTCTCTAATCATCGCTGGTTTTTGTGCTCATGTGCATTCCAGTATAACAGTACCCCTTAGCAAGCTTTAAATCTTTCGATAGCCATATCTCGGTAAATTTTGTACATATGTAACTGTTTTTGCATACTGAAAAGTATTTTATGCCGTTCACACAGATTATGTGGTCAAAAATCAAGAAAGTCTAAAAATAAATTGTTGATGACGTCACACTCCGGTACTCTGTTGATTACACCGAGCTGTAATTTTTTGCAAGACATGATATATTCGTTAGATATGTTGTCAACCAGATGAGAAATCGGTGTAACATATATTCAATCTTAATTTGTGATCAATCTTTCAATCGAAAATACTGGCTTGACTTTAAAAAATGCTTCCCTTTTTGAAACAGCTTACGGTCAGAAATGTGAAGTCCCCGATAACGATGGCTGCTTTGTTGTTTTCTCCTATTCTGTTGCTGATGATGGAAATACAACTGTTTGGGTTAACCCCAAAAAAGGTAGGTAAATTTTAAAATCTTTTGCAAAGATAGGTAATGAAGACACGATGATTCCAATTTGACGGGTGACCTTAGGGGTCCCTTTAAATGAATCATATGCATATATAGATCTTAAGATATTCCGAATTATAGATTCATTATCTTTATTTTCATAATCGACACATAAACAAACGAGTCAGTGATTTCCTATTTTGAATCCCAGCTTGCCCTCAGACTATCTCAAGTGAAGCCAACGTATTGGCTATTGTCCTCGGAATCATTGGTGGCCTCTTGTTGGCGGCTATAGTTGCGCTCCTTATTTGGAAGCTATTGGTGTCTACTTACGTAAGTAGTAATTCGTTTGATTTTTAGGATTGTTTGTTTCCACTAACTTTTTATAGATAAAACCTTAGGTTTTTGACATCTTAACGTGCACTAGTGATGGTGAGGAATTAACTTATCGAATGTAAGACCCACTTGACATTATTCGCAGTTTTAAAAGGATATACTTTGTTACAAGTTTCTACCACGCCTTAGTGTTAGGTAAACTTTAATCGTAAAAGATATAGCAAAAGTAACAGTAGCAGTTTAGCAACTAAGCAATATTAAACCAGTTTTATTTTTTTCTAATTCTTGAATTGAACCTGCCAATATTATCCTCTCTACTTTTCTCGTAACATCAACTTTCCTCGATATGTTTAGACTATGACTTTGGGCTTTTGACTGGTCTGAATTCAATTTGATTTAATTTTAAGGATAACTACGAATATTCAAAGTTTGAAAAGGAAAGAACAAGCTCAAGGTGGAATAAGGTTTGTGCCATTCCTTTTTTCCATGCATTCACATCTTACATTACTTACATTACCCTTTTCTCTGATTTTCAATACATTTGAAACCATTAAAGATATAATAACAGCTTCTACTTTTTCTGTTGCTGTTTGCGAAATTTTTCCTTTAGTAAATGCAAGCACCACCATAAGTTTTGGAACACTAACATCAATTTCAATCTTCCTCGGTAAAATTTGATGAATCCTAGTCACCACCGAGCAGGTTCAAACAACCTCAATATTTTAAATGTCCTTGTGTTCCAAGCTAAGAAAAATGGCGTCCTTCCCTTGCTCTGCATTTCAAGTGCCCAAGCTACGGAGTAATATTGCTTGGATCTTTATCCTGCAGTCTAATTGTCTCGTATTTTTTTACAGGCCGAGAACCCCATTTACAAGGGGGCCAAGCAGAAGTACGACAACCCAGTTTATGCTGGACAACGCCAGTGATTCAGCTGAAGTCTTGTGGAGCAAAATTTACAATTTTGCATATTTATAATGAGCCTGAATCGCAGAAAATGATATCGAGGTCAACAAAAATGAGGCTATCGATTGGAACATCTGATTATTACGTTTGATAACCCTCATTATTATGGACAGACCTATGATCCAGAAATTACCTTAGAAGTATCATCTTTTCATATCTAACATCATAAAACTATATAAATAATACTTATCTTTTCGTAAAGATTTTACAGTGTAATCGTAAAGCTCATCTAATTGAAGGCAACTACCCGGCCTTCCAGCCCCCCACCCCAACCTCCCCAACCTCCCCCGCCATGTTTAGCTATGTAGAACATGTGTGCGAAATATTGCAATTTATCCTGGAACTTGTCACCATACTACACTGGGATGTCAGTAGATAAACATTATTTTTACACATATCTGTTGTAGGCCTATTATTGCAGCTCATTTTTAATGTGCTCGAATTTTTTAATAATTTGCTACGCGTTTTATAACAGTTTTCATGAAATTAGTTGTTTAGGCTACTTAAACTTAAACAACCATTTTTTTATCAATAATTTTAGGCTTCGTTTACACGAGAAATTTTCGAACGGTTCCAAATGGATCTTTTTTCTAAGCGACCCCGTTTTGATACGGTTAGCAGTTCCGTTTGGACCGGTTCCGACCGGTCCCCTGTAAACGGGAGGCCTAACCGTGCTTATTTTAGTACTATTTAAAATGAAAGTGGTCCCGTGTAAACGGAAGGCTTAATAGAGCTTGTTTTGGTACAGTTCAAAATGGAAGTCGTCTCGTGTAAACGGAAGGCCTAACCGTGCTCATTTAGCACCGTTCGAAATGGAACCGGTTTCGTGTAAACGCTGCCTTGGATACTTTAATTCCAGGTTTTCCAGTTTGTTCTTCTTATGTTTCGAAATTTTTATAATATTGCTGATCACACTTTAAGATCTACTTATACAAATTTAACAAATTTATATCACTTTTTGAATAAATGTTTGCTCATTTGATGGCTTATTTCTAACCATTTTGATCTTGTTACATCACATTTTGATAAAAAAGGAGTTTGTACATCGCAAATATTAAATATTTACAAGTACCTTGTTTGATAATGTTTTTAATTGTGTAGTTTTTCGTCTTATGTGCTTCATCTGAAGTTAGATAATTTCTCTAGTTCGTTTTTTGATTATTTAATATTTGTATTTAGATTTTTTTTATTAAAGCGATAAAGGTATAATGGTTGTTGCTTCGTTAACTGGCTCTCTAGTATTTCATCACTCACGCCACATATCATATTTCGTCACCTTGATAAACAGGTGAAGCTTAAGCTTATAGGCTTCGAATATTAAGAAAATTTTGTCAGTACATTCGTTTATTTAAGAATCTTTTCTTTAAGTTACTCAAATTTCATCAAACCGTCTTTTTGCGTTGGCAATTCAAAAACACAAATCTGGATATTTGAAATCAAATTTAAAATCAAATTGACGACGTTGCAGGCAGTCGTTGCTCTGACGTAAGCTACTACACCCCAGGCTCTTTTTCAAGTCTTTGTCCGCACTCTGTTTACTTTGAATTGCTTGCTTGCATTAATTGAAGAAATCAGTTATTAGAAATGAAAAAATTTCCTGATTAAATTGTCTTAATGATTTTCATGTCCAGGGTATCAGTTTTGGAACAGTCTTATTAAAATGGGGCATGGCCGTGTCATGCCACATCCCCACAGGTCTGCATTCGTCAAGTTCCAGCTGACTGGCCATACCTTATCATTGTGATGAGGCTGTAGCCTAATAATAAATTTAAAAACGTATTACTAATAATAAAAGTATTATCTTATACTACTTCCGAAGGGGGCAAAGGCATCCATGGAAATCTCGTACACTCTTGGTAGAAATCCTTTTTTTAACGGTTTTACCTCTGGTAGTGCTACCCAGAACCTGGTAGAAAGTTACGTAAAAATAGGTTTTCAAAGCAATGTATTTTGGAAGTCTCTTTTGAGTACGATTTAAGTAAAAAGCAACCATTTCTCCCGCAAGCTCTAGGTCTCCAAAAAGCCTCTGTTACCATCTACTGTTTATGGAAAACTATTTAAATTTTTGACCTTTTTGAAGATCAGCTCTCCAACACCGTCGCCTATAATTGTTACAAATTACATTGATGTATTCAACCTTAACAGATCCCCGCTCAATCTCATCTTAGAAATAAAATGTTATTACTCACCAGTTGTTTGCTTCTTTGCTCCCAGGATGGTTTCCTCTACTTATTTGGCTCGGAGCTGTTCTTTCATTGTTTCTTCTCCCCCATTAGCAACTTTCGTCTTCTCCACTCCGACCCTCTTTGCTCGTCAATTGTGTCATATTTTTCTAACAATCTGGGAAATCTCACAAGACCTTGACAAGATCCATGTCATGTGTGGCAAATATAAGCTTTAACTGCAACAGAATATGTCTTGGCCCCTTACTGGAGATATATGTCTTTTCGATCAAGTCTGAAAACTTGCATTCTCATGGCAATATTTGCTCAAGCTTTAATATTTACACTGATGGTTTTGTCTGAGTTGTCTAATGATTTCAACAAAGCTTCATGTCTATTTTCAGCTCGTGTGAAAACATAGAACAGAAGCGGACCAAGTTTTACTCACCTCACGGCAGAATTACGGCTGAAGTTTCTTTTCTCGACTAATTCTATGAAGCAATAAAAAGAATGATAATTAGTGAGAGTCTGTGAAATACTCTTAACTTATTTGCAGTTTCAACTTTCGCCAAATTTTTTTGACACAAAAGTTGCTTTGAAATTACCAGCAAAGTCGAACAAGAAATACTCCGAATTGTTTAGTGACATTGGGAGGGGGGGGTATCTTTCTTAGTTTGATTGAATCCGTACTGCGGTGTTTGAGAGGATCAAGGACTGTATTTTGTAGGACTTTTAGGCTGAAGGTAAACTTTAAACATGTATAAATTTAAACATGTAGTGTAAGCGATGATGAAGATGTATGAAAAAGATAGGCACTGCTCTGTGCGTAAATATGCATTACTTTTTGAAAAAAATCTTCTTTCCGTTTCTAGAAGCAACAAAAAGGCCAAACACAATTGTGGGTAATTGTGCCTTGAAACGTTTGTGCTTCATTCTGCTAAAAAACCCTAAACTAATGATGGTTTGAAATTTGCTATAATAACATTATGATATCTGCAATGATAAATGTTACAAGCCCCACCCAGAGTGATTAGAGTTTGAAATTGGTTACCTGGGTTATGTCAACCCGAAAGACCTCGTTTTGACAACTTGGTCGGCTTCCGTGTTGCTCCAGCCAAATCTGCAAAAGAAATTTCGATCGTCTTGCTTTCATTGAAAGAAATACATGAATACATGTTTTTCAGAAGTAATCGAGAAGTCAGCATGGGTAAGTGCCAAGCATAATTTCTTTTCGACAATCATTATAGTTGCATAATGAAATTTAAAGATTGCTAGGAAAAGTGGTCACATACTCAAGTAAGTTCCAAAATGCCCAAGAGAACTGTTTTCGTAGCTTCGTACTGTCTAATGTTTTGGATCACAGCTACAATTATCAGAGGTGGCCATGTTATGAAAATGCATATCGACAGCTGGGACCATTGAGACTTAATTGAAAGCATTATATACGTCTTTGTTTATTAGATATGCGTCCCACTTACAGCCTGGGGTACTGGTATGGAATCAACATGCCAATTCAAATCAGAACCAAGAGGGTGCAGACACGCTGTTAATATGAACCGTGGATTTTCTAGTTTTCATAGTTATTACAGGGTCTTAACTGCTATTGTTCTTGGGGAGCTTGTGCGCTCCAAAAAATGAAAAAAGTCCTTTGTTTGACAATGAACAATGCCTTTCTTCCTATTGTTTTCAAACAGTGCACCCCCCAAAAAAGATCCTTTCCTTACTATGGAACGTTATTACACTTTTTAGAATTATCTGGACATGAAATCTGGGATATGACAAGCAGGATCTTCAGCTACGGTCAAGCTATTGAATCCATTTACTGAATTTGAAATTGTTGTTTGAAGGGCATGATGGTTATGAACGGCGCAAGGAGTTTTGATGGTTAAAAGACTTCCGTTATAATGCACGTATTCACCTCAGTAACCCGTTACTTCTCAATTCTTCAGAGCATAAGAATTTCTCAACACGTTGAAGGCTAATTTTAAAAATCGCTCGTAAAATTATATGATTTACTCTTTTTCATAGGCATTTACAGCAAAATGACAAAGAACACGCTCATTTTTGTCACACTTACGCTACTACAGCTAGCTTTGCGAGCCATATCTCAAGGTACTTTTAATTTATATCTACTGTGAGTACATTGGCCTAGCAAATCATGATGATGCGACAAATATATTTATAGATCTGTTCGGTTTATGTTGCCTTTGCTAATTACAGGCACCGCGTCCTCCACTTGGCAAATATTAATCAATAAACTACCAGTAAAGCCTCTTTTTATACGGTTTTAGCCCCCTCCCCCACTTTTTTTAGACCCACCACTTTTCTCAACACTCTGCGGTGCCTGTAATTCCTGGCCAGATCTCTGATATTGAAATGCAAGAAATGTTAGACACATCATCACAGTATTCGCATCTAACCAACAGTAGCGCAGATCTTAGCTTACATTTATTCGATTGGGCTTCTCCAATATGGACAAGCGGCCCAAGGCTGTCATGCCTCCTAACCTAATATACAGTAATATTGTAAATCACAGTCAATTTGTCGGATAGAATATATTTAGTAGCTCGTTGCTCAACTCGGTAAAAACTGTATGACTCTATCATTTTTAGAGTCAAACTGTCGATTCTACGATGCCTCTTGTGCAGATTGCATTAGCGGTGGAGCTGACTGCGTTTGGTGCTCAGACGAGGTAGATTTTGCAAACAGTATTAAATCTATCAAAACCATGATCCTATGAGAGGAGACACGATTTGTTGCACTTGCATGCGGAAAATGACCGTGCTAAGTACAGAAGCATTTCCTTTCTCTATGTACAAATTGGTGTTCAAAAACGTTTTTGGACCCTTTCTGTCGGGTTGATAGAATGATGGTAAACTTTGGCTTTCTTGGAAGTCTGCTTTCATTTTATGTAGAATAACCTCTAAATGATTGGTAATATAAAAAAATTATCAGGTATTCGCATTTTTATAGACGTTCATAAAGCTAGACAAAAGCAGGAGGAGATGTGACAGCACCAGTGTGATGGGAAAAATTTGTACAAACAAAACGAGCCCTTCGACGAAAGTAGATGTGGTAAGCAATGCTGTTTGTTGCTTTGGCATTCGTATTTCTATTGAGCAGCGTCAACGGAGGGAAGCAGGAGATCACAGGAGCAGGAGAGCAAGGGAAGAGTTATCTGCTCGTTCTAGGGCGGATCGAGTCTAAAAATCTTGCTTTTTCTTTTCAATTTTTGCACTTTAATGTATATCAAGGAAAACATGAACTCGGCAATACAGTAGGAGAAATTTTCAAAAACACATTTGATCCCTGTGATCCAGATGTAATTGAAGTGAATTGTTAACATTGTGGCTGCCACCGTAAGGTCTAAAAGCAGTTTAACGATTCCTTAAACATATTCTAAGGGGTTTACATTGGTGGGCCAGGCCTTTATTATCAGGAAAATTGAAGCCAATAGTCAAATGTCTTAAACAAACGAAAGTCACTGGAGCTAGAAGGGCGATTGCCCCACAGTTGCGGCTAAAATCGTCATTGGTGATTCACATCTACCATTAGATATTTTCAATGCCAAAATATATAAATATGTTTTGATCTCATGCCGTTTTGTACATTCGCAGCCTTCAAGTAACAAGCCCTTAGGACCCAAAGTCCAAGTGTTTCCCCAAAAAGTTGTTCTAACTCTCCGAAAAGGTATCACTACAAATTTGAAATCTTCTTGTATTCTCATTCATTGAAAATTTATATTCTTCAGATACTAACCGTTTTGAAGATTTTATAATCCAAATAACAATATGATCTTCCCTAACTTTGTCGATTTTTTAAGGTTATAGGGCTAGGTAATCACTTATACATCAATATACAGGTATTTCTCTTGACGTGACATCCTTTGTAATAGATTAGTCATTGGTTGTCTTTTGCAACTGAACATAAGTACTATTCATGTTTCTCACTTCTTTTGCTGAAGCTTTGTCTTACTTTTCTGTATTTTAAAACGTCATTTTCTTCATCTGCAATGATTTTTGACTATCTAATTTTTGCCTAACAGGCCAGCCGGGGAGATTTGATATAAAAGTGAAGCCTGCAAAAGATTACCCAGTAGATCTTTACTATCTTATGGATTTGTCTTATTCAATGCACGACGATTTGACAAACTTAAAGAATCTTGGAGCTGGAATTTGTAAGTTAGATCTTTAAATATTACTGTGAGCTCTTATTCTTTGTGGCAATCTTACTGAAAAACTACAAAAACTTTGTTGAGATAGCATCTTGCATTACGAGGGAGAAAGTTAAAAGGAAATATCTAACAACGTCACAAAATCTAACAACAAACAGTGCAAAAGCGGATATCCCAAAGCCCCAAATGATCAAAACAGTCTTTCTGCAACCAAACTTTGATGAAAGAGGAGTTGCTTCATTTTCCTGCTATGCGTAGTGCATTATTCCCTTGCTAGAATTTTTATCAAAGTTAGTTAATCTTCTTTGAGTGATAGTCCAATTTGCGGTCACACCCAAGGTTTGTAATCTTTGAGAGTGATCTTTGACAGCGGCATTTTATTCATCAAGTGCTTTTTTGATTGCCGGTAATAACCAGGCGCGAATATCCTCTAGAAATATCACTTGGAAAGATTTAAAATGCAAGGCTCAAAACGCGACTGGCTTTCTCTTATCAAATAATATCAAATGTTTTCTAATTGTGAACACTGAAAAAAGTTGATAACTCCTACCTCACCTCCTTTTCCAATTACTAGCAAGAGCCATTGGTACTGTAACAAAAAATTACCGCCTAGCATTTGGCTCGTTTGTTGACAAGAGGCTTTCACCGTATATACGAATTGACAGGTACGTATTTCATTTAGAATTTTGAATTCATAACAGTAACATACAATCTAATAAAAACAAGAAAATACCCAAAAATGCTTGGATTCCATGCTTCGATTCCATAATTGGCTTAGATCCTGTATTTGTCGTGATTTATATTTATTTATGATGCACTAATAAATGTATTGAGATTATTTGGGGTTTCATTGCAGAGTCAAACCACCACAAGCAGTAGTTCCTCCTTTTGGCTTTCAACATAATCTTGATTTTACTGAAGATGCAAAGAAATTTGCAGTAAGTATGAAAACGTATGACTTTAAAAATTGTTGGATGTCATTTGATTCAAGCAGGCAGAGGTAGGTGTTTGTATGGTTGTTGAATGGGGCAGTTGTCTAGCCTGTGCTTCAGTTCTCTAACTTGAGAGCTATCTCGGAAAGTAACCAGGCCTCTAGCCTACTTTAAAGCTAGGGGTCTGGAACACAGGCTAAAGTTGAAAAGAACGCAAAAATGTCAAGCTTCAATCACATTTCAACCAGATGGTTTCGTTTGTGGCTCTACAAGTTATCACTATCTCTCAAACATTCAGTGACCAGGCACTTACATCTGCAGAGGAAAGCTTGCCTAGCCTTAGTAAGTCAAGTAATGACGGATTATGACAGTACTTTACTTATGTTTGAATATACTATTGAACAAAAAATCAATTAAGTTTGAACTTTTTTTCCAATATAAACGTATTCTGGGTTGAAAATTCCACACTTATATTGATACTGAGATTGAGTCAAAATCGAGTGCAGCTTAAATTCTTTCCATAAAAGAATATAAAGAAATGATCATTATAAAGGTTGATGGAAAAAAGCATTTGCAGAAACTAGTTTTACAAAAGTGCGCTAATTTTACGCAAATTTTATGCTAAACCTATGGTTTGACATTGCGCATTTTTATTACTTGCAGTGTTACAAAATATTGCAATACAGTCCTTCACAGATAATTCCCGGGTTGAACACTTTTTGGTTGTGTGCATTTTTTTATGAATTCGCAGAAACGTATAAAATAGCGGCACAAAAAGGCAATAAGATTTCTATTTCTTTATCCTTTTCAACATACAACTCCTGTTTCTTCCGTCAAATAAAATTTTCTGCTACCGTTCATTATTCTATATCTGTTCTCTTCAATTTCTCACAAGGATGGGGTTGAAAAGAGGCAAATTTCTGGAAACCTTGACTTCTCTGAAGGTGGATTTGATGGACTGATGCAAGTTACTGCCTGTCAAAAGGTACACATTCTTATAAGAAATAGCGTTATTTAATACTCGCCAGTAACGTATTTCTATCATTTCAAAATAATTACCTATGCGAGAAAGTCGGTCTTTGGAGCAATCAAATCAAAGAACTGTTGATATGAAAAAATATAACTTTGGCAAGCTTAGTAGATGGACAAGAGGTCGATGATCCTGTGTCTAAAAGTTGCTTTTTTATTTGATAAACAGAGAATAAATTGGAAAGCAAACGGAACATCAAGACGTATCATTGTATTTGTGACAGATGCGGAGTTTCATTGCGCCGGTGATGGAAAGGTAAGTGGGTGTCAAACCATGCAGTTGCTGCTTTCAATAAAAGTAAATTTTGAAAGATTGATTTTTCTCTAAATAAAAGAAAATATTTTTGTAAATTCAAAAAGCCTTGGTTTCGTAGCAAACCCACATTGTCTAGACTCTTTATGCTTGGATGAGGATGCTACAGATGCGATTTATGCAGCGTACTGATTTGAGAGGGAACATGGGACCATGTCGCTTTTTCTTAATGCCTCGAAATGTTTTACACCATCTTTAAAAATTTCACACCATCACTCCCCCTTTTAGAGCATATTTTTGTACTTTGAGCCAGCCATATGCGCTAGTTTAAGTTTTCATGCTTCAAGAAGCTACTCAGGTACATTTGATAAAGTGCTTAAATAAACATTCTTTAAACATTTTATTTCAAATATTTTAATGGATGAAAATGAATTTCCCATATAGCTAGGAGGAGTCATTTTGCCAAATGATGGACAATGCCATTTGGATTCCAATGGATTCTACACAAAATCAACAACAATGGTGGGAAAATTTTATTCACTTCAGATTGTGTAACCAGTTACTTTCACTGCATCTATTTTCAACACCTGATAAAACTCTTGTAATATAATTGCTCTAAAGTCCATTCCTTTTTTAATAAAGATGGGTCTGCTGTATGCCCGATGTCCTGAATTTTTTCTCTAATCGTCTTTCTTACTTTAAAGTTGGGAAGCTGGAATTATTCTAAAAACATCCCAAGCTGGAACAGTTTCCTGGAAATGTTTCGAAATGAATATATTTTTGTGTTGTTTTCATTTAACGGTTTATTAGAACGATCTTAAAGTTAGGCCCTTTTCTTGCAAGCAAGACTCATTGATTCAAATATTTAAATATTTACAGGATTATCCTTCAGTTGGCCAACTTCGTTCTAAGATGAAAGAGAATAAAATTGTGCCAATTCTGGCAGTTACAAAAAATACCTTTATAACCTATCAGGTAAAGCAGATTTTTTTGTTTCTAATTACATCGTATCATCTGATTACAAGTTTCAACGATGAAGTAAAGCAATCTTAGCTAAATTGTTTGCATATTAATTTTTTGTAAGTTTCTATCTTTGCTCGTATCGATTCGACGGTGGTATTTTACAATTTATTTAATCGTTAAATGAGAAAATTAAGTCATCCTAGAACAAAGCTCATTATACTAGGATGCTGAAGCGAGTCTGGTTCTCATCTGCTTATTTACTTCCATTTTTCAACATTTCATTAGAATCTAGCTGAGGAATGGAAAGATCTCGGTACTACAGTCGGTGAACTGTCAAAGAATTCGGACAACGTTGTCAATTTGATTCGAGATAGTTACGAGGTACGTGAAATATAGATGATGAGTGTTTCATTCTTGCATTTCGATAAAGCTCGATATTTATGCTCTAGCCACTTCTGAAATTTATTCCGGAATCGAAAATTTGAGTGTTTAATTTTGAAGCTGTTTGATGCAACAAACAATTGACATATATGGAGGTAGTTGGTAAAGTACAACTAAAGTTATGAATGTTGGATGGTTTTTCTAAGAAGAAGACTATTATGATGATTGAATATTTCAAAACAACCAAAAATCTTTCCGGGAATTTCATTATTCGAGAATCAAACGAGCGAGCTCTCGATTACGAATGTGCTCACGATTAAAGAATGAATGACATAAGTACAAAATCTACTTCATCTTGAGAGCAAGTTAGTTAACGGCAAACTGATCTCTCCAAATCCTCCCTGATAGATATCAATTGAGATAAACACTTGTGCTTTTATGGATAAGTTAATTTCCATGATGAGATATGCAGGTCATTCAACTTTGCTAACAACATTTATTTCTAGAAAGTTTCATCAACCGTAAGATTAGTAGAAACAAAAAAGGAAGACGTAAAAGTGCAATATAACCCAAAGAAGTGCAGGTAACCGGAATTTTTTATACTGTAAGGCCAATTTTTTGCAACTGTCTGTTTTTTGCAAGTATTTGCAGCAATTTCTGAAAGGTCAATTAAAGGGCGTATTACTATCTTAAATTAAACTTGATATTAACACTGCTATATAGTCAAAGAATGATAGAGGTAAAAATCTCTATGCTTTCTGTAGCAAAGAATCAAAAGTCGACACAATTCATCATTCAATTTTTTATTCATTACCTTTCGTATTTTTTAGCTTCATATTTTTGCTTAAGGAATTAAAAAGAAAGCAGGATCTAGTATCACCAAAAAATTCTGGCTGACCGCGCCTGATTGATATGCCCTTCCCAATTTTTCTTTCCTTTTTGGCTTTAGGAAATCTGTTACTGATAATGAATGCACAGGAGTTGCAATAGAAGAAGAAGTTGTATTTGAGGTATCAGTTACTGCTGAAAGTTGCAAAGACAGCGTCAGGAAATCCAAAAGGTGACTGTAAGTTATGAGTCTCATGAGCAGGACAAGGCACGATTCGTGTGCAGTAAGACATAGGTAGTCCTAACCATTGAGGTCTTGTAACGAGTCCTCAGTTCCATTCTCCTGTGCCATTTCGAGGCTATTCAAGTCAATGTTTTTAATTATGAAACCGTAATCCTAGTCTTTCGCTTTCAATGAGCTTGCTTTTTCAATTTCCAGTAAATTAAACCTCATTCCACGATGAAAAGATCAATTTCCAAAGTGCTGCTATGATGGTCAAACACAATATTTCTTTTTGTCTTTGACCTTCATTAGATGTCACCAGTATTCCAGTATACAATTTGAAAAAAATCTATAAATGGCAAAAGCTGTGTTGTGAAGTCTTATACACACATTGCAGCTATAAGTACATGGGCAGACCAAGCTTTGTCTTAACAACTTTTGACGAGAAAAACTGTAATTTGGGCATGCCGTACAATATGAACATGTCCTTTTGTAGCTTTGATATCAACATTGCTGGCTTTGGAGCAGTGCAAGTTGAAACAAATTTTTTGTGTGATTGTGATTGTGAAAAGGCACCAAATGTTGTAAGTAATTTTTGGATAAACGTTTCTTAAATTTTTTTCACAAAATAGATGTTTTGTCTTGTACATTCTCCGTGTCAATATCTAACACCTAACAGTTTCTATACAATTTTAGACATTGATACTTTTTGTGAAATAAATGCTTTCAAATGACTATTTTTATCAAATATTATAAGATATCTTGGAAAGTATTATCATTCCTAACAGTTCATTAAAAATTGAAGTATTTTTGCTTTTCTTTCAGGAAGTAAACAGCACCAAATGCAGCTTTGCTGGGAACTACTCTTGTGGGATATGTTCTTGTGAACCTGGAAGGTCCTTATCATTTGCACCCATAAATCTATAATACTATACAGTTTGTCATATTTGTTAAGATTATCAGCTGTATTTTAATAATAGCTTTATTTGAAATTTAACAAGATGGATTTTTTCAATATGAAACAACCGTCGAAAATTAAGCATTTCTTCACTACCTAAACTTTAGCCATCGCAAACGCACCATTATTTTCTGATGTATTCCTTAACATAGCTGTAGGCCATAATATGATTTTTAGTATTACATAACATAAAGCTTTGATATTTTACATATTCTAGCTCAAATTCAGTTTGCTAGAAATTCAAACAATTTTCTAATGAAAATTCTGTGCGCTAAGCCTTTGCCTGATTGCAAAACATATTATTTTACAGATTTGGTTCGGATTGCAAATGCGATGACCAGTCACGTGTTGACGATTCAACATGCAAAGCAGAGTGAGTTGCAAATATTGCTTGAGACCCATTTATATTATCTACATGCTTATATACATTAGAAGTACTAGAAATTGGGATTTTTGGTGGTATGGTAAATGCAATTGAAACTTCCTGTTTTCTAGTTATCTACATACTCTGTATTCTACATTTGGCTGAAATAAACGAGAAAGAGGGAACCTGTCCTTTTCATATCAAATTGATGACAGGGGCATTGGTCCCAGGTCCCATTATTTTATCAGTGCTCATTGATCAACTGATGATATCAAAATGTAGTTGGAAGGTTCTTGCAATGTACTTGCACATTTATTAGTATCATTATAACAAAATGTGGACTGGTCTAGCCTCAAAAATTCAGAGTCACTTTTTTCTGGCCAATTTTAAAAAAGATTAGCAACTATTTGAAATAATCTTTATTACATAGTTGCGTAACGCAGTTTAGGGCACCTTAATTCAATAACACAAAGCCCCCAAACAAAGGGGGCTCCTAAATGATTTTTATATCAATCTTTTTGAGACTTCGCTCAAGTTCACTATAACTGCAAAAACTTTTAAGCTTCTTTAATTGATGTTTCGTTAACTCAGCTTCCCCCCCCCCCGCCCACCTTAACCCAGTTAACGAGAAAAAATGTCATTGTTACATCTTACTTTACGCTCTACACTATTGAATGGGAAGCTTGCCGTCCGTAAATAGAGGCTCCATCTGTTTTCTTCTTAGGGCCCCGTATACCTCCGTTACGCCACTGTACATAGTGTTATTGTAAAAACTATCATAAATTATACTTCATTTTACAGCAATTCTACTGACACTGTTTGCAGCAACATTGGAACTTGCATTTGTGGCACATGCGAGTGTTTCACGCAACCAGTAGGCATTTGTCAATTAGCAATTTATCCTCAGATCTGCCATTAGATTCCGAAGGATTGAAATTTCACAAAATAAGGATGAAAAATGGCGGTTTACAATGTCGTTCTTTAAAAGTTGATTAGACCTGTTACAGTATATCATTAATAAAAACATTAATTGTTTAAATTGGCAATAAAAACGAGGAAGATTATCGAGAAAAATGAAATGAGCGACTTCTTGATGCTCGTTGTACACCGTCATATGGTTTTGTATTCTGCTCGGATAGTGAACAAAAGCGTAAAATTGTCACTTTTCACGAAATACTTTCTGCCAGCCTTCTAAAACATTTTCCAATAATTCTTATCAAAAACTTTCTAATAAATCCTATAAAAAATTTCTAATAAATCTTTTGCGTTACAAACATTAAGCATGCATTTCTGGAATCTTTTCTAGAATCCAGAACACAAGGTTACTGGCTCATTTTGCGAGTGCAAGAATTTTGGATGTGACGCACACAATAGTGTAATGTGTGGAGGTAAGCCTTTTCTGTAACCTTGCAACGATTGTAAAGGTCTAACGGCCGGTAAGCTCAATGCGCTTAGAACTTTTATTAAACTTAAATTTAGTTTTTAGGTATTAATTTGGACATAAATGTGTAAATCCGTATATTTCATTAATCAAGCCATGGTCACGCATAGTTGCCAATAGGCACCGATAGGTAGTCTTTTCCAGCTCTCTAAAAATTGAATAGAATCCGCTTTGGCTCAATGGATAGTCTATGAACTACCACGCAAGCGACCCGGGTTCAATTCCCTGTTTGTCATACAATCGATCTCTAAAAACCCCGCAGAGGCAACCCAGCCCTCCATCCATCCTTTCGAATCGGTAATTGAGCCCAGTGTGCTGTGCCATTGGCTGCAAAGACGTGCAGAGTGTCTGTAAACTGAGATACCTACAGCTGGTAGGTGACGCAATGTACCTGGTACGGAACGCGTTGTAGTTAGTTAGAGTTGAGAACAATCGGGACGCCAATCAGTTAGAGTTGGGAAGTGACGCATCAAAATGATGTACCTAAAAGCTGTCTAATTTAACGTTTTTTACAACTTCTCCTAGGCCCAGATCGTGGTGTATGTGAATGCAATAAATGTCGTTGCAAGGGGATCTGGACAGGCAGTAATTGTGGTCAGAAGAATTGCACACTAGTGGCAAAAGACTGCGTGAAAGGCGGGGTACTTGTCACGTAATGTTATTGTTATGCTTGGATTCCAAATGAAATTATATTCTGACATTAGCTTGTACACTCTATCTTATTCAATATTTACAGCGGCCTTCTGAAGTGCCCATTTCAAATAGCGTTTGTTAACAAATACAAAAAGCCATAGATTGTTTTCTAATTGAAAGTCCATCGCCCGGTATAAAAGCAACAACTGATTGAAATATATATCATCGAGATAAAATGATAAACTAAGATAGTTTAACTAAAACCCCTCAATTCACCTCACCTCCCTTTTCGCATCCCATTTTTCGGTTGAACGGGCTCTGCTTTCAGAAACAGGGCTACCGTTGACAAGAGCAAGCCTTGACAAAGCGAATGAGCCGTTACTCTTGCATTTTCTAGGTTTCTAGTGGCTTTTGTTTGGCCAACTTTTGGGTTTTTGTAGGTCTTGTGTTCAAACGAATTTGAGGCTCGTCTCATGACGTGTACGGGGCGCAGAACATGTACGTATAGTACGGTGATATTGTGAACCAGAACGAATCAACAAAATTCAGCTTTAGTCTTTGTTTTGGAATACGTTTTTACATTAAATTAAAAAAAAACGTAGTCCTCTCACATAAATGGTACAAAAACTGCAACGATAACAGCAAAAGCGAGCCAAATACGTCGAAAAGTTTTGCTGAAATTGATTTTATCATCTCGTTCAAAAGAAACCTTAAAAGCAAAATTTTATTGCTTGCGCATTACTCACCTTTCTTTGCCTAGCTTGTTCTTTTTCTGTTGCAATTTCAGGAGGTGTGCAGTGGTCATGGAACGTGTAACTGTGGTGAATGTCAGTGCGAGCCTGGGTACAAGGGAACCCATTGCGAGCTGTGTCCGGTATATAGACATGCCTATCTCTGTATTTACTCTTCAGCACTGATAACAAATATATCCTCTTCAGAGTGAGTAAATTATAACTGAATGTATTCAACATCGTAGCGTGGCATTAGAATTCATCGTATTTCAAATCTATTATTCTAGTCATGTGAAAGCCACTGTACGGAAAATCGCGACTGTGTGTTGTGTGAAGTCTTCAAGCGTGGTGACCCAGCAATCTGCAATAACTGCACTGTTAAAATCGTTATGAGCAATGCAACCCGTAAGTATTCTCAACATTCTGTTTCTTCTAACTGCAATGCAGTTATCTGCACGCGGTATTTCAAATCCCTTGAGCATGACACCCTTTTTGTTGGCTTAGATTTCCCCTAGGGACATTAAGAAAGAAATTGATTATTCTCGACGTAAAGGAACAATACCCCCACTTGAATGTTAAGTTTGAGAAAGGTGGGAAAAATAGTTTTCAGCATTTCTATTTTCACAATACCTGCAAAAGATGTCGGAGCCTATTTTGAAGGAGGGAAGCTATTCAACTAGATATTTTAAGGAGAAGTCAAAATAGCATTTTCCAAAGAGTTCTCCCGTCCCTGCTGCCCAAAAATTGGTATTGAAACGCATATAAACACATAAGATACGTGGAAACTTTCTTTTGGCTTTGGCAAGCATTAGATTTACTTGAAGCGGAACGATAAATTAATGCTGGTCTTCCGAAATGTCCTACTGATTATTCCCCGCTTAAAGCACAGGAAAGGTATAAACAATATTAACGAATCCAGCCAGAGAGATTGAGAAAAAATTCTTGCAAGAAACGCCTTGAAACAAGAGTTGTTTTTGCTTATATAAGGTCTAACAACTAACTATAACATGTATAAGGTCTGAGAGAAAATGCTACGTAAAGCAACTTGCCTAGGAACTGATTTATTGAAATAAAATCGAATTTTCAGGGCAGGCACGAAAGTGTGAATTCCAAGATGACGATGGTTGCTACATCTCTTTTTATGCTGGAGAAGATGCTTTTGGAAACTTCACTATTTGGGCAAATCCAAAGAAAAGTAAGAATTAATATATAATTAATGAAAATTACGTTTTTAGCAGTCTGTCAACAGTAAAGGCAGAGCTTTAGGCTCTAAGACTACAGAGCAGAAAGGTTCCAAGTTGCGATTGCCTTATGACAGTGTTGTGCGTGAGGCTCGGAGTTGCAGCTTTGAGCTGTCCTGCATTAATGAATAGATGTATAAGATTAATGGCTTTGACAAAGAATAGCCTAGGTGAGGCAGAAGAGAAACTGCCTTGAATACGACGAAAATCTTCAGTGAGAGCCTCAAAAGTTACCAATCATTTCATTGAGACATTTGGCTAAGAGGAATGATCGTTGCTTTTGATGTCATATACTGAAGTTCGATTACGACCAAGTGCATTACTTACAATTCAAGATAAACCTTTTGGAAACAATTTTCCTTCTGTCAGCCTTATTCTAGTTGATAAAAATGTTTATCTTTTTTATGTTGATCAATTGTTCGGGGGCCATAGCTCTGATTCCTTCTTTCGGTGCTATCCCTGAAATCTTGCAAGTTCAAACTTTAAAATCGTTATTCAAGCAGAAATATTTTGTTAAAAATTGGTTTGTGTCACTTTTCTTGTTTTGCAGCATGTCCAAAAGTCATAAAAAGTGAACCAGACTTGTTGGCGATTGTGCTTGGAATAATCGGCGGTCTCTTATTGGCAGCTATTCTTGCTCTTCTTATTTGGAAGTTATTTGTATCGACTTACGTACGTTGTTTTTTATTGTGTCACAGAAAAGGGCTTAAGATATGGCTTTAGCTAATTAATAAACAACATTATCTCGAGAAAGTCAATTTTAGCGGTAAAATAGGTACAGATTTGCATTAAATTCTTGCTAAAATACATCACTAACCAAATTAATTTACTGAGCGACTGACTAAAGAAGAATTATTTGAATGCTGGCGAGAAACGTGACTAAATCATCTCGATAATAGGTTAATGAAACAAAGCATGAGTCCGCTCTTTATTATTTCGTTGAAATGGCAGGTAGAAACTTGGCTATGAAAAACTATAATTTGCAACATAGCCTTTCTAAATTCTTCAGATTCCTTTCAAAGGAAATGCAAGGTTCTAACTTTCGTAAATTGGTTGGAAAAAAAGACATCACTTTCTTGTCAGAAAAAGAGCTTTTAAGTTTCTTCAATCATGAATAATTTAAGAATTGAGAAGTAAAATTTAACTTTCTTCAAGACAGTACTCTTACAGTTTTCTGGCATTTTCAGATTCGGTACGCATAAATTTACTCTTTGTTTCTTCTATTGCAGGATCGTTTTGAATACTCAAAGTTTGAGAAAGACAGACTTAAGTCAAAATGGAATAAGGTATGTGAAGGTATTTTGTAGTAGCCACAGAATATCCCACACTCAATCATGAATAGCATGCATAAGACAAATGAATTAATAATGAGACTTAGTTGAATGTTGATTATTTATGTAATGGAACATTTGTTGCATAACTCGCGCTTTGATGAATTAGCAAAAAAATGATTTTAGATGCTACCTGTCAGCTTCAAACAAAAATCATTTTAAAACACAGCCAGTGCAGCAAATGTTGTGGATGCAAGGACTTTGAAGATGTAATTTCTGTAAACTTCAGTGGTACTTATAGTTGGTTCGAAGTGAAAAGTTAAACTATTTAAGGAAAACGACATCATCTTCCTCTTGTTCCATTACATAATTTCTGCTTTTTGATTCTTTCGCGAACTCCATCGCGTTCGTATTTAAATTGTGTTGTATGCCAGCTTTAGATTTTGAATTTTACTTAAGAAAAATGGATATAAGGCAGTTGCCTAACCCTCATTCGATTGACTCAAGAAAACCACAAAATCTCAAAAATCGGTTAAAAAATTTCAATATATGAAGTAGGATGAAAAAGGCCGCCCAGAAAGTGACTTAGGTTCACTGGCCAAACAACTCAAATCACAATTTAGGCCATGGGTGACAAACCTGAAATTAGCATGCTTAGAACTGGAGGAATTCATCATTTCTCTTAATACATACCAATCTTTGCATTTATAAATGTAGAAAAAGGCGAGACATATATGATGACAGTGCTGTCCTTTTCACCCTAATTCCGGGTACATTTACCGACCAACTAACAACTTTGCCAGCCAGCTATCAAAAAGGGACCGTCACCATAAAGTGCCAGTACAGTTTCAGATTTCAGAATGTTCCGGAAGAAAAATCTACGATTTAACTTCAAAACCAAAGGCTCATTGTGTTTCATTTACTCCTTTTCTTCTTCGGCAGGAGGAGAATCCGATTTACAAAGGCGCAAAAGCTAAGTACGACAATCCAGCTTATGCCGGCAAGCAATAAAAACGTCTTTCTTGCAATTGTATCTTGCACAACGTATCCTAAAGAAGATCAAGCATGCAAAAATTTGCTGTGATGAAATACATGTGAATATTCATGCCAGATGTATCTTGTAATGAAAAAGCTAATTCTAGATTGCAAATTATTTAATAAAAGACTATGTAGACTGTTTAGAAAATTAACTAGAATGTGTCTTGAATATGTAGTGCTTGAAATCTCAGGGTTGGAATGAAATTTTAAAAAGAAAGTCTATTGCATGATAAGTAATATGTATAACAAAGAGATTTCCTCGATGGAATCAAAGATATCTTTGATGGCATTTGCTCAGTTCAAAGAAGCAACAAAGGTACTAGAGGCTCCATTCAAAAGAAAATGAGACAGAATAACCAAAAAAGTTTTGTTACTGTAAAATAACTGTTTATTTACCTTATAGAATTCCTTCTCCAACAAATACTCTTGAACTTGAATTTGAGTTATTTAGAGCGATAATTCACTGTTAGAATGCTTTTCCGCCTCTGCTGAGAAATGTGATCTTCGCGCCATACTTGCTAAACACAAAAAACTTCATCAAATATATGTGTCCTATAGGCAGATAAATAAATAAAATTGATGAAATGAACAGTAAACAATTGCTTGTTTCTTTTTTCAATCTATAACAACGGCAGAACGTTTTGGTACACTTACCTTATGGTAATTGTTACCTTAGCATGCAATATTGTAAAGACAAACTTTTTTCTCAAGATAGGTCACAAATTCAATTTTGTTAGGGACGTGTCATAAAGTATCTGCTACAGGGGGCGGAGGATATGGGCCGGGGCCACCAAACATTTTCAATGCTTCACAATGGGCCACAAGAAATATTTGCAAAGTTTTGAGCAAATCCAACTAAAAGTTTTAGAATTATATGATGCTGTCATTGACTGCAAAAGAAAAGTTCAAATTGATATAAACAGTCAGAATCTGAAGATGAACTTATACAACTGCTTGAACTTTCCTTGGATGCCTCAATTTTTTTCTGAAAGCATGAAAGTATTGCTCTCTGCTTACTTTTGTCCTTTTCCTTGTTGCCTTCTTCCTCTCCATACGCAAAACTGATCCACATTTTTGGATAAAGCCACATATTCTTCGCCCCTTGTCGTAGATACTTCATGACACGTCCCCAAACAGCGTCGATTTTGTGGCAGAGTGGCTCGTCTGTTAGAAATTATATATAGTAAGATGCTTGTAAAACGATTATAGACCAACTACAAAGTATCAGGGAGAAGCTTTGGAATTTCCTGCTTTGTTCATCAAGTTTTCGTTCATTTCATTCTAAAATTGCTTTTTGTAATTAGGAACTTTTGTTTTGTAATCGCAAATTTATGGTTTTGAAAACGAAAATCTGCAAAAATTGTTATTGTGAATAACAAATTCTGATTACGAACAGCAAATTCAGATAATAGACAAATAATTCTGATAACAAGAAACAAATTCTGATTACTTTTGATCAGGCCCGCCGCTAACTATTGTGCTCCAGGGGGGTTTCCAACTCCCATTTGCCGACAAGTTTGGAAATTTAAACAAAGCACCCTTAAATTTCAAAAAGTTTTTACAATGGAATTATTTTTACAGGGGGCCGTCACGCTCCAATGGCCCCCCTTTAGCGACTGGCCTGCTTCATAAAGAAATGGAAGAATACGTCATTTTGCAGCCATTTTGTCGTTGATTTCGTTATGGAAAAGAGGTTCCCCCAAAATAGCAGCTTACCTTATTCTCTTGCCACAAGAAACGAACAGGAAGTAAATAAACAGACTCAACTGAGGAGTTTTTGCATTAGCTGGGACGAGCGTGAGAATAACATTCTTCGAAACTTAAGAAAAATTCTTAAGATTTATATATTTTAAAGTACAAAAAATGGAGCCATGTAGGTCGTCTGAAAGAGCTGATATTGTTTCACCAGCAAGGTTACAAGGATTCAGCGATGCAGTGTTTGCTACCGCAGCAACATTGCTTGTTATACCAATCCGAAAGTTCGAGCTCGAAGGAAATGAGACCTTGAAAGAGGGCCTGTTGAGAAAATATCCGCAATTATTGGTTTTCCTCGTGGGCTTTCTGGTGATTTGTACAATATGGGAATCTCATATTCTTAGATTCAAGGTGATCGCAAGAATTGATGATTTCATTGTTGTTATGACACTCATTTCCCTAATGTTCACAACATTCTTGCCATTCACCGTTGCCCTTGAGGGAAAATATGGCCAGACTGAAATTGCAGTTGTTCTTCCGTGTATCGTACTTTTGGTACTTGAATTAATAGAAAGTTGCGTGTTCGGCTATGCTTTTTTTACTCCCAGATTACTCTCTTCAAGTATTCAACGACTAGATCAACAAGAAATGCGGGTAAAGAAGGCGCAGATATTCGGTAAGATCGGCATAAATTGCACTTTGTTCATTCTAGCGGCAGCCTTTAGTGCTCTTGATGTTGTGGTTTCTTGGGTTTTGATTGTCAGTGTGATATTTACACCATTAATTCGGCGGTTGCTTGCTTACTGCAACAGACGATATTGCTGTCCCTTGATTGAGGGGAGGTCAAGGATTGCCGTTCTCGCAGGAAAGATTGACAAGGAAAGAATTGAGTATTTTTCAGATGCAGCAATTGCTATTGTCGCTACTCTCTTGGTGTTAGACATAACCACTGAGGATTTTCCAAAGGATTCTGCTGTTAAAAAAGATGGACTCGGAAGGACCTTAATAAACATGCGACCAATGTTTGTTGGTTACATGGGATGCTTCACTGCAGTTGCTATTTTATGGTTTGTTCACCATTCAATTCTACATCAAATAAAGTTACTAACAGCAGCCATGAATCTTTGCAACAACCTTTTTCTAGCATTTTTAGCTGGTACACCATTTGTTTCAACATTGGTTAACAAATTCACTGGTCATGTCAGCCACAATGAGAAGATTGCTGTTCGTTTTAGCTGTGTTATTTTATTTGGTGCTGGTTTCATGCAGTTTACACTCTTTGTGCTAGCATACTGGAATAGAAATCGTCTAATGCATTCTTGGGCCATACCAAATGGTTCTGCTGGCCACCGCACACACATTTACTTGCTACTAAAAACCCTGATTGTTCCATTGGTCACTTTCATCACATTTTGTACTAGCATATCCACAGATAAGGCTACATTCATTGTCTATCATGTTTCCCTGGTTGCTGTTCCAGTCCTCTTTGTGCTTCTGAAAATAGCATTTGCTTGCCACTGCAATCAGAGATCATCAGAGACTGACCCAAGCAGTATTGAAAATTCAACTGAAGAGAGGGGTATTGGCAATAGCAATACAGAAACAGATCTGGTAAATGATCAAACATCAGAGTCTGTGTGTTTGTCACCCAAATCAGAAGCTGTGTGTTTGCGACCAGAGGCTGTTTGTTTGTCAAGAAAGGAAGAAGGAGAAGATGATGGTATTCCAGCAGAATGAAAATTGCTAATTAAAAAGCAAAATTCCTCTGAATAGAATATACATTGAAAAGGAATACTTTATGTAACTGGATGAAACAACTAGACACTTAGGACAATTTAATTCCCAACCCAGGACTAACATGTTCTTTAAATGCCTCCACATAAATCATTATCTCTACCTGCTTTGGGAAAGTGAACAATGTCCTCATGGCTCTTTTGCAGAGAAAATTGGGTAGCCTTTGCCCAAGAGCCTAAAGATTCATTTTTAATTGTTGAGTTTCCAAATAAATTTTATGTGAGCACCACATGGTACACTACTTTCATTATTTTGTTGCCAATGGCCGGATCCAGGATACAAACAGGGTAGCAATACCGTATTTCCTCTAATGAACGCTGCCCTCTATTGAACGCCGCTTCCAAAATTTGGATTTTGTTATGAATGCCGTAGCATTCTTTAGAGGAAATATGGTAAACAGAAAAGAAGAAGTGAAAAAACTCTGGATTCAGACTTTCTTTATGAATAAAAATGGATTAGCATATTATTCACTGACTCTACATTATTTTCTAGG
This sequence comes from Rhopilema esculentum, assembly GCF_013076305.1. The sequence continues at coordinate 4,322,630 of NW_027019306.1, forward strand.
GTTTCCGTCTCAAAATATTAACATCACAATTTCTACACACTAAAGTCATCAAGAGTGTATCTTATAGCTGAGCAGTAAAGAACACAACTTTTAATGGGAATTCTGATTAGAATTAGAAGCATCAATTTCCCTACATTTCTTGTGATGACACAAAAATATTTGACAAAATTTGCAATTAACTGATTTAGAATTATTGGAATAATATTTGGAGAATATTTTCTCACAATCGTGTACATTATTGCCTCAAATCTATCTTGAATAACTCCAGAGACATTAACATATAAGTGTAGCATTTCTAGCTAAATTTTTTACACACTGTATACTATTCCTCATAATGGTGTTCTTGAATAGAGATAATGCCCTTCCTTCAACTGAAAGTTTTACTGGATGGTAAAAGCTCCTCTTTGTGTCATAATTATCTGCAAAAATATTTCCATCTGAGAAATCGATATCTCCATATATGTCAGGAAGATATGCTCCATCCAAATTTACTATCTTATTTTTTGCATCAAGCATAAGAAGAATTGTCGATACAGCAACTTCAAGAAAAACTTGGTATCTATAGAAAGATTCTGAGAAAGTTAGGTATGACTGTGCCAGCCTTTGGGGTATATACATGAAATCTGACCATGCTCTAACACATAAGCGAATGCCACCTGTGTTGTTGGAGTATATCTCAAAATGTTTCTTTTCTTTCCATGATGATGTTGAATTTAGGGCATCAAAAGCTTTCCTGCAATTTTCTAAAGCACCAACATCGTTCCACCAGTGCCAGCAACAAGGTGCAGGCATATCCATATTGGCTCCTGCCTCATTGATAATATCTTTACCATACCAAATTCTGTCTCTAGGCTTCTGTACTAAGGTCCACCAGTTAACAACCATATCATCGTTTACATATAAGTAGCCAAGGTAGTTTGGGTACTTCTTAATTGCTTCAGCTATACACATATAACCATAATGCCCTCTGCTGCCTTCAATAACTACAACATTAAACTCAGAACTCTTCTCAGGTCCGCAAAAGATTATTTTTTCAAAAACTGGTTCATAATATTCTTTAAGGAGAGGTATGACACTGTAAAACGGATGATTAAAGTTCACTGACAGGAGTACTCCAGCAAGAGGTTGATGTGGCATCAACACTGGTGCTGGAAACTTGTTGCTCTTTTTGTATGCTATTTGTTTAAACATGTTTCCTTTCCATTGCTCTACAAGAAAAGTGTTTTCTATCCATTACAAATGAACTTGAAAAAAGTGATATTTAATGAAATTGTATTTTGAACTTGAGAAAATATACAAAAATGAGCATTATTTTAATGGTTATCAGTTAAATTCAGAAAGCAAATATCATACAAGCAGTAAATTTCAAAGAGATATTCAGAAAACAGACAACCCATTGCCAACATGGCATTTTTTTACTTGCATGGAGACAGTCATAATTATATAGAGTAAATTTGATACAACAGATAGATTAAGAAAAAAGAGTCAAGCTAGCAACATATATTTTGTGGAAAAAACCCACTCAATTTTTGTTTTGGAAAATAAATTCTTATAAAATACCTAAATTAAAAATAGTGTTATTCAGAAACAGACCATTTCCATGTAAAATATATTTATAATGATAATGTCATATAAATGTAGGCCTATCGCCTGTAATACATCTGAACACCAGACTGGCAACTTTGCTATATGCAATGTTGTTCTCAATAGAAAAAATCTGGAAACATATATTAGCAAATCTTCTTTCAATAGGAAGTTACAGGGCACATCTTTTGAGGCTTTAGAATTTTGATGAAAGGTAAATTAAAGAATAATTTTGGCTAATGAAAATTTACAAACAAGGGCCCTTCATATGTTATTAGCACCAGGCTCCACAATACTTTGTTGGAATGAAACTTCCTAGAGCAAATATAATATCCTAGCCTTGTGCTGTAGGTAACTGTGGAGCCTTAAGAGTTAAAAAAATTGATGAATAAGCTTGGATGTTTTCAAGTAAGGCTGACAGTTGTGAATGAGACTTCCACAAATTGTTCAATAACTGTGTGCTCAGGAAGATATTTTTCTCAATGGGGCTCTTCAGCTAGGTTAGAGGTCAAAGGACATATAGGTCAAAACAAAGCTGACAAAAGCAAGAGTCATCCAACCAGAAACTTGGACATATTTTGGTCATCTTCCAAGGTCTTGCACTCTCAGGAATGGGAGGTAAAAAATCCAAAAAAAAACTTGTTCATAAGTCGTTTTGATTTTGCTTCATTAATAACTTTATATCCATTATGGTGCATAAGTACCAATGCACCTTAAGATTTGATTGTGCCCTTTCAGTATTTGAAGGTCACCTGACTGATATGCTATCATGACATCCTTAAATCTAACTACACTATATTTACAAAGTATACGTAATACAAAGATTAATCACTGTTAGGAAAAGTTACTAATAGTACCTGTGAAGTAACTTGAAAAATTGCAGAGCAGTACTAGCGCAAGTAAAACAGCAACACAGGTCCCAAAGAAAATCTTCTTGAATAGACTGCTGATCGTCATCATTGTGATTTAGGGACAACTGAGTTTCAAACATCTTATCAGAACATCACAAACTGGTATGCTCTGCTTCCAGCTACAAGAGTTTTAAAAATTTCAAAAAACAGCATAAACAGAAAGTTAATATTTTTTATAAAAACAGCTTGATGCTTCAAACCAGAGATTATAAATGGCAACTGTTGCTATTTTTAGTATCATTATGGTCATTGCGTGAAAATTCAAACATGAACACATCTTAATTTGAAAGGGCTGTTGAGCTCAAATTTCCAACAGACAGTTATCTGTGCTACCCAACCTTTCTCAAAACTTTTAGTTATTGCTTGTAATCTAGTTGATGCTAGTGGCACGCCTGGCCTTTTGGGTGATTTGGCGTGAAATGATAGCTTTTCACCTGTGACTTCTAAACAAGGTCAGAGGCTAATCTAGATGACGTGCCTCTGCAAGTTTTCTAAAAACCGTGTTTCAATTTTATTGGAAAATTTGGGGACTTTTATCCTCTCTCTCTTTTAAAAAAATTAAACCTTTTTTTACCGAACCGATGCAGTCAAAAAGTACAAAACAAATTGACCTGGATTCGTTTGCACATAAACTACAACCTTAAAACTGCGAAAATCTTGGCTAGAATCAAATTTAAACATTCGAAGTATACTTACAAAGTATACAGGATCATAAAATAAGAAACCATTTTAGATAAATGTAGATAAATCTATTTATGTATCCTTCATTGGTTGATGTGACGAGTGCGCATAGAGGAACACGGTTTCACAGTGCCAATGGAGCCACAGGGCTGCCGCGCAGGGATTACGGCGCACTCTCAGATCAGTTTCCATTTTTCTAGTAATTTATCTTGTTTTCAATCGATCGTTGTTGCATACCGTATTTCCTCTAAAGAACGCCGCGGCGTTTATTACCAACTCCAATTTTGGATGCGGCGCTTAATAGAGGGCGGTGTTTATCAGAGGGCGGCGTTTAATACAAAATAAAAAGTTTTTCAAATGAAAAATGCGATGAAAAAACAGACTTTAAACAACGTTTTCTTTTCCCAAAACACGTGATAAAGATTGTGTGCACAATTTTTGAAAGTTTACAAAGGACGTCATCACGTTATGGAAATGTCAAGGAATGTCAATACCCCTGCCCCCGTCAGAGTCTTCGTCTCTATGACATAGAAACTTTTATAGCTTTCGCATAGTGGTGTGTTTTGTAATGAACGCCGCTTTTCAAGATGCGGCGTTTATCAGAGGGCGGCGTTTATCAGAGGTCGGCGTTTATCAGAGGGCGGCGTTTATCAGAGGGCGGCGTTCATTAGAGGAAATACGGTATCCACTACATTTCCCCTTCTTTTCCCCCTAACGTAGAGTATTTCCGTTGGTTCGCTTGGTTCGCTAGAAATTCCGTTGGTATTTCTAGTTCACCGTTGGTTCGCTTTAATGGATCGAATATCACCAATACCTTAAATCCTCAAATACCATAGATACCCCCCCCCCCCCACCAACATTAATCCTACTACACGCTGAAGCTATGCCCTCGAATAATGAATAAAACCACACACGAGGTGGCGCTAACCATCAGAGAAAAGGTAGTAAAAAACAATGCTGTTAAAAAGTAAGCAAATTCTATTCTAATTCGATGTAAACTGTAGCCACCAATATGTAGATATCATATGTGTAATGAAAGGCTAACAGATTTAATACATTTATTAATTATAACACAGCTCCATTGCTTCAAATTAATATATTGATTATATATATATATATATAAGTTATGGATGCTAAGTCAAGATGAAATTGCATTGACCGGCAGGCTCGAAAGGCACTAAATTTGTAATCTGGTCCGTTCCATTGTTTTACTAGATTTTTCTAACTTTCAAGTTCTCTTCAGATTATAGCTCGTTTGGTAGGTCCTTCCAAATTTATGAACATTAGGATTTTAGATCCAAATGTTGATTGATTAGTTCTAACCTGGGCTAGGTTATTTGGATGTCTTAATGAATAATTTGATGACTGTCGTTTGAAAATACTCTGCATTAAAGGTGGGCTCAACTATTTTACTGTTTAAAATATTTCAATGCAAATAATTCGTTGAAAAGTAACAATCATCGTGCTATTGTCTGATTTAAAACAAATCGTTATACGAACTAGTATGATCATTAAAGAGAAATATTAAGGCACATTCTTTCAACTGTTCAATTTTCTGTAATGATTCAGGAGATGAAAAGTACCAGACTAAGTAACAATTACTGAAAATAGAATATATAAAGCTCTGAACAAGAATCTTTTTTTCCTTGAAACCAATAAACCCGAAATATGTGGGTCAAAATCAAGTTTATAATCCAACTTAACGGCTAAAAATACCAATGATCCTTCAGATCTATCTTATTTTTTGCCATTAATGTTTATTTGTTCTCCACTGGTATTTGTCTTGTTTTTCCTAAGCATTATAGCATGGAACTTTTCAGGGTTGGCAACCATTTCATTTTGTTCTAAACATGATATGGCAACCCCGGTTTCTTTTTCGAAGAATTGCTTGATTTCATAGACTAAGGAACCAGGGGCACAGGGGACACAGGGGGTACATGCCCCCACTATTCAGATAGTTAGAAAGATATTTTTCAAAGAGTGGGTCTGGTACCTAGGGTATATTAGCAGTAGCGACTACTGGTCACCAGTAGTCGCTACTGGTGGCTTCGCCCAAATAATGCGAAATGCTATCTTGAGCGTAAAACAACTTAACGAAGAAAGACTGATATGGCTGCGCTTCTTTGAAGATCTTTTCTTTCTTGGTGAAGGGTTACGTTCTCAATGAAAAATATAACCTATCGCCAATTCCAAATTTCAATACATCAGAAGAAAAGAGGAGCGACCTCAATTGGTGCAAAGAAATTATTTCTCAGAATTTTAGCTACGATTTGAAATCACCATAGATATAATGGAGCTAGATAGCCCGCTCTATTGTTTCGGCCGGAGAATTGCGGTCCTCACATGGGGAGTAAAGATGGCGGCAACGGGTTGGCAAAAAAGCTGGGCCGAGACATGATCCGAGATGTTATCTTGTCGGAAAATTGTAGTCGGAAAATTGTAGGCCTGCCCCCCCCCCCCCCAAATGAAAGACTGATTTTCCGCCACTGCTTAAATTGCTCGTGTGGCTATTTTGGTTGTTAAAATTTCTATGATGGCAGTTTTGTTACTAAAATTGCTATAGTGGCTAAACTGCTCTGGTGGCAGAGGTGTAGATAAAGGCGGGTCAGAGAGGACAAACCCCCCGTACAGCTTAACTGCTATTTTGTCGGAAAAATTCTGGTCTTGTCGGTACTTTAACACTGTTGTCTATGTTTATCTAATCAATTTCTTTTGAAAAGAAAGAATTTAAAGCTAAATAAACATAAGAATATCTGAATATATCAAAAGATTTATTTATTTCAGTTCACATGTCGTTATGTTATGTTAAAATTTATGAAAGAAGTATAAATGCTTGTTAGATTGTTGTTGGAAAATCAGAATTTCTCACTTCTCTTATGAATATTCCAATCAAGGCCGTTGTCTGGTGGATTTTACTTCTGTTTGCTATTTGAAATAATTTGAGTATAACTGATACCTTAACACAACAATTTCTGAAAATTAAAATTTCTCATGAATTTTAAAACAAAAAACGTTTAATTCGTTAACTAGATTCGATCACAATCGACACAATGTTGCAAATATTTAGAAGCCTGTTAACTTCTTTAGCCCAAGCCCACAAAAGTGAGAAATTCTTAAAATACTTTCAACACTCAGGCAGTCAAAGGCTCAAACTGCTTTTACCTCATTTCATTCATAGACTTTTGCCATTATTGTATCTATAGATGACAGTTTGTGGCAATGGAAAGGCTGGATTATTACCTAGAAATTTTATTCAAGTGACCCCCCAGAAACCCCCTCTCCTCAGCACGTCCTAAGATAAGTTTTTCCTAGGAGAACCGCAACCTGACCACAGTGGTCTAAAGCAAATTATCAAAAATTTGTTAAAGCAAAAATGTGACGTCTTAGAATAAAAAACAACGCAATTTATCATTCTTTGACAATAATGTATCTTTAAACCCTCTTTGGTTTTCATTTTCCTTTATGGATTTTTCAACTTTTGGCAAGGCAAAGTTTTTTCCGCAGGGCAAAAATACAGTCAAACAAAAAATATGAAGTGACGCCCTTGACTGCACCCCTGACTGCACCCCTGACTGCTGATGAAACACTCCTTTTTGGTATTAGCGATTTGAGAAAAATTGATAGAAAAAGTATTGAATAATATGCTAATGAGATTGAAGATGAATACGAGGCCAGGAATCAGAACTGTCTAAAATAATATCCAGAAATTCACCCCCCCCCCTAGAAATGATTTGCCCATATAAATGAAATGTTTTTTTGCATTGACTGAAATATATTTCTTTGTATTATATTTATTATATTGAATTATATTTCAGAATTTAAAACTTTTGAACATAACGGGGACATAGCTAAGATTTCGGACAAATAATTTCTGTCCAACAGTTAGATCGTCCGAAATTGTCGGATTTTATGTATCTGCCGGGCCAGCGAAACGTATTTGAAAGAAGAGGGGCCAAAAAAGTTTTTCGAGCTTGAATAATGACACTCATTTTTTTATAAAAAACAAAGGTCGATGTTGAGTACTCCAGTTTCTTAATGTTATGTTATGAAATGTTCGTGACCTTTTTTTCAGTTCAAGAAAGGCCGTCTGAATAATCATGTTGTTGGACTTTACAAAATTTCGTTGTTCTCAGTTTTATCGCGATTTAATAGTTTCTGAATTTTTTTCCTTCGAGTACTGAAGTTCTTAAATTTTTCTGACTGTCCAGTACTCGTTTCTTATAGCCAGTTTATCATAAAAAAGAGTGTAACCATAAATAAAAACACACTTACCTTACGAATGAAAAAACAGTTCGTCTCACTCAACAGCTTTTGATGTAACTTTGGATGTTCCTACAAAGACACAAGATTTTCATTCCCATCAAAGCTTCTGGATAAACAAAGAAGCGGAAGCTAGCTAGGATGTCCAAAAGCCGTAACCCCCCCTCGGTAAATTCTCGAATAAGCCCCGGGGGATATAATGCAGATATATTGGGATATAACTTTTGCTGTCTAGGCAATTGGGGGTTATTTGTAGGGGAGGGGTGCTAGTTCGAGGACTTACGGTAAACTTTTTCGTTTTCATCAATGTTTATACAAGTTACGTTTTTAGCTGAATAAAGAAATCAAGGAATGTATTTGAATAAAGTATCGTTCAGATAACATGTTACAACTAAAAATAGAAAAGTACGGTACTGCTCTAAAGGGTTCTGTTTGGGGTTCCTTAGATTCAAAATGTCTGAGACCACTCTTGAATTGAAAGAAGAATCTTTTCTGACGATTTCCGGGTTATAATTCCAGTTATCTATGGC